>CM060250.1:12754364-13074657 GCA_030684275.1 Acipenser oxyrinchus oxyrinchus | reverse complement strand
TTAATAAGTTTGATACTTTTATTATTATTTTGAATTGAGTTTTTAAGCATACAGATTTAAAAGCAGACCAAGCAGACTGTAAAATAGATACATGTATGCTGTTTGTTTAAGTCTGGTATGGGACACCGTTATATACAAAGTTGCAATTTTCAACTATGGTATTCTTGCATAACTGCTACATTGTATTGCTGCGTGTTGCAATTATACAAAAGCATTGCAAAAAAGAAAAATCCTACAGACAATGTTAACAAAACCAGCCCATTTCTTTGATAGAAAACTAGCAGAAACTCTAGTTTCCTATTTGTATGTGATTACATGTTTTAGTTATGGGAGAATACATCCGAAGAATGTTTTGTTAAAGATGTGGTTGAAGGTAGTTTACAAACCTTGGAGGGCAAATATTTTGATTGAACATCTTTTTTTCTTCTGAATTGAAAATCTCGTTGCCTTTTGAACTGTCTCTGTCGTACCACTGTTACTGCCCACTTATGATACAATGTTGAAATAAAACCTTGAACACAAATGACAGACATAATTTTAAAAAATCCACAAATGTCATTGTTATTCGCCATAATCGAAAAATGCAGTGCAGCATAAAAATCAATTGGCCATTTGAATGGAGGGTAAACCACAATGCAAAAGAGCCAGACTCATTTGCAGTCGTGGTTTTACAGCTTTTAATGTCATCTCATCTCAACAACACACAGGGCAGGATCTGTAACAGTGGTGTATCACACAACACTGCCTGTTACACTGTTACAATGAACTGTAACATTTAAACGTTTAAGCAAGGGGTAGAAGCTGAAATAATTAGAAACGTTAAATAACATTGAATGTTTACAAATGGAAGTTAAAGAAAATATAATGTTTAAAAGTAAACCAATAAGATTTGCTAAATGTGTTTTCTTTTTTTTCCTTTTTTTTAATAGAAACTAGAAGGAACTTTTGAATGTACTGAAATGGAATCAACACAAGACTGTGTGACATTTCCTGGAGGGAATGTTTCATAGCAATGCAGTTCCCCCTTCAGCATGAAAGCGAGTAGCTTGTTGTCGGTGCTCACACAGCAAGCGCCCAGTCCTGAGTTCATGTTGAATGCATGTACTGTATTGTTGCTCCCTGATTAAAGTGGCCTTGTTGAAGACGATACCTGGAATGGTTTTTCGATTGTTGAAACCCACATGAAGTCTCCTAAAAGTCTTACACAACTTTAAGTCACATCGATAATTCATACATTTGAGATGTCCCTTTTTAAGTTTTCAGTGGCGGGGCTACGGGGGTGTGGGGCTAATGTAAACTTTGGGGTGGCTTCAGCCCCTCCAAGCCCCCAACTACTGCCGCCCCTGCTCCTGACTTCATAAAGCTAAGAAATATGCACATTGATATCTTTGATTGATGATATCTCTCACCTGATTAATGGAGTCTAATATTATATACTCCTACTAGAAATAAAACATGGTTGCAATCTTCAAAAAGTCAACACCTCCCGGGTTATTAATAAAGCCAAGGAACAATGGAATTGCTCTCTTAAATTGATGTACTCAAGAAGGCACCAGTTGCGGATGTGTTTTAGAAATTAAGTGTGAATTAGCTGTCCTCATGTTGTTTCCAAAGATGAAAAGTCAAAACCCAAGGAGGTTACCATGGCATTTTTCTTTAAGAATGGAAATCATTAAGTTTATGAAAATAGTTACAGCATGTGCCTAGGGAATGAAAGGTAGGTTAACTGAGATTAAATCCCCTCTGACGTTTGAGTATAGAATGCAAAGTAATATGTAACTCTCCAGTTCAGCAGGTTAGAGACCTGCTAATTGGTTATACAATAAAATCCCAATAGGACTAGAATTATACTGTCAATCCAGTAGCTCCACTACTATAATATGAGCTGTACAAACATGGCCTATTGAGGATAAGTAGGCAGATTTGCCAAGAGTGTGAAATTCGGAATCTGCTGCCATTTAGCTGCATCTCAAATATATGAAATTCTCACCATATCTTATTTATATGACTGATTAAAAATGATTTGCGGCATATATTTATTAAACATGTCTTAACGTGCCAGCAAAGAAAGAAAGATCACTAACAAACAGTGATTGATACTTTCTGCTATGTTAATGATTTTATTTGAGGTGATTACCAATGACCGACAGACAAGGCTTAGTAGTTTAATAAAGTAGACCGTCATTAATTTATCAAAACACAGAGAATAACTGTCATCCAACAACCACCATTTAAAATGTGTCACCTATAATCACCTTCACCAGTTTCTGCTCCTGTTTGAATCCTCACAGTTGTTGTTACTATGACGCATTTTTGACTAACTTGATCATTGTCTCTGTCACTATTGCATTAGCATTAATGAAGTGCAGTGTTCAATCACCTGCCATTTTTACAATACCCCACACCCACCATTTCCATCACAATGCCTGAATGAAGAAGTTACCAAAAAGGGAAATTGCTAAAATTGTGTCACCTGTAGTTGCACGTTTTAAAAAAAAATAATAATTTAACCCATTTCTGAAGAAATATACCTGAATCTTGGCAAGGAGAAACAAATGGTGTGGTTATACTCTTGGAATTCACATAAGCAGGGTATTACTTTATGAACATGCAGTGTTCAGCAGTTTTATAAAAATAAAAAAATAAAAAAACCTTATTTTGTTTCAACACAAGTGTTCCTATTAACAACAAAAAAACAGATAGAACATCTTCACTCCTGCCCCATCAAACATCCATCATGATCCTTTATCCTTTATTCTCAGTTATGCAAGTGCTAAGCTACTGGCTCAAATGCTCATCCACATCTCTGTGTACATTCCAACTGTAATTTCTTTTGGGTTGAAAAAAGACCTGCCTAATTACATTTTTCTTTATTCAACAAAAGTATTGGTATGTACTGCAGGAAAGTTCATTTACTAAGAACATAGGCCATTAAACATGTTATGAATAATGTAATTGCCTATGCTGGCATAGAGGTCACAGATTTAGATTTAAGTCAGTGGCCTGAATCCTGTAATCACCTTGTAGTATTTACAGTATTCCTAACAGAATAATTTGCAAACTCTTTACTTGTTCATGTACAGAAGAAACACATCTTGACTTTGACAAGACCCAACTTCCTGTTAAATGAATACTCAGGGGCGTGTGGATTATAAATGGCCTTCCTTATTTACGATGATGCTGAGCCAACATATTAAAAGGAATATATTGTTTTACTCTCTATTTGCTCTAATTTAAAAAATGTAGGCAAAGAGTTCTTGCTTTAAATGACAATATAACCAGTAAGGGATATTTACCACTTGAAAGCCCTAACCCACAGAGATTTGGTTTCATATCGTGCTCATAGGTCTATTAATAACCAGTGGGTGGATGTTTGGGGTGAACAATTGCTTACAACAATCTTCAATAGTGCGTGTTTTGTTCACCTGCTCTTAAAGAAATTCATACAGTCACCATTACAAAATGATAAGAGTCTCAAACAAACAAATATCCATCCATACAAGAAAACATTTTAAAATAATGTTTCTGAATGGATTACATTCCGCACATAATTACTTCATACCTGTTTTTGCATCAGCTGCTGGAGCCAAGGTGGTTCAGGCAGGAAATTCACTCTTAAGCTAGATAAAAATTGCAACCATCAAGCATATTAGGTGCCTCCAATACCAGACAGTCATCAGTCAAATGGCTAGTAACTCATTTGTCATTCGATTAACAACACATCCAATGATCATCTAGAAAGGGCTTTACATCTTACCTCAATCTAATTGTCCCTGCTGTTTGACAGTCTGCCTCTTCCTCCCCAGCCTCCACTTGTTTTTCTGTCTAAAGGGGAGGGCAGCTATCCTGCTCCCCTGCCCATGGCTTCTCTACAGTCAGCTTCCCCACTATCAGCAAACTAAATTATGGGCAGGGGTACCTCGAAGGGCGGAGCCAAAGGCCGAAGATGTAATGGAAATATGTGTAACGTAGTAATGTCTTGTCTAAGCTTTAATAAATATTGTTCTTTCTATCGCATGAGCTTTCCTGACTGAAATTGGTGTGAGAATGCTAGAGATGTGACTTATTTGATTTACACATTCCCATTCTGTTTGTTGCCGTGGCTCGTCTGTGATCCTGGGTTAGTAAAGTGAATGACTGTTTTCTGTATAAAAAAGAGCCTGTAACCAGAGGAATTGTGTCTCCACCAAGTTTAGTCGAACAAAGGTATGAATTCCTGAGCACACTAACTAATGGAATTAAAAAAGAACAAACCACTCATTTACCAAGGCCAGTCTGTCAATGTACTCTAATGGCATGCTTGTTGGCAAAAGCTTTTAAAAGAAATGAATAGCTGGGAGATAATAGTTCACAGTTATATATATATATATAATATATGGTTTTTTGAGTGATATTATTCCCTTTTGCGTAGGCAATGAATTATGAATGTGTTGTAGATTATGGCAGCCAATGCATTGCTTAGATGAGAATAAATGTATTGCTTAACTAAAATATAAACGGTAGGATTAGGGTAGATGACGAGAGGCTTTTGGATATCATGTCATCTTACATTGAAAATGCCCACTCATTCCAAGCGGCACACTGCTATGTTCGTGGAGGGGGTTGTGCTTTCTAATAAGAAAGAAATAATGCCATTGTGTAGTGTCATTGACAAATGCAACATGCAGGAGTTTTTCTGTAATATGAAAAAATAGCAAGTTCTGCATTCTTCATTAGGCAGCTCCAGCAATAAATCGTGGATGGGAGCTTGCTGTTTAATCATTTTACACGTGGTCAAGCCATTCTGTTTTTTCTATTGAAGAATGACTCAGTTTGATCCCCCTCATCTTCTATAAATTGGTTGTTTCATTAATATTCAGATTTTTAAATCCCATATTATACAGTGAATTGTATAATAAGAAGCATTATTAGCTGTCCAAACAAAATTGTTTGCATCTTTTTTTTCTTCTTCTGCTTTCCTGTCCTGGTGCTTCTGCATAGAGCATAAACCAAACAGAAAACTAAAGCTGGTAAAAGCATAACATTGTAAATGTGTTTAAAGTGTAATAAGCCAACTCATACATTTTTCATACAAATGCATAAATGCTTTTTCAGCCTCTTTATTTCAGCAGTTCAAAGGCAGAGGAACCTAAATTAGTTTTAAATGGAAAAAAATGTAACTTGTTTAGAAATTAATGTCTGAATAGCAGCAAGAATATGTATTATTGTCAGTGAACTCCATTACCTCATTCAGGAAGTCATACATCAATTAATGTATCATTATAGCACTTCAAAGTCAATTTTTGTAGGTGAATCTGTGCAATAGTTTACATTTTCTTCTGTTTAATGCCTAAACTTTAGATTCCTCCTCCTGTGTCCTACTAAGAAGAATACTATTCATATTATCCATCATAGAAGGAAACTGAAACTCTTCAGACAATTTACCATACAGTGATATTAAAAAAAAAAGTTTTTCTCTTTCATATTTTACCCTTTGTGGTTACGTTCATTTCAGATGCAGAAAGATAATTGTTTGCTTCCCAGGCTAATCTCTTTAGGTGAAGGCCAGTGGTACTAGCAGGTGGCTTCAGGGGGTATCGTGATGACACAAGACCTGTATATTATGTGTTATCTTGTATTTAATCATGCAGTACAGAGATTTACCTTAGGCAAAGTCAACATTATTCCACAAGGCTGCAAACATAATGGAATGCATCTGGTTGAGTCTACTGAACATGAGGTAAATCTCTGTGGGATTGATTCATAGAAGGATGTGATAGGGGAATATGCCACAGTATTAATCAACTGGCCAGTACTTCTGTCGAATTTCAGTTGCTGATAAAGGTCAGTGTGACAGAGATCGAATGGTGCTTGGTGTTAGATCTCCCTCTCAACCTGTGAGGGCACTGTGTAACGGGAACAGAGTACCCTTAACTAAATGACACAACAATTTATTCCATAGGGTAGGTGGAAGTTGGTCATTTAGGAAAGGGGCGCAGCTACGGTATCCAAACGCAAAGACGTTAAACGGCGTGGCATACGAGGATTGGAGGAGCGGATGTGCTCGTTAAACTAGGGGTCATGAGCGAGGATATAAATAGGGGTCATAGCTGACGTGATCTGTTCCTTGGTAAATGGTTAGAAACAACCTACAAGGAACCTGTGTTCCCGTACTGTAAACCGTGAGTTTGTTTTGTCTGTTAGTGTTTGTTATAACTGTCTGTTTGTTTTAATCTAGACTTCGTATAACATGATCCGGAGCTGTAACGGAAGCCAGCATAAACCCGGACATCACTTTCACCCCTGCATTTCACGGAGAACTGTAATACACCACTTGCCCTTATTTCACTCTCACTAAGAACTGTGTTTGTGTTTTGTGTTTAGTGTTGGTGTGTAAAACTGGACTTTTTGGTTGCGGGTCAAACCCGGGGATTTACGAATACCGAGTGATACACGCCGCTGTATCACTCCATCACTATTATTTACAGGCGGTTGCATTAAGGCTCTGGACATTGTAATTTATTAATAAACACCCTTGCACCTGTTAGTAATTGTCTGTGTGATTTGTATCTGCACTGCACTCACCTGCATCCACTTACCACTTTCAGTCTGTCACAGTAAAAGCAGCAGACTTTATTATTTTTATTTAATTTCCCCCAATTTGAAATGTCCATTTATGTTTTTTGCTCCTCACCGCAGTGAGTCCCCACACAGCACAGGCGTTCTGGGGCATGTGAGCATCTCACAAGGCTAAAGCCAGAATCGCTTTTACGCCAAGCAATCCAGCGCGGGGCAGGCTACCAATCCCAGAGAACAGTGATCAGCCCTGCTTTTTATCCACTCTGAATCTGCTCTGTCTCTGGCCAGTAGGGTTCGCTGTTGTGCGATGAGGGGAAGCAATCACTGCCGGTTTCCCATCCCCCACCCCTTGAGAGTCCCCAGCAAAGTTAAGCCTTTGCACAGCCTGGACGCGAACTGGCACCATCCAAACTGTGTGATTCATCCTGCGCTCCCAGTGGCAGTGCTTTAACTGAATGAGGTTGTTGTTAGTGTCTGATTATGGGACGCTACATAGGCACAAATGGGCGCAATCAGACTTTGCCCTGACAAGTGATTTTGGTACCCTGGTTTGCCAGAGTAATTGTGCCAAAGGTCTGGGCCAAAAATTTGGGAAGTGCCCTCACTAACATTTATACCTGAGCATTTCAAACTGACCTCCTTCAAGTAGATCTTATCAAACAGCAAAAGCTAGCATAGGGTAGGTACAGAACACACAATCAAATAGCAACTTGTGAGGGATACAGCTAAGGAGACAAACTAAAAGTATAAAGTTAAAACAATTAATTATTTATTTTAATAAAATAGAAAAATAAAATAAAATCTTTCTACTTATAACAAAGTTATCCTCTTTGTTAAATATCTGCTAGTTGAATGACTCATGTAATACAAATCAAAAACAAATCATAATAAAATATAAATATAATATTTCACTTTAATATCAAAATTATATTCCTGATACAACATATACATGTGCAGATATTTTTTACATAGTTTGTAGCTATTTCCATTGTGATGTCTTGTGAATTACCCCATCGCGATGCAGAAAATTCAAAGCTGATCTGAAGAAGAATATCCAATACCGAAATATCCGACTGTCCCTTCATGTCAAAGTGAGACTACTTTGAATTACCAATCTGAGTTTGAATTATTCTCGGGTTGGCCCCAAATGTGTCAAACTAGACTACTTTGGAAATTAAAAAAATTAAAAATCAAATTAAAAAAAAAAACGCTGATGCGGTAATAAATATGTGGCATGCCTATGCTTTTAAATACAAACCATCAGATTCATTTATTTATTATTGTATTAAACTGAAAAAGATCTTGTATGAAGAGAAATTAAAGTGAACTTACTTTAACAAAGGAATGTACTGTATTGTATTTAGGTTATGTTCATCCACAACTTCACACTGGAATTGTTAATGACGTTGTACCGATATAAGGGTATCGATACGAAACCCAGACAAGAGCCAGTTTCGTACCAGTACGGTTGCAGTATGACAGATCAAGTGTGGACAGGTATCAGTTGGACGGTGGAAAGGATGAGTCTCAGACATGCGCACACTCTTCTTCAGATCAGATTTGGGTAAAGTACATTTTCTGCATCGCAATGAGGTCATTCGCAAGACAACCTCAAGATGAACACAAAAATATTTAAGTGTTTTAATTCCAAATGTCTTTTATATTTGAAATAACAAAACAAACATAAAGAAAATTCATGCTACAGTCGGTGTGCTGGCAGTACAATACTTGTTCTGCACACAACTGAGTTTATTATGGTGTAGTTGGTGTAGTGTTCATCAGGGTAAATGTGACAGACATCATTTATTGAAATGTAGACACACAGATTAGACATGCCATACTGCTTAATTAAAAAATATATTTTTTGTCTACAATAATGTCTACAATATATATATATATATATATATATATATATATATATATATATATATATATATATATATATACACATGAGCCAGAAAAACAAACAAACAAAAAAAATAAATAAAAAATCAAGAGATTTTTACTGGCGTAGACTCAGATGAACAACATTACCATTTGCAGTATGACAAAGCGGTAGGCGGTAGATTAAATCTAAATCTCCATTACCCAAGAGACACTGCACTGAGTAATTCGGTCAGCAATGAGAAACACCTGAGGCTCTTTAAGCTATAGATAAAAGTAAGGGAAATCCTGGGTCTGTGTTAAGGCTTTGTGATACTTAAGATGAAAAGGTATTGTGATACTTTAAATATATACATATGTTTTGTATCCGGTAAACAGCTTAGCTGTCCAGTTTTAGTTAGCACCTGAAAAAAAGTATAGTTTAAGCACTATTTTGGTTTTGTTTCTTTTGTGTTTGAATAATAATTAAACATACAGGCACAGTATATATATATATATATATATATATATATATATATATATATATATATATATATATATATATATATATGCTGATGCACAAAAGAAACACAACAATGTTTTAAACATAGATATCAAACAAAATCACAGAAAATGTGAACAAAAATACAGATCAAAGAATCATTATATGTTTTCTGTATGAAACGTGACACACTGTCAAAATTAAAACATTACAAAGTTAGTATCAGGTATGAGCATTAACACAATCCTGGCAGCGTTGACGCATAGACCTGATCTGGATAGGCTGCTGTGGGATGTTCCGCCACTCTTCCTGTGCAGCTGCAGCCAGCTGGCGAAGGTTGGCTGGTCGCGGTTGTGTCCTGTGGATGGCACTGATGATTTGGTCCCACAGATGTTCTATAGGTCTCAGGTCAGGACAAAAGCTGGCCACGGCAAGACCTTGACATTGTTGTCTTGAAGCATGCAATTGTAATCGCTGTTCTTGTGTTAATTAAAACCATGTCTTTTCAAATGGCTATTTATACAGATTCTTAATCAACTCATTTTGGCAGTTTTAACTCATATAAAATATCAAACACTGAGCACCTGGCATTTTTATGAAATCACATGACTTGAGCTCAGTATGTTGTTATCCCAAGGAACAATACTACTCAAGCAATCAACAAACCTATCTGCTCACTATCTAAATGTAAATAACATTATGTATGTGTCCAATGAGTATTGATGTAAAACTTAGACTGTTGCGTTTTCATTGTGCATCAGTATATGTGTGTGTGTGTGTGTGTGTGTGTGTGTGTGTGCATAGGTAAGCATTGTAAAGCCCAGAAAGGTATGGTAAAGCATATTAAAAAACATGGAAAAACATGGCTAGTACAACAAATGGAAAATCATGGGAAAACTGAAAAATTACCATGCAGTTTCCACTGGTGAACATGATAACTGCATTGATTTAATATCAATATTTCACTACCATTTTATTTTATTATTCAATCCTAGCTATATAATGTCCGTTTTGGATCGCATTTGACTACAGTTTTTCCCTTACTGTGAATTTATTACATTCTGTATGAGCCTGCACTGGTTTTCGTAAAAGGTAAAGCCTGCAGATACCGGAAAACATTATTATAGTTCTAAAATGTAAAAGCAATCTAGCCTATGGCCTACCCACAACAACTAACACGGCATGTATGGACCTAAATGCATGAATAACTGGATGAGGTACTTCAATTGATAAATGACACAATACATGTTTTGCTCTCTTCTGTTGTTTTCATGCTTCCAATGCGGGTGTTTGTGTGGTTCCAGCCCCTTCTTTTTATTTTATTGTTCACTTGCTTATTGCTACTTCTTTTAATATATATCAATATTTGTATCTATACAAAGCGCTTTGGGGTGATTTATCATGAAACTATAAAAATAATAAAGATTGATTGATTCTTCTATTTTAGTCAAAGTTGGTCTGTTTCCTGGAAAGTGCATCTTCAGTTCCCTCCCATTATATGCATTATATCTCTCCTATTTTGCAGCACCTTAAATTTCAAGAATTGTTGGATCTGATGCTGCATAAGAGAAACTGCAAACTCAAAAGCTGGCTTAGCTTTAGATTTAATCTACCGCTTTGTCATACTGTAAATGGTAATGTTGTTTTACACAGTAAAAATCTCTCGATGCTGAGTCAAACCAGGGTATGTTATGTTTTCTTTTTTTTTCGGCTTAATCTTAATATATAAAGAAGAAAGTTTGTCTGTCTATCTGTTCCTTTGTGCATTCGGACCCCGCAGGAGCCAGTGCAACCAAACTTTTGCATGGCCTCCTCTTTCATGCACGGGAAGGTCGAGGGCTATGTTTGGATCCAACATTTTGACCCCCGGGGTACTTTATTTAGTAACCCCATTGCTGGATCACTACAGTAGCCATGTATCTCAAATTAAAGAAACTCACAAAACCAAAAATAAATAAATAACAAGAACAAAAAATGTAAAAATTTAAAAATGGCAAAAACAAAATAAAATTAAAAAAAGGGAAAGGGGTCCGAGCGCATTGTGCGACACCCAAGATCGGTAACTTATAGGAAACCATAAGGCTACCGTTCCCCAATTTGTCATGCATGAAATATTGAAATATTGAATTTCCCCGCGCAACGCCGGGTACTTCAGCTAATTATTTATTTATATATACTGTATATATATATATATATATATATATATATATGACATTACTGTAGGCAAAAAATATATTTTTTAATTAAGCAGTATGGCATGTCCAATCGGTGTATCTAAATTTTAATAAATGATGTCTGTCACATTTACCCTGATGAACACTGCACCATAATAAACTCAGCTGTGTACAGGTATTGTACTGTCAGCAGACCAACTGTTCATTTCGCTCTTACTGGATGTCATTCACAAACATTTCTACAGTCCCGTCAATTATCCGTATAAAGGCAAGTCATGTGAACAGCATGCCCAGTTGTGCATGTATTTCATTTTTTTAGAATTTCAAATAAAAGACATGCATTTACAATTATTTTCTAACTCCATTTTCATGTGTAGCATCATGAAAAAAACAAAAAATATTTTTTCAATTGTCATACAAAAAAAAAAAGAAAAAAATAACATGTCAAGGTCATCTTTTGTTATTTTGAGAATTTGACAACCGATTTAAAATTCCTTTGCTGCTGTCAGAATGAGAGATTTATAGACAAGAAACACTGTCAGGATAACATGTTTGTACATGGAGGGCTTCAATTTAGAACACAGTTTGGGCCATTTTCATGTTAGAGGATTAACCAATGACAGAAATATGTACACCAGATGGCATAGCTTGCCTCTGCAATATATCATGCTTGATGTACTTTATTTAATGTAGTTTAATCTGTGAGGTCACTGTTTACTTCAGCCACCTCTTTATGTCACATAGGTAATTCGTTTTCACACAATTTCACCATCATTGTTATCGTTTTAGACATCTTACGACCATTAGCCGTTACTCTAGTTCAGGGTCCAGGGTTTATCTTAGTAACAGTAATCTATGTTCCTTTGTGTTTATGTTGAATGGACTTTTGGTTTTATTGTACTGGTCCGCTGCCTTTCTTTCTTCATCTACCAGAAATAAAAAAACCTTTTTGTCCCTCAGGTACACAGTAATTTATAATGTACATTATGTAGAGAAGGAGCACTTTGTCAAGCCTTCTCTGAGGTATCAATAGGTAAAACATCTGTCTTGCTATTATATCTTTTTGAAAGTACAGCAGACTCACTGGCAGCATTTACATGCACAAGTCATGACAGTTTTCCTCACGACATGTTTGCCATACTTTTCAGGAAATGTATTGCTATGCCATTCTGATTTAGGAAAAAAAATAATCCGTACCAATGCAGATTTACTCAATTCATAGTCATTTAGGGGAAGGGATATTTAAATGCCTGTGTCTGCTTACTAAGTAGGAACAACTCTGAATATCGTGAGGAGAGCTTCATGCGTTGCCATGAACATTTAAGAAGAGAAATTAATTCACGTGTGTTGCACACATTCTGAATTACGCTGCACATTAGCTACTTGTTTGTCTGGTAACCTTTCCAACACACGCTCCAACACACGCACGCATCCACGCACACACACACACACAAACACACACAATTATATAACACATAATTTCAAGTAGAAGTTTTACTACTTAGAATTTGTGTGTGTGTGTGTGTGTGTGTGTGTGTGTGTGTGTGTGTGTGTGTGTGTGTGTGTGTGTGTGCGTGTGTGTGTTTGTGGAACATCTAAAAGTTAAATGTCATTAACACTTGAACCGCCTTTTACAATACATGGTTTTATTTTGAATATAAAACCAATATTCTATTTTTATATATATATACAAGCCTTTTGTTATCTCTACTGGACCTAGCATCCATCAGTTCCTTTATTTTGAACAAGAAATGCACCAAGGAAAATATCAGTAGGAGAGAGTTCATATTGAAGCTAGCCACAGTGCTTCGGCAGAAACATTTCAATCAGAAAACTGCAAAGCTGCAGGCTGCAGCAGCTCAACCTGGATTCTGTGCTACTAGTGACACACACAAGAGAAATCATATGTTAGTTTTAAAAACTACTTTTGTTTTTACAGTTTTGTATGTACATAAACCTGTTTACACACTAGTTTCTTTTGAAATGTTTATTTTATTATAGTTTTTCATTTTTTAAACTTTAAATTGCTTACAGTCCTTGAGCCAAAACTCAAAAAGCCCTTTGTTTTTTAGTTGGCTACCCCACCCCCCCACGTCAGACTAAAGTTTTTTGGTATCATTTTGATCCCTAACATGTCTAGATTTAATTTCTGCCTGTTGCCAAGCAGAATAATTGTCCATTTAGATCAGTGCTAAACAACCTATTTTGGGCCTACCCTTAGTGCACTAAAGACAGTAGAATGTTGTAATTTCAGATAATCAAAGTAAGCCAACCTTCTTGCATTAATTTGTTGCGCTGTTTAAATATAAATGTACTCCAGGACTCCCTTCAGAAAGTTGTAAATATTTTCCTGTTTTTAAATATATATATATATATATATATATATATATATATATATATATATATATATATATATATATATATATATTATTAATACCCCTGCCTTTTACCATGAAGACGCTCACTTGAAACTCCTCCAATGTGCCAAGCCATTGTGGAGTACAATCCTCTTGGCAGATGCCCTGCACCAAATCTTGTGGGAAAAGTGAAAAGCTACATTTCTACTGATGCTGAAGCTTGCTTGCCGAATACCAGACTGGACAGCTTTTAATGTGATGATTTAATCTATTATACCAATGGTAACATCTATTGGGCACTGTCCAATGCTGACAGCATCACCTACTGAATGGTTTCTACAGCTCCTATCAGCACGCATTTTATTGTGGTAGCATAGTTCGGACAATAGGTTAGATCAGACTTGCAGGGTTTTAATTAGCAAGTTTACTGTATATACTTTGTATGTGAACAGCCAAATGCTTGATGAACACCCTCTCTTCCAGGAACTCCAATTCCCTCAGAACCATTTATAGCGTAGTGGAGGAGATTGTTTACTTTAAAAACCCCGCTAACATGGAAGCGAGTGGTGCAATGCTTCTGTAGTGGTGAACTGCAGGAGAGAACAATAGTGTAGCAATGTGAGTGTAGCACACAGGTGAATCCTTCAACAATTACCACTCTTGGAGGACATACCTGGGAAATTTCGAGGCAGTGAAGTGCTTAACTCCTTCGTCCTCCCCTCAGAATTGTTTTAATTAGTTTTAAATCCTAATTTTTCCGAACTTCCTGGATCCTGTTAGTTAATGCTGACAGATTAGGTGCAAATAACTTCCAGCTGAGCTGATGATTTTTTAATATTGCTTTCAAGAGAGCTGCACTTCACTTAAGGGAATGAACACACTTTTTCAGTGAGTGCCTAACAAAAAGTTATATAAAATGTACATATTATAATTAACGCTATTTATTTAAATAAACACCTGTATATATTAACAAACTGCTCCATGTAGTTATCCTTTAACTGTTAAACCCAGCATATTTTAAAACCTAGTCCATGCTGAGAATTTGCAGTATTCAGTGGCATTACATTCTGTGTGATCTTAACCTTTTTGTCTGATTGACAAGTGGAAGCTATGGGGCCATCAGTCTGCAGTTAAAGTCATGTTTGTTGAAAGCACATTTCTCATAATGAAAATATGTGGGAACTGCTTTTATCAGCAATAATACCACACAAAGACAGGAAGCAATATAACTACCGAAACTTAAATACACTACTAAATATACGTTTTGAGACTACACAGTCAGTACAGATTATTATGTTCTGATAACAGGGACTGGACAAAAATCCCTGTAATTGTTCAGTTGGCAGGTGCTTCCATATCCAGGAATACGCCATTACGGATGTTTTACGAGGAACAGTCTCAAAAGAAATTGCTGTATTCTTAAGAACAAACTTCACAGCACAGTTCATTTAATAGACACAATTTAACTGCAGTTATGTTATACCAACCCTTTTTGCACCTAAATGATAAATGTTGTAAATGTAAATGTTGTCAGTAGTATATAATTCCTTGCATATTTTCACCTTAATACTATACATAAAGTTCCCCTAGAAAATAAATAAATACATTTGTCTTGAGAAACGATATTTTCACTCACTGCAAGGCACTATAAATAAATCTGTAAGCAAGAGAAAGCTTTTTCAACAATGATTTCAACAAAGACTGACATTGTTCTCCAGTCCCTGCACCTCACCTACAATGATTGTGTGTCTGTATTCTTTCTTGAATCTGATGTACATTCAAGTAACTATGGCAACTGCTTTTCCTTGTTTCACACACATGAGGTGCCTATTTTCTTTTTTCTGATTTCTGTGTATGCCTGAATAAACATTAAGCATTATGGGAATGGGAGAGACTCTTTTGAAGACTATAGCTAAGTTAACCTTCTAACTCCTGCAAAGAAAAGTGATGATTTTGCAGAAGATGCTGACCATGTAATCTACTTTATACCCACAACTGCAGCTACGTTTGTCTTACCTCCAGTATATATTGCTTCCATTTCTTATTGAAATTCCCACACTGCCTCTGAGAACAAAATACCCACCAGAGGCAAAATCCAGCTTTTAAACATGAACAGAAGCATCCAAACCTCTAGAGTCCTCCAGTTCATATTCTAGTTCAATAAGAACAACTGAGCTCTTCAGTTACAAAAAGCAGTTCAGGCTTTTTAAAAATGTGATACTGGTCAGTATGTAAAATCTTTAGACTAAAGTTGAGTTTTTACTATAGTTGAAGTGAAAAACAAAAACAAACCTATGCAGTCGTACTATCCTGTGTATTTATCTACATATATAGATGACCCCCACCCTTTTCCCTTTACACACACAGAGGTACTGTAGAGGAATTGTTTACTGTATTCTATTGCAAGATTGTTCATGCAATACATAGAAATAATAGCAAGATTCGCTTGCATGTGAGAATAACTCACATACCATGGCTTTATTCAAATGGACAGCATACTATACCTACATACATTATCTTATTTTTTTTCAATGTACTGCACATTGCGAAGAAGCTCTTACTCAGATAGTATTGTTTTCATGATGTTTTGTATTATTTTTTCAACAATACAGCATTACCCATAATATCGATAGACAATATTATGATAAACGTGCATATTTATCCAGGGCGACTTACAATTGTTACAAGATATCACATTATTTTTTACATACATTTATGTTATTTGGTAAAGCCTAACTAGTCAATAAAGTAGACTTTATATTTTCTGGATGTATCCCAATTCACTAGCTTTCAAAATCATCAATTTTGTTTGAAATAATACAAATTAACCTCAGTTTAATATGTCTTCTGACAAGATAATCATTAATACTGTAAAACAGGAAACATCCTTGGTAACTCTGTAACGTTTGTGTATGTCTCACTCTGGACGTATTTGAAGTAACACATGTTTGTATATTTTATATTGTGCACAGTTATTGGAAATTTGCCCCTATCACCACTCAAATGTACTGATCTGGCTAAGAAAGATGAGTGTTCCTACTCATCTCCACGTCCTGATGCACCTAATACCTCAAGGTTCCCTGTGCAAGTACTTACCAGCCTTAGTGAAAATAATAAGCAGTAATATAATGCACCTGAAACATAAGGAAAATAGTGAGATAAAAATTAAAAAATAGGTATTTTGGTATGAATTCTACAAGTGATGGTTAAGTGGTTATTTCCATTCTTTATAATATAATTCTAAAAAAATATTTTTCTTCCTAAACCATTAACAAAAAAATACTTCTTAAAATAAATATGAACTTTGAAAGATAATATGAACTTTGAAAAATCTGAATGTTAGACAGACACGTCACTTTTTTATTATAGCCCTTTGCTGTAAACGTTTACGAAATGTCAAACAAAGAAAAGTAACTTCGCCTTTCATAAAAATGTCAAAGTGATTTTATGTATTGATTGTTGAAATTACCTGGTCAATCAACCTTCAAACCTTAATGCAATTATGGCTTGTATTGATAGACCAATACTTGCAATTACCTTGGCTAATGCTTCCTGAAGAGAAAGGAAATTAAAGCATCAATTTACTACTTTACCACTGGGTGACATTACAAACATACAGCATCCAACTAAGCAATTTTCTTCTAATAAAAACTATAAATCAACTGGGTTAAGCTGCAGTAAACAACTTGTTTTATTTTGTGAATGTTATTAAATGCCTGTAAGATTAACTCAGTAAAATACAATAAAAAATCTAAAAAGTGTGTAAATTGTACTGTATTAAATGATATACTGTAGTTGTATAGCAAAAGCTAACATCAAACATTGATTTAAATTATCAGATCTTTTAAATGTATTCTTCAAGACCTCTATATCTGGAAGTATTTGTTGAGAGAGAAAGAAAAAGGGAGTAAAGTATTCTTTGTATCTCAGGGGAGCTGAACTGAGACCAAGGACTCTTTTGTACTTGCCTCATGATCTCATGGATACAAAGGGTAGGCTTTGCATCTTCTACCGTGTCCTTTGCTGCCCACTTTCTCCCAGTTCTTATTCGGGTGCTACCTCCTTTACACACTCGTCACACGGTTTTCATTAGTGTCATTTCCAGCCGTACCTTACTGCACTTGAATTCCTCAGTTAGAGCTGACTGGCAGCTGCAGTTTCCCTTTACCGTAGAATTCTACAGTGCTAAGACATTATGGAACTCCCAGCCATTACCTAATGTATGAACTAATCAAGGCTTCCAGTCTCTCTGCTGTTGTGTCTGGTTGGCACACATACTGGCCTCCGTAACTTCAAAAACATCATAGGATAAAGATAAAACTTAATAAGTAACTAAATCAAGTAGACAAACTACCACAGATTTGGTATGTTACTTGATTACGTGACAAATGAAAAACACCTTGTCCTGTGTTTTCCACTATCTACAGCTTGCTGGAAAGCTACCCACTACTTAGATGTATGACCGTTTATCTGGCCAAATGCTCGTGAAACAAAATTAAATGTTGTGTCAAAAAAGCATTTTAATTCAAATAATGTAAATTCTATATATACTGTATATATAATGTTGGTTTCGAAAGCTCCATTATGTGGAGACTGTGTGATCCAGTGGTTAAAGAAAAGGACTTGTAACCAGGAGGTCCCCAGTTCAAATCCCACCTCAGCCACTGACTCATTGTGTGACCCTGAGCAAGTCACTTAACCTCCTTGTGCTCCGTCTTTCGGGTGAGACGTAGTTGTAAGTGACTCTGCAGCTGATGCATAGTTCACACACCCTAGTCTCTGTAAGTCGCCTTGGATAAAGGCGTCTGCTAAATAAACAAATAATAATAAAATAATAATATGTCCAATCTGCAAATGTGGTTCAGTTGGTTAAGAAAAAAGTGGTATTATGGAACTCTGGATACTAAAATCTTCAGATAAAGAATGTATACATCTTCTCCAAAATTATTATTATCATTTTAATCTGTTGTTGACATCAACATTCATTTTACATACATTGTTATACTGCATACTAATGCATTTACGTATCTTATACCAGTCATAGCGGTGTTGTCCACATATTCACCTATCATAACCTAAGAGTGAAAGGCTTGATCAATTACCTTTTATGTTTGGGCATTTGAAGGAGAAGCAGTAAGCTTGTATACCATTTTAAATTGTAGCTGCTGTTTCAGGAACAGCAAAAATAAAAACACACAAAATGAATCATATGCTGTTTCTCAGCTGAAGATATTGATTACCTTTCACTCTACCTGGATCTTGTAAGGTTAAAAAGCACTTCAAGTGTTGTAACCCCTATTGATTTGTCTTTTTACTAGAGCAAGGAAAGCATACATACATCTTAATTCCTGATCTTGAAGCTTCAACCCAATTTAATCAGTGAAGAAAGGCAAATTAAAGGGAATTAGTTAACATTCAAAACACTGTGGTTGAGAACAATGGTGCTGACACACACTATTCAATGTACAAATCCTTATAGGCTACTGGTACGCAGCTATATTAAAAAAACAACATCACCATGTTTCTGATTATGCTAAATCCAGTGCCAACCTACTGAAAATACTAAATAGCAAAAAGTTTGACTTGACAAAAAACACTTTGGTGTTTTTAGTATACACGTGGGCTGATTCAATTGATCTTATATGTGTCTGATGCAAGGTGGCATTAACACTGGATTAAGATGGCTTTAAAATACCATATTCAGTTTATTTCCATTATGTTAATAAAGGCAGCTTTTAAGGCAGCTCTTTTCATCATGTTCAGTTTTATTTAGTGATTTACTACATTTACACTGATGCAAATTAACACTAGAACCGCCGCGGGATTAATGAGATTGAAAATGTAAACGAATCTGCGTACTGTCAATGCAAAAAAAAAAAAGGACAACCGCGTTGCTTTCACAAACGCAGATTCGTTTACATTTTAAATCCAAACCCGTCAAAATGACTACCGTGGCGGTTCTAGTGTTAATCAATTGTTTTTCTTTGTTTTTTTTTTTAACTGAACCGCCACCCCCAAAAAAACATATTGTAATCCCCCAACCTCATTTTCTAAAAGTGCAAAGGGTCGAACTACAACAGAATATATTTAATAAAATCAATCCAAATGCCTTTCAACCAATTTCTAGTTTAATGCTTGTCCTGTTCCTAAAGATTCTAATGTCCGTAAGACATAAAACCGAGGTCCTATTGCAAGTGACGCTGCAGCAGTTGTTGACTTAGTTCACCCCCTACTGTAAGTCACTTTGGATAAAAGCATCTGCTAAATGACAAATTAATAATACTACGACTTAGAAGACTATTAGCACTCCCCTTGACAAGGATGGAAGAGATCCTAGTGGCCTTCAACACACATACGGTTAAGGTTTTGCCACCTACTTCATGGCATCTCTAACCACATTTTTTACTGTTAATGACTCCACCAAGAAGAGGGACCTCCTGGTGAATCTGCTCCTGGCTCTTGCTAAACTGGCAATTTACAAGACCAGGAAGCGCAACATCACCAGGGGAGGGTCTCTTTGACTGCAGAGCCATGTTCAGGGCCCTGTCCTGTTCTTGGGTTTCTTTAGAGCACGCCAATGCAGTCCGCTGGCGACATGACCGCTTTTGTTGACCAGTGGGCTCTAAATGGTGCGCTCTGCACGGTTAAGCTGCGACAGTGCTTTGTTTAAATAAATGTGTTAAGCATGTGACTAGGTAAAGCTTATGATAGGTCCAGCATTACTCAAGGGATCTTGTATTAACATCAAGTTTCCTTGTGTTTTACTAAAGCTACAGTTTACTAGAAATTAGTTTAACAACATTATCGCATTATCAGTGATCAGGAATATTGATTGTATGCACTTAACATTATAAGGACCTCTGCGAGTCAGCTCAGTCTTCTTGATATTGATCCAGCTTGTAATTTTTTTTTTTTAATTTGCTGAAGCAGGCAATTTACAACAAATCATCAAATAATCATAAAATTCAATCATTTAATAATTATTGTAACTACATGAATTTTAAATAACATTCCCAAGCATATTTCATGTTTAAATAGACGTACAATTGGTTTGTCTCCAAGAGATAGCAACTCTATCAGCAGAATACACCGAAACAAAAGGCTGAGTTATTGGTTGGAGGTCAGGTTCAAATATGGATTCCTCCTAGATTACTTACATGTCTTTCAACAGCACAAATACAAACCAATGCTGTTTAGATGCCAATATATGGGATGCTTATCTTCAAGCCATAAATATTTAAAACTATACAACAAAAATATAGGGCCAAATGATAATCAAACTGTACAAACTCCAATGAATGGGGTTGGAGCTGACCAATCCATGAAACATTGACGGCTAGCAAATAAGACTTTCAACTAACTTTCCCTTAAATAGCATTGTTTCTCCTGCACTTGTGTTTTCTGTGATTTTTATGAAGATAAATGTTTTATATATTTACAATGATTAAAACATTTAAAAATAAACATTCATTTGTTTTTACGTCAATGTCCATGATGGTATATGTATATATTTTAGAAATACTAGTATGAACATATAAGAGAAATCCCAGATTATTTTGGTATTGAGCTTGAACCTAAACAATTTGCACAGATATTTTTCAAACTTTTTTTATTACAGTACAGGCATTGTGCATCATAGTAATACAATGTAATAGTAGTCTAAGTGAGTGCCAAAGTGTTTCAACCAAAATAGGCTAAACTGAGAACATTTTGATAGCAAATTGAGGAAGATCATGCTTACACAGCACATAGTTCCAAACATCATGGTGATGTCAGGCCCCTCGTTGTACACTGGAAAGTACAAACAGCACGTTCCAGATTAGTTCTTCAGTTCCAGTCTCTCACGTTGCCCGTCTGTGTGATTACTGATGGTTTATATTAAGATGCTTGTTTTGTAACACTTACTGACTGTGCTTTAATTTAGGTGTTATTGCTTCTGTGAGCAGGTAAGCGTTTTTAAATGAGCAAGGCTGTCTCTACACATGGCACTACAATGCTCTTAGCGATCAGGTAGTCGTGCACAAAACTCAGGTAACACAGCGATTCTTGACAGACAAATCATTTAAATCTCACTTGAGTCACGTAAGGGCTATCTGCAGTGATTGTGCTAATATAGCCTATATACTGTATAAAATACGAAATCTGTGTATTATATCAATGTATTTTAGCTGGTAATTGTTTGGGATGTGCTAATAATTCATTTGGTGATGAGACCTGCTGGAGATGCCTAAATAAATATTAACATTAACTTGCCTGTGTAGTGCCATAAGAGGATGTTATTATCTGAATGTACTGTAACCTAAATAATGAATCTTGCAAGCCTATCTGCAGAAGGAATAACATGTTTATACGTGATGCCATGTGCCATCAATGTGATGCATGTGATACATTGCATTTCACCATGCTACGATGGAAATGGTTACATGGCCACTCTGTATTTGGAGTAAGTATTCCACCCATATAAGCAGTATAGTCAGAATGTGAAGGGTCATATTCAGAACAGGTATTTCAAATATGATAGGTGGGATATTCCACCAGTATCTGGAATACTCGAGGAAAATGAAGCCATGCCAATGCACAACAAAGTATATGCTGCATATCAGAGATTGTAGCGGTACGGTCTACAGACTAATTTTGGAATTCATTATACATTCATTTCTATGTCTCTTTTATCAAGGAAACTAAAACTTTCATAGCATTGCATAGTGTAAATAGCGGGGTATGTGCAACTTAAGTATGATTCGCACAGGACTTAAAATCAAGTGTCCTCAGAGTTGGTCAAAAGCAGAGAAGGCATTTTTGCGGATTTCTCAACAATGAACAGGATGTAATTAACTATACCTTCTTTTCCAAAGACTAGAATAACCATTTTGTCCTTTGAGTGATATGTATTTCCATGCATTATTCAAAGCATTCATTTTTAAGAGTCACCAATTATGTTTTGAATTTTCGCCCGTCCCCAGTTTGGTTGTGCTCAATCGCAGCATTTTACTGAACTGTAGAATCTCATGACAGATCGTACTAATTTTAATATTATATTAAGGTTTATTGTAAAGGCTGCTATTGCTCTGAGGCAAATAGCCTGTAAATGCTCGTTTTTTTTTTTTTTAATTTAGTTGTCGCCAATTTTTTTTATTATTTTCTCCCCAATTTAGTAATGTCCAATTATTTTTAGGCTTAGCCCACTGCTACCACCCCCGCGCCACTCACCATGCAGCCACCCAGAGCTACAGCATCGGAGGACAACGCAGCCCTGGGGCAGCTTACAGGCAAGCCTGCAGGCGCCCGGCCAGACCACAGGGGTCGCTGGTGCGCGGTGAACCGAGGACACCCTGGCCGACCTAGCCCTCCCTCCCCCCGGGCCGTGCTTGGCCAATTGAGCGCCACCCCCTGGGAGCTCCCGTCCTCGGTCGGCAAAGGAATAGCCTGGACTCAAACTCGCGACGTCCAGACTATAGAGTGCATCCTGCACTCCACGTGGAGCGCCTTTACTGGATGCGCCACTCTGGAGACCCTCTTATATCAATTCTAACATAACTGACACAGTTGATTCGCACAGGAGTAAAATGACACAGGACGCTTGAGTTTCAAATTTTACAGAGGCTCTTGATGTCCTGTAAATAAATCAGAGGACCTCTGAGAAAATTATCTGTGATAAAAAGAAATGGATAGTTTGCATGGGACTAAATTTCACAGATGGAAATTCCAAAATGCACCTGTTTATGTGGTGATTTTTAGTCCTGTGCGAATCGGGCTTGTTACAGTACTATTTAAAATGTCATAACATGAGACACCATGCAGTACCACATGGTAGCGCTGTACAGGGTCTCTATCGTTCATTTACGTCATAAGAATATTCCTCTCATGGCTCTTACAAGCGTTAAAAACTACATAGCATTGTATGCCGTTGGATGAAAGAAGTTATTTACAAACCGCTAACCAAGATCATGCAACAGTCTCTTGACACAGGGGTTGTACCTACAGACTGGAAAATTGCAAACGTAATACCGATCCACAAAAAGGGAGACAAAACCGAACCAGGTAACTACAGACCAATAAGCCTGACTTCTATTATATGTAAACTTATGGAAACTATAATAAGATCTAAAATGGAAAATTACCTTTATGGTAACAATATCCTGGGAGGCAGTCAGCATGGTTTTAGGAAAGGGAGATCGTGTCTAACTAACCTGCTTGACTTTTTTGAGGATGCAACATTGACAATGGATAATTGCAAAGCATACGACATGGTTTATTTAGATTTGCAGAAAGCTTTTGACAAAGTCCCGCAGAAAAGATTAATTCTCAAACTGAATGCAGTAGGGATTCAAGGAAATGCATGCACATGGATTAGGGAGTGGTTAACATGTAGAAAACAGAAAGTACTGATTTGAGGACAAACCTCAAAATGGAGCGAGGTAACCAGTGGTGTACCACAGGGATCAGTATTAGGTCCTCTGCTATTCCTAATCTACATTAATGATTTAGATTCTGGTATAGTAAGCAAACTTGTTAAATTTGCAGATGACACAAAAATAGGAGTAGTGGCAAACACTGTTGCAGCAGCAAAGGTCATTCAAAATGATCTAGACAGCATTCAGAACTGGGCAGACACATGGCAAATGACATTTAATAGAGAAAAGTGTAAAGTATTGCATGCAGGCAATAAAAATGTGCATTATAAATATCATATGGGAGATACTGAAATTGAAGAAGGGAACTATGAAAAAGACCTAGGAGTTTATGTCTCAGAAATGTCTTCATCTAGACAATGTGGGGAAGCTATAAAAAAGGCCAACAAGATGCTCAGATATATTGTGAGAAGTGTTGAATTAAAATCAAGGGAAGTAATGTTAAAACTTTACAATGCATTAGTAAGACCTCACCTAGAATATTGTGGTCACCTCGTTACAAAAAGGATATTGCTAACTCTAGAAAGAGTGCAAAGAAGAGCAACCAGAATTATCCCGGGTTTAAAAGACATGTCGTATGCAGACAGGCTAAAACAATTGAATCTATTCAGTCTTGAACAAAGAAGACTACGCGGTGATCTGATTCAAACATTCAAAATCCTAAAAGGTATAGACAACGTCGACCCAGGGGACTTTTTGACCTGAAAAGAAACAAGGACCAGGGTCACAAATGGAGATTAGATAAAGGGCATTCAGAACAGAAAATAGGAGGCACTTTTTTGCACACAGAATTGTGAGGGTCTGGAACCAACTCCCCAGTAATGTTGTTGAAGCTGACACCCTGGGATCCTTCAAGAAGCTGCTTGATAAGATTCTGGGATCAATAAGCTACTAACAACCAAACGAGCAAGATGGGCTGAATGGCCTCCTCTCGTTTGTAAACTTTCTTATGTTCTCATGTTCTTATTCTCACAGCTCAGAAATAAACGTAATTCAACCCACCAGACACATCAAGAAAACATTGAAAAAAGCACTACAATGAGCGAATGAAAAGTTAGGTAAAGATACACAAGTTTAGAACCATAACTGCTACGGTATTAAGGCTATTATCTTCACGGTCAGTGAAGCATCATTTTATTCAAAAATCAGACAACTTTATTACGGTTGTATTATAATGTTGTTGAATAAACTGTATGGCAATGCAGTAACTGTTTTATAGTCTCAATTCATACATTCAGTTTATTTTAATAATGGTTTTGTAGAAAGCTGCGACACAGAATACAGGTTTCAATTTGTCCATTTATAAGCAGAGTGACTGGAGTAAGGAAGCCTGCTTATTCTCAAAGTGGTTTAATTTAAAAAAAGTTATTTAGAATTTAGAAAAATGTTTAGGTTCAGTAAGTAAATAATTTGTAACTTTGGAAGCTCTTGTGCAATGTATTGTGAACTGTTGACATAAATCCAATAACACACGTATTAATGGTAAAATATATATTGTGGTAAAGCCCCTTCATGTCAGGAATGGCATGGGGCGTTATCACCATTTTGTGTGGGTGCGCCAATAAATTCTCTGAGTCTGCAAGGTATATTTTAGCGCTTTTATCACAAATCAAACAAATAAACAAAAACCTAACTCCCAATGGAGCTTGAAATGAACTGTTTTTATTAACCCTAACTAAACAGGGACAGTCTAAGCCTGTTTACCCCAAACACAACAAAACTATATCACACAGATATTGTTTGCAGTCCACACAGGACTCTCCCTCACAAACCCTCACCGTGTGTCACACTCCCCTCCCCTCCCCTCTCTTCTCTTCTTCTCTCCTTCTCAGCCTTACCCTCACTCTCTACAGGGTTTCCCTTCCCTTTATGCAGGGTCTAAGTGTGCATAAGTGTTTCAATTAACTAATCATTAACCCCTTAGCTCAATGGTTCCAACCCTTAAGGGTCTAGTTAAGTAACTGAGAGCTCAATTGGAATGAAAGCCAACAGACACAGAGGGTCCCCAGGACCAGGGTTGGGAACCACTGCCTTAGCTAATTCAACAATTACCCAATTACTTTACCAAGATGGCTGCCTCCTGCAGCCACCCTCACCTAGATGGAGTAGATGTCTCCCAACCCCCCAGGGTCCTAAAGCTTTTTATTGATTTCTTAAAAAAATAATTACATATATATATATTATAACCACAGGCATTGCAGAAGACCCTTACTATTGCTTATCTGTTTATCTCTGTGGTTGTAATATCCATGATAAATGAGTTTTCTGCATGCCCACCTGATTGGTAAACCACTGTGGCTCTGATTGTGGTCAGCAAACTATCAGAGTAAGAAGCATTGCACAGACATGCTTACACAGAGCATTTGTTTACATTTTCTCAGGGGAGATGGTTGCAATCATTTGAATGCTAAATGTGCATCTACAAGCCTAAAGAAAGAATCAAGTAAATGGAATATTACCCAAAATCAAGGTATGCTCCATTTAGTTCAACTTCCATGCCAATAAACATTTTAAAGGCAGCCAATTTCTCAAGTCAACACTGCTAATACTTTTAGGGTGAAGCCGACCCATAACAGTGCATCTTAAGGAAGATCCTTCTTCTAATTACAGGAGTTATGTGATGGCAGAAGGGGATGCAGAGGAATTCCTGTCTCTCAAATAAATACGAAACACATTTATACGGCCTAATTCAGGCAAGTTACATGACAAAATAGGGCTACATTCGTCAAACTCTGCCCCAGATGGCTCTAACAGTCCTCGTGCCAAATTACCTTTCCATTTTAGAGCCAGCTTTTTCTGGTTGTCAGGGATACAAACGTAGCTCTGTGGCATTGTTAATCTGCATGCATTTGGCACAGGAAACTGATAAGTGGTTTTCCAACACACTGAGAGTAACTTCTATGGAATGACCTTGAAAATATCACACTTTATTCACGTCAGAAATGCTGGCAAAGGCATTGGCACTAAATGCTAACTATGTAGTCAACTATAACCATTTGTATTCTTTAATAAAATGTACATTGTACAACACAAATAATAACCACAATTACTGCTGAGTTACTGCTTTTATATATTGAAAATAGGTTTTCATTCTTTGTACAGTAGCTGTTTGGTTAGGATCATGCAGTGATAAAAAAAACAAAAACATTGAATCATAAATTGTCTCACTTACTGGCGAATACTATAAAATCCTTTGGGGTCATTCCATTCCAAATGAGAAATTCAGGACCAATTAACCTAGGCCATCGTCTTGACAAATGTTATCATTAGTCTATCATACTATAATCCCCCAAATATGTTTCCTTGCTTCATTATCTTCAGTGATCTGGATTACTTTACCCTTTCAAGTGCTTGTATGCTGTAAAGGCAGGTTTATATGGTCATAATTTGTGAATGGTCTTTAGCCTTAGGGCCATTATTTGCATAATTTAACAATGACATGGGTAGGATCATTTACATAAAAAAGGGTCTAAGGCACCCCAGTCACCTTCAGTTTAATAGATACATGTGCACTAAGATGAACAGCGAGTAAATGAGGTAAAAATAATTCTCATACGTCATCTAATATAACCCTATATGTAGTACAGTTTGTGAAGGAACACATTTGGTAATGAACTGGAACACCATTATGATTTGTTTGGATATGTTATGGATACATTAGTACAATGCGTGGTTATTATTCTGAATACTCTTCACAATGGATGAAGTATAACTGGATTAATGAACACATTATATTTTTGTTTGTTTTAATATGTCCATTGCATTGCAATTCTGGTGTAAACACACCCTTAATATAGTTATAAAATAGTATTACATATTTATGATGAACTGTGGCGGAGTGTCCCGCCCCTATTTATTATTATTTGTATTATTGTTTGCGGCGCGGATAAAAGCGCTGCGTCTTTTGTTATTATTTATAATTTAAAAACCCTGTGAGGATGCGTGACTGATCAGCTACTGATTATTTAACTAGCTGACAGTCACGCATCCTTACCAAACGCATGCAGACTGTGGCCGAGGGGTAATAAGATAATTAACAGCTAGTTAACCCCTCGGCCAGAGTATAAGAACCTGCAGCTGTCCATGCTGAAGGTTGAGTGTAGAGTCTAGAGAGGAGAGTACGGGAGAGCGGAGAGAGAGCGAGGAGAATATAAAAAGAACAATTGCTATATTTAAAAATATACTTGTTTCTGTTTGTTTGGCCATCACGCCTTTTTGTTTTGTGTTTTGTTATTGTTTAAATCTTTTATTTTGTTTTGTTTATTTAATAAATCCAGCTGAGTGCCGTAGCATTCAGCTTCACCCGCCCATCCATTGTTTTGATTCAGTTACTTCCTGGTCCGTGACGTCACCACATCTCACCACTGCAAGCAATCCTGCCACATGAACAATAAATTGTATTCTGCATTTAAGACCTTTCTTGATAAAACAATAATATTTGAGTGTCATTGATCCTTTTTTCTTTTAGATTTGTGTCTTAGCTTGAACATGTTATATGACAACAAAATCCAAACTGAGACAGTGGTGCTCCAATTATTGGTGTGTCAAGCCAACTTTAGTATGTATGCCAGTGTTACTAACAGTGTATTGAAGATGCCCTTCAGATGTCAGTTTAGTGGTTAAAAGTAAGATTTATAAAACTAAAAACAACTGTTACTTGTGCTGGCTTTACACCAGCACAATACTTGTTTTAAGTCTGTTTTGGCCAGTGTTTTTGTGTTCAGTGTTTTGTGTTCAAACCTTTTATTTTGTATTTATTAACAACAAATACAGTCTGTCTCTTCCTGGTATGATGTCACCACCAAGCCATCTTATGACATATGGTGCCAGGATTGCCTTTGCTGGAGGAGCCAGCCTGTTCGATGTCAGCATTGCCACTGCCAGCGTTGGGACTGCTGGCTACACGTCCAGAGGAGGAAGCCTTTCTGCTGCCAGCGTGATCACTGGAGGAGGACCTCACACCGTGGCCGCCCGTGGGCCCATTGGTAGCTCCATTCAAGTTCCAGGACCCGGACCCCGTTTTGGCCTTTTAAGGGGGAGGTGGCCTTTAAGGCGATGTGTGATACGCACAAGGGTGAGATGTGTGGCAGGGTACACCCCGCCCCTGTGCTTATTTTGTATCTGTTGTATTATGATTTGAATGCATTGTTTAGTGTTTAAAAACAATGTATGTTATTATTGTTTTACAGCATGGATGGGGTTAAAATCTCCCATCCAGCTAAAACTGGTGTGTAATGTGGCCATCTCCCAATTAATCAAGAAATTACCAATTCGGAGACGGCCACATATATAAAAGAAAGAAGCCAGACAGTAAGAGTTGTAAAACTGTTAACTATTGCTACTCGTGCTGGCTTTACACCAGCACAATACCGTTTGTTTTGTATAGTGTAAACCTTTTATTTGACATTTATTAACATCAACGCTTCATACCTGTAGTACACAGTCTCTTTCTGGTCTGACACCAAGCCATCTTGTGACAGTTCCCCTTATGCCTTGCCGTTTACACAGAAGGGTCTGATTCACTAAATATTAGAACAAGCCTTTCCCTAAATCAATACACTTCATACCTACCTCTATGATGAGTTAACTCTGATCCTCAAGCTACTGAGTTCAAGGCAGAACCTGTTTGAGCTGGATTATACGTTCTTTATCAATTAATTGTTTTTTTGTCCCTGCACTTCCATGTGAAACAAAATAACTATCTGGATGAAGCGATCCCTTTCTCTTTGAACTCAATTACGTTATTTTGGTTCCTGCTCTCCAATCTACACAATGTCTTTTGAAGAAATGGACTCTCTTACCGAGGCAGGAGCCACCACCTTTTCATATTCTGAAGCGGATTAGCCCAGGATTCTTTTTCCAGATGTAACAGGAGGACCTATTGAAGTCAATTTTGAGTCATTAAAGATACAAATGGAAAGACTGAAAAAGAAAGAAGATTATTATTACACGGATCTACATTATCTCAATACTCGAGAAACAAAAGAATTCAAAGAGGTTTGAGATTAAATAAGGAACCAACTTTGGGCAGACACAGTCCGCAGTTTTGTAGAAAATGGTGTGACATACTTAATAAGTGTTCATTGGATTTGATGTTACTCATTGTTGAGCAAACTAACGTGGATCTGATTGAAACAAAATAGACTATTTCCAAATGGCAACAAGATATTTCCATGAAGTTTGATTCTTCAAAACTCAAAGAGCTGGATGAACAATATAAGCCTATGATTGAGTCCTTCAAAAAATGGGATACTACAAATAAAAAATAAAAAGTACAGACGTGATACAGTGGATTACAAAGAAGAGCGTGTTTACCCGTGGCTTAATAGTCAGGGGTTTAAACCACCGGCAAGATACCGTAAGGGTCAACCAATGGGTGATTCCTCGTTCAGTTGCTCAAGTTCAGAATCTGAAACCACTAATGCTTATTTTTTAAGACAAAGCAACACCAGAGGTCAACAAATCTGGACAAGATCACGTGCAAAAAAAGTACACGGAGGGGAGGGAAAAAGAAGAAATCAAAGCACGGATCGACAATAGTGGATTCGAATTCCATCATTAACATTTCAGGTATAGAACTCAATAATAATCATATAAGACTGCGTCAAAAGGACTTTCATTTGTTCCATCTATACCAGCAGATCCATTTACTACCAGGATTGAATTATTTAAATTGTTTAAATTTATTAAATTGTCCAACAAGGAAAAGAGTTTTTAAAAAGCGCAGCACTTTTATTCCTACTTGCACTAATCCCTCTGTAGACACATTCTGTAGGTTAGTTGAGAGGAATGTTATGCAATTATGGTCTCCCGCAACCAAAATGAAAGTTTATCCAAACTGATCAGTAGATGAGAATAAAAGGCCCTACATGAATTGGTGGATGACAAAAATGTAATCATTAAACAAGCTGATAAGGGAGGAGCTATGTTATACAAAACAGAGAAAAATATTGTAGCGAGGTCTTGAGACAATTGTCAGACACTCAGGTATATTCACCTTTACAATCAGACCCAACTTTAAAATTATAGAAGTGTTAAAAATAAGGTTTTAGTAATGAATGGATAAATAAAGATGAGTTTGGGTTTTAACACAACCGCATCCCCTACAAGCTACTTTTTACACTCTGCCTAAGATTCATAAAGATATTCATAATCCTCCTGGTAGACCAATAGTGCCGGGAATTGGTTCTTTGAACCTTTGTCTCAATTTGTAGACTATTTTATAAAACCTTTGGTACAAAAGCTGCACTCTTATATTAGATACACCAGATTTCATAAACAATGTTCAAGCGTCAGATGATTTGAATCCTACAGATATTCTAGTAACTATGGATGTATCGAGTTTATACATGAACATCCCACACTGTGATGGCCTGGCAGCCATAGAATACTTTTTAAATTTGGAAAATTATACAGATAATACTCCAATATCTTATCTACAGGAATTGGCTTCTTTAGTGCATTATAGGAATTATTTTAGATTTGAAAACACTTTTTATTTACAAATACATGGGACTGTGATGGGTACAATTATGGCTCCCAACTATGCCAATTTATTTCTGGGCAAATTTGAGATGGATAATATTTATAGCAATAATCCTTATTTACAAATGATTAAATCATGGGTCCGATATATAGATGATGTAGTTTTCATCTGGACGGGCAAAATTGATGAATTGAAGGAGTTTGAAACATTTGTAAACAGAAGACATTCTACTTTCAAATTTGAGATGTCATTTGACTGTAATTCCATTGCCTTTTTGGATGTGTTAAAAGTTGGAAATTCTTTTTCTACTTCAGTTTATAAGAAAAATACAGACAGGAATAATTTTCTCAATGCTACCAATTTTCACACGTCTCTGAAATGGAGTTTACCTTATAGTCAGTTAGTGAGAGTGACACTGAGCAGGACTTTGATAAACATGCAGAAATTGTTGGTGAAAGATTTAAAGCGAAAGGTTATAAACCCCATTGGATTAGCCAGGCATACAAAAAGGAAAAGGACACGGACAGGGAGATGCTGTTGCAGCCTTGTGACTATAAATCAAAATCAGATGCCTTGGTTTTTGTCTCTACATACTCACCTATATCTGAACAGGTTAAAGAGGTTGTTAAAACACACTGGCATATATTGTCGAGTGATTCTAAATTAAAAACTGAGTTTAAAAATGTTCCACTTTTTGCATATAAACGATCTAAGAACTTAAAGGACCATTTAACTAAGTTAGATATATATGTGCCCCCTGCAGGTCATTTTTTAACAACTGCCAAATCTGGCATTTACCCTTGTCAGAATTGTTCAAATTGTAATGCCATGATTAAAGGGGAATACTTTACACATCCGCACATGGGAATTTTTTTTTTTTAAAAGGCATAATCACCTGTAGAACCAGGTATATTGTGTATTTGTTGAAATGTCTGTGTGGTTTGTGTTATGTAGGGAAAACAATAAGAGAACTGATATTGAGAATACATGAACATAAAAGAGCTATACGCAACAAAAATATTAAATCTTTTGTTGCTGGACACTTTAATGACTCCAACCATGATGTTTGTTATCTACATTTTTTGGGCATACAAACTGTTCATACCTCTAGGAAAGGAGGGGATAGAGATTGTTTTCTCTTACAAAGAGAGGCTTTGTGGATCCATAGGTTACATACTGAAGCCCCTGGGGGATTGAATGAGGAATTATCCCTTGCCCCTTTCCTTTAATTGGCGCCATTAACTTTTTCTGAATTGTAACTTTTTCTGAATTGCAACTTTTTTTTGTATCCTGTTTTCGTATTGAGTGTTTTGCAAATGTATGTACAATATGTGTTTTAAATTAATGGATACAGGTGAACTGATCTGTTAACTGTTAATTGCTAATTAAGTGGAAACCATATATGTGATGCTGTGTTCTGACATTCCTTATACTGAGGAAGGCAGCTTGCCGAAACACGTCTGCAGCTTCGCTCCGAATCAGGGTGGATATAAAAGATTTTTTTAAAACAAAAATGAAATAATAATTGAATTGTACTTTTAAACCGATTGCTGTTGAAAAGTTAAAAAAGTATTGCTATCGTTTCAGTTTTATAAATATGCATGTTGTAAACCGATGTCTGTTCAGATGTTTATTTATTTACATTTCCTTGTTTTGATTTGTAAAATAAATGTTCATTATATATATATATATATATATATATATATATATATATATATATATATATATATATATATATAGTATTCGGGTCTTTACAGGCGACGTCTGTGTTGTTTTTCAGGTTAGTGCCTGTCCCTTTAATTAGACACGGTACACTGGACGTACTCTTTAAACGCTGTAGCGTACGTTTATTAACAAAAGAAAACAGAAAACAACCAAAACACAAAACAAATCCTAGCCCTTCTTTGGGCACTAACTAAACAGGAGGCTGTTATCCCTATCTAACACAGGGCAGGCTAAGCCTGTTCCCCTGTTTAAATTAAGATTCCCCTGTTTAAATTAATCGTTAAACCAAACCGAATCACAATCCAATAGTTTCGTTGTCAGAACCCGTACCTTTGTTTCGTTACCAGGAAAATACTTCTATTCAAACACTTGCATCCACTACACAGCTCTATTCTCCACTCTAACCAACCAACCCCGAACATTCCCCCTTGTGGCATTTTTATTCCCCAACTTAATCAGACGCAGCTGATACCTCATCATTCTAAATTGACCAATTAAACAATATAGAAGACCTTTACCAAGATGGCCTCCTGGTAACTTCAGCTTCACAAATATGGCGTGTCTTCTACTCCCCAGGGTCCTAAAGCCTCCAGATTAATGTTTGGTATATATACATCATCACAATATATATATATATATATATATATATATATATATATATATATATATATATATATATATATATATGCTTCAGTTGTTCAGATGTTTGTGACGTACTCAATAAAAAACTAATTACTAAAACTAAAATTAAAACTAAAAATGTTTTGCCTTTTGTTATACGATTTCGTGTTTTGAATACAGCCTTCAGAAAGACGGCTGCGGGGCTTCTAGGTATGAGTATATCTCCGGTACTTCTAGTGTTAAAGTGGTTAAGTCACAGTTTTGAAGGGGTGTCCAAAGACTCCACAAAGCCCTGGAACATTGGACAAATTTTAAATAAAAAAGGGTCTTTAAGTCACATGTTACAAAAATGTTTCAACTCTATTATATAGCCCTAAGGTATACCTGTAAATATATCACAAACTTAGTTCTAAAAAATGATTTATTAAAAAAGTACTACAAAAAATGTCAAAACTGTCCAAAATAACCCCAGATTACAGTGCCATTATAAATGCATCTTCCTGAATACCAAAAAGAGATAAGTTAACAATTACCCAGTTATTCATTTCTACACTTGATTTTAAACATCAGATCTTCTATTTGTCATGCACAGGTTTAGAATAATTACTCTCTCCAGTTAGCCAACAGCAATATAACCAAAAAACTCATCACAGATTCTACAGAATTAAAAAAAATATGGTGGAATAAAAAATTGCCTGCAACAAAATAAATTGAGTCGAAGTACATGAAAGTGATGGAATATCTGTCTCTTCAAACACTGAGTAGAAGATAATGGTAATGTAATCATGGTAAATATTTTGGTTATTGATTGCACAAAAAAAATGACTGTTTATACTGTATTGCCTGCCTCACAATATAATTTTGTAAAAACACTCTGGAAAACTAAATTGCAAGAGCCTAAAAAAGCACTTACAATAATACCAAGTTCATGTTTATCTCTGTAGTGCCATATGTTGCTTTCATGTACTTGTGTTGATTCACTGCAAAGTGCCAATAAGAAATTTGAAAAACAGCTTGCTTTCTCATGTTCAAATGTTTTGTTTCCAAATGCAAAAGTGAGTGAAACAAACAAATACATGGGCCCAGAACCCTGCCTAGTTTTCTACTGATACAATAACATTTTTTTGATTAATTTGTGGTCACATAAGTCACCAGGATTCCTAAGTGTACATGCTGAACCCAATGCAGAATCAACAGAAAACTGTTCTGACTGACCTTTCAATTCAAGAAGTACATTTTCTGGTTCATGTTTGTTCAATGTGCAGTACGTTGTAGAGCTTGAAAAATCTCACTATTATATGTTTATTTTAATTCTTATGAAGCTTAATTGACTGAATTTTGGAATTGTGATTGATAAAGACAAACGCTGCTGTGATGACTGGTCCAGCATTGAAATAATACTCTCAATGCCTCAGAGAACTAAATACTAAACTTGAAATGATTAGACACCCTGCTAAATCCAGGATACTAAGTCTAAATTATAATCAGCAAGGACAAAAACAAATGCAGCCTCAAATGTTGAGGAAACCTCTGGGGACCCAAAGAATCGTTTTGCCTTTTGAATTCAGGATGCAAGTTATGTACAAACATATTTTTTTTTTTTTTTTACAGTTAGTATTGACTTGCAGCCTGTGGTAGGCCTGAGTTCCAGCACCAATGCACAGTTGTTGAAAAGAAGGCCTTGTGTCATAAGGGTGACAGGTATACCACCATTTTGTATAATTTTATCTGTATATATTGTATTATTTATTGTCAGAGTTAAGTATGCTTGGCTGCTTTTAAAGTGCAGTACTTTTTGAGATGTACCCCTCTAAAAGCCTGCATTTGGGTTCAGGCACACCTCTTGTAACTATCAGTGGAGTACAGACAGTGTTTGTGTCTCTTATTACCCACTCACCCCCTCTATTGTGAAAGTTTTCAGTAACCACCCACCTGAACTAAACTATGTGTGATTATGTCTGGATTGGGTTATTTAGAAGACACATCTTAATGGAATTCCTGTGACCTAACCAAGAGACTTGAAAATTGTGAACAGATTTATAATTTGTAGACTTCAAGTGAAAGTATTTTACCTTTGCTTTGTCTGTGAATTTTTCATAAAATATTTGAGGTTAATTGTTTTAACACACGTTAATCACACTCCTGTCTTGTCCCTCTTAGCATATCGTAATTAATTTCCTGCAGCACCATTGGCAGGATTGAATGAGTGTAGTCATCGTTTGAATATAAAATTAGTCACAGAACTGCATTATGTAGCAAAGCACTCAAACTGAAGGACTTATGAATGGGATGTTTATTTTTTTTTTACTTTCTGATGGTTCATTGGATAGAAAGAGGGTTACTTATATCTACTGTCAAAGTGAACTCCAGTATCACAGAAGTGCATCTAGTCTGCTGTACCACCTGCATGCTAAACATGCTTTCAACTTCTCAAAATACACTCTTGTTGTTTTTCTGCTACAGACAACAACAATACAATAGCAAACGAAACCCATCAGTTTTGACAGAGTACTCCTTTAGAAATTCAGGATCCTTGCAAACCCATGAATCAAGCTCAGTACGACACTATAACCAGTGCTGTTGGATAGCTACCGACTGCAGACCCGTTAACATTGTAGCTTTGTTTTCAATAACCACATTTATTTTTAAACAATATTATTTACAATTATGGAGGATATAACCATTACTCAGTCAATGTTTTGTTTTATTTAGGCAATTTCAAGTTATTAATAAAACAGAATTTAAAATTATTATTATTATTATTATTATTATTATTATTATTATTATTATTATTATTATTATTATTTATGCGACAATGAAAAAACATCAGTTTATGAGTAAAGGAAACTGATAATTGTAAATGCAGTAAGATGAGCAATAAACTGACTCCATTGTGATTTAGCAGTTGGTTCAAACAATTTAACAACAATGCTGTATTGTAAATAAATAGAAAACTATAAAGAGAATCCAGAAATGGGAAAACACAGTTTTTATGCTGGGTTGTTTTTTTGGATGATGATGAAGATATTAATACTAACACTAATAGCGTCACTAATGAAACAAACTTAAATGAGATGGATGCTGTAATTGTAGCAATTAAACATGAGATTAAAACCAAGATTAACTGAGAATTTTTTTAAATCTCAAGATTAGTCACGATTAATTTTTTTAATTGCTTGACAGCCCTAATTGAAACGCAACAGAAACACGTGAAAAGGGCTTTTTTGTCGTGTTAGCTGTGGCACCATACAGTTTGACACATCTAAAGAATACATTTTTGTAAAGTTAGTTCACTGGCAAAAACTGTTGGACTCCAGTTGGACTAATGATATCATTATGCTGTTCTAGTTAAAAAAGCAGGTTCATATTTAGCATTTAAGGAAATATGTTTTTTTGTTCTGCTTAACAACAGGTTTTGTAGAACCAGACAATACAGCAATTAAAATACGTGTTGAGGGGGATTAAATTGCTGCTTCTTTGCTTAGCTGTTAATGGTCTTGACACACTCACATTTCTTTATGTGTTGGTTCGTTGAGGGCCAGTAACCATGCCTGACATTTAAAGTTCTTTTTAACTGTGCATTCTGTTGCCATTTAACAAAAAGGAAAAGCTGCCATGGGAGTCCTCATTAAGCCATTCATGAGACAGCAATGCCTTCAAAATTGTTTAATAATCATGGATTCCATCCTTTCATTTTTATTTTAAGGGTGAAAAAGTCAAGGCTGGCTGGAGAGCAGAGGTTTCCATCTGAGATGATGAGTCAGTTAAATACCTCTGTTCTCAGCATGGGACTGAAATATAGGTAAGAGTTATCTCTTATGGAATTTTCCCAGTAAAATGCTATTATTTTCAAAGAAATCCTTTGCAAGGCAGCTAAAATAAACTAAGTTTGTATAGCAGAAGCAGTGTTTAAGATTGTACTGTAATAAAATCTTGTAACTGAGTTATAATTATTATTATTTATTTCTTAGCAGACACCCTTATCCAGAGCGACTTACAATTGTTACAAGATATCACATTATTTTTACATATAGTTGGGTTTTTACTGGTGCAATCTAGGTAAAGTACCTTGCTCAAGGGTACAGCAGCAGTGTCCCCCACCTGGGATTGATTCAAGAGTCCAGAGCCCTAACCACTACTCCACACTGCTGCCCACATTGGTTTTACAGTCTGTGTTCTGATGTGACTGGTCATATTTGTGTAAAGAAATCGAATCCTGTTTCAAAATGAAGAACTTTGATTTTGGAAGTCAGAGCTCCATTTGTACCTTTTCAGCACTACATTCCCCCTTATTGTAACAATCACTGTAATACTATGATAATGTTAAGTGACTGCAATACATTCACTGCATTTAAATCCACATGCAAAACCTAAATTCCTTTATTCCTCATCCCTTGCAAAAAAATATGACCATCTAAATGTAAATACATCCATTTCATACACAGTAAAACAAAGTTAATATTACCAGGGTTCTGCAAATAACTGTCCCGTATCAGACGGGTTACCAAACCAATTTGCTTGGAAGACTTAACAGCAAATGGCAAACTTGTTCAATAGTTCATATAAACATCTGTAAGTAATCTGTATTTAGACATGAAAAACATTATTATTATTATTATTATTTTATTTATTTATTTATTTCTTAGCAGACACTCTTACCCAGGGCAACTTACAGTTGTGACAAAGTATCACATTACAAAATATCACAATACCAGATAAGAGCAGTTATAAAATAAAATAAAATCAGTAGTAAGAGCAAATTCAAATGAGAAAATAAAAAATGCAGTAAATAATTACGACTAAGAGCAGTTAAAATTTAAAATATTTGGTTATAAGATTAAATTCCATTATGAGTATGTAGCAAGTACAATAAATGGACAAGAACAATTTCAAATAAGAGCAATTACAAAAAACGTGAATACGGTTACCTTTAAGAGTAGAATCAAGCACAAGATACAGAAAATATAATTATGATTGAGAGCAGTAGTAGAATACAGCAAAGTGTGATCATCTTCCCATTTACATACATTTATTTAAAAATCACAGGCTTAGGCCTGGTAAAATAAAGTATAAAAAGGGCTCTAAAAAACTATATTAAAATAGAAGCTACCAATTAAATATATTTCAGTCTTGAAGCGAATATACTTAGTTCAGTTTCATTCTATGCTAGTTTTCAAATCGATTGTACAATTAAATCAAGTATCTCAAGTTCCTCAACACATTCTAAATTCCTGTAAATTATTCATTAGGTTTCACAGCATAATTATGATTTCCATTACATGAGAGTAGATGTTAAAACTTCATGCTGATTTGAACTTGGCTCTCACCAAGATAAGCACCAACTAAGACGTAGCTTCACAGTAAACTATTGTGATCCATATGTGTCTCCATCCATTTGCGCTTCCTTCCATATGATGATGTAGATATCCTTCTGTCTGGTGTTGATGGCTGAAGTGTAATGCTGGCTCCAGGGATCAGCTTATTTTGCCTCCCTAGCGCATCAGCACACAAGCGGCTGCGATGCTGGCTCCGGGATCAACCATAGTGCGGTCTCCCCAGCGCATCAGCATGACAACCGCCTGGATTGAGCTAAGTAGGGTACATCTCTGGGGTCTTCAAGTGGGCACCTTCCATCCTCGGTGTTTCGTCGACTAGCCCACGACACCTCAAGAGGGCTCGACGGTGATTCTGGCGTCCCAGCATCACCCCCTCCGTCCCCACTCAACTCAGCCCAGCTTACTTACCTGTATATCAGCCTTTCTTTCTTTCTATTGTGCTTGAGATCCCCAGCCAGAATCTTTCCGTCTCAACCACAGCCAGTTGCTGCTCCTCTCTGCTGCTTCAGATAAGTTCTTCACTGTGCGACGCAACTCTTGGCCATTGAATCCGACATCTCTGAGAAACCGGGTTGTAGAGTGTGCCACAAATCCTCGACATCCCACTTCCACTGGGTAAACCCAGACTCTCCATCCTCGCTGTTCCGCTTCAGTGGCTAGTTGAGCATACCGCAGTTTCTTCCTCTCATACGCCTCATCTACAGCATCCTCCCATGGCACTGTTAACTCCACCAGGTGAACAAGGCGTGCTGATCCAGACCACAAGACAATATCTGGTCGAAGGTTTGTGGTGGCAATCTCAGGTGGAAAAATAAGCCGTTGACCAACATCCGCCAGCATTTTCCAGTCTCTAGCAGCTTCCAGTTGTCAGAATAATCAAACTATCTTTAAAACACATCATCATTCGTGCAACATTATAATTTCAACACATTTACTTTAACCAAATATCTTTATGAGCTCAGAACTTATATTCTAAAAGTTATAGGCAATATCTCTTTGCTCACTTAACAAGGTCCAGTAATATAATAAAGTATGCACAAACTCAGTTTGTTGTTTTAAGTAAGCCGCATCTTGCTCCCTATCTCTGAGAACAGCTGTCAATCACAATAAATCTACTGCACACTCTGAAATTCAGCAGGATCATTCACTCAAAGCATGATCCAGGAGTAGAAACACTAAACAAAAGAACAAAATATTAACACGTTTATACACACTTAATGCCGTGATCAAAAATAATTAAATAGTGAATAAACAAAATAAACAATTATAATCATAATAATAAGAATGTAAGTGATACCAATTAAATTATGACAAATAATATTGTGAAATTGCAAATAAAAATACATTCAATTTAACATCGTGTTACACTTATAGAAGCAGGAGGAACTGAATGCCATATACAAGAAAACAAAATCCAATTTCACAAGCCGGTCAGGACTTGCGCTCTCATTAAAATATAAAATGAATTCTCTTTGTTTAAAAAACACAGTACATTCTCAGCTACTATACAACGACAATGACAGTTATAACATGGAAATTCTATCCATGTAGTATTCATACATTTAAACTCGAGGCCTGAATATTAAAACCTGAGTCACAGCTTTCTTCTGCCAGCAGTTGCTTGTGCTTGAACCCTCTGAAAATCTGATAATCCACCTCTCTCAAAATTTCCTGTCTCCCAGAAAATATTCCCATTGTTAGCTGTGGACAGCTCAAATATTTCTGATAGTTAGGTTAGCAAAGGCATTGTATGCCAGAATCTTTACTTATATTGATTCCTGTGTTTTTTTCTGAAGATAACTGTCCATCATCTCAGCATGGTCTAACAGCTTGAAGGCGGTTTTTGCTTCCTTCAGGAACAGTTTTACATTAATGGGTTTTGTTCTGATCTCATCTCAGTAGCATCCAAACAGGTCCCTCCCAAGCAGGACAGCATACCACTACCCACTGTCCAAGGAGTCAATCCCTGTCTATCAAAACAGCTCCGGGCCAAGGATACACCTTCAGAGCGACTGTATTTTAAGGACTAGACACCCTGATGACTTTAGCATTGTGGTGGATCAAGGCCACACAACAAAGCTGCACTTGTACCCTGATGATGATAACTACATTCATGGCAATAATACACCCATCCACCTCACCTGAATTGTGTGTGACTGGTTTGAGGAGCAGTACAACGACCTCAGGCATATTCAATAGCCACCATATTCCAATTGGGTATTAAGGGGCTGAACTTAAAGACATTTGTCATCACAATCCTCTGGCTTCCTCTCTGCACCAATTGCATGAAATATTAATGACGGAAGTATATGCACAAATTACTTATTAATTACAGGATATGAAAGAAATTCAGCCTGATTGCAAGAACAAAGCCTGGACTCTGTGGTGGCTTTGTAATTATAATGTTTAAAAAAACTGCCTGAATTTGTATGCTCTTTCATAAAAAGAAAAATATTTCACAGTTATAATCTTGCATAATTTACAAACAGAAACATATTTTACATGTAATGCAAATGTGCCCAAATATAGATATCATTTAAATAGATTGTACCACATCCATGAATTCCAATTCGCAATTACATAGAGAAATCCTCTTTTATTGATTGATTTAAAACAAAACATAAAATATTCCTCAGCGCATATGCAATTATATGGAGATATACAAAAAGATAACCATGAAAAACAATAAATATGTTTCAATTGGTATGAATGTAAAAGTAAATGATCAAACACTGCAGATGTAATATAAATCATTGAAGAGCTCTTGAAGATGTAGGATAGTAATCATTAGCTTCACATTGGTGTGACAGTATAGGACGAGAGGGTTTTCTGAAGCAAGCTCATGCAGGTACTGCTTGTTTAATAGTGAAACCATGAAACCTGACTATCTACTGTATATTTTATTTCATCTGTTCTTATAGATAAAAGGTATACTTCGTAAATGTTATACTCGTTAATGGCTTACCTTTTTTTAATACTTATGTGTATTGTGAAAAAAATACACTTTGTAAAAAATGTATGAAAATGTATTCAATGTTTTGCTTTAACCTTTTTACAGTAATTAGACCACAGCAGTGGTTACAAAATGAATCTCATTGTGCTATCTAAACTGATATGGGAGGTTACCTGGTAAGTAATTACTCATTACCAGATGATTGCATGGTGATAAAATTATTACATCAAGACTAAATCACGCTGCATGAAACACCTTTAGATCTGCAAAGTACTGCTATTAACAAATAAAGCCTTCTACAGTTGCCAGTTGGCATGTATAATCAGCCACCTGTATTAGACAGTCATATCCAAAGGTATCACAACCTGCATGCATTCTGACTTTGTTGTGATTCATTAACCTAAATGAACTGTTTATTGAATTATCATAATGCTTGGGTGGGGGGGTGCTGGTGACGGATCAAGATTTTTGCACATGGCTGACAGCTATGCCACTGACCTAGACTTAAGGGCTATGCACACCGGGAGCGAAGCAAACGACACGAATACAGCACGAGTACATAAAAAAACTGTAGCTAGTCATGAAAAGAAAATACTGTCTGCTTTTGCTCCTTTTGTGGAGCCAAAATAAAATAAATAAAACAAAGAAATAGTCTAGGTACACAACACACTAAATAAAATGACATTTAACAGTGAATGTTTATATGTGATCTGGCTTAACATGTAAATCATTAAAAAAGAATACATCTACACATATTTATTTGTAAATACTGAGAAAAAATTGTTTAATATAATATACTTTTATTGATTTTCAGTTTTAATAAAATCTTCTCAGTTAGTGTGTGAATGTGTTTATTATTATTGGTCAACATTATTAAAACAAAGTAGCGTCATTTTACAGAACTACGAAACCAGTGTGTGGTGCTCCCTGTAACTTTGGCTAAAATGAAGGTGAAATAAAGAGAGATAAACATACCATCAATGTCCAATTGTTCTGCTATTTTTATTGTTTATAACCACTGACACTGGCATCATAAAGAACATTATATTTTTCGACTTTAATAATTAAATTCTCATTGATGTCCATTTCTCTTTTATTTCTTTGGTAATTTCTGCCTGAACGAGTCAGTGACAGTCTGACATAGAAACATAGAAGGCTTGCGCAGACAAACCGTCAGTTTTAGAAAACAAGGCAATTCTATCTTTGCAGTAAGGGGTGCATAGCAGCTTGGACAGTTGTATTGGATTTACCGCTGTATCATGTATAAAGAGTTTTGCAGCCTCGCAAACAATGTAAAACTTGTGCACAAATGTGAGAATCCATTGCACGGCCGTGAGACTCTCAGAATTGTGAAAAAATGTTTTCATGGGTAAACTTTGAGACTTGACACCCATGCCCTGATTTTCATCCAGAAAGTGACCAGACGGTGGTTTAATGTTTATTTAACATCTAAGTCCTAATATGTCATTTTATTTCTTATTGAGCAAGACTTCATTTTTTTTTCAAATTATATGGGATGTCTTTGATAGTGTGGCGATTTAATGTACACAGTTAAAGTCACAACCACTGTGACCAGATTACAAATCTGTAGAATGAATTGATTTATCATCATTTATTTTCTTTGACTCATTGTGTGACCCTGAGCAAGTCACTTAACCTCCTTGTGCTCCGTCTTTCGGGTGAGACGTAGTTGTAAGTGACTCTGCAGCTGATGCATAGTTCACACACCCTAGTCTCTGTAAGTCGCCTTGGTTAAAGGCATCTGCTAAATAAACAAATAATAATAATAATAATAATAATAATAATAATAATAATAATAATAATAATAATAATAATAATAATAATAATTTTGGGAATTGTTGTGATGGGGGTGCTTGTGTACAGTACATAGTAAAATATGATGAAATCAGAGAAACCAACAAATCTGCATTGCACGCCATTTATTATCTGAGGAAGATCGAATTGAAAGACACTGTGGCACAGGAAATCATTTTTCTACATCACAAGCAACTTGAAATATATCTTACCTTTGCGCCAGTAAAAATACCTGTCATTTTACAGGATTATAAACTATTTATTTTCTTTTCCACAGAATGTATAATGCTACAGTAGTTTCTTAGTGTTCACAAAATAGCAGGTGAAAGTGTTTTTGAGATCTATGTACATTAGACGTCACATTTCACAACAACTACAAACACCAAGATACACTATTGCTTTTCTTTTCAACAAAATGCATTGAAAGCCAGCAGTCGCAGTAAATTAGCTTCTATTTATTTTTAACCCTTGCATAGACAAAGACAAAGAAATAGCAATATTGTAACCCACACAGACTCCAAAAACACAAAAAAGACTGAAATACCAACACAAAAAGACCTTTAAAATGTATATGCTATTGCTTTTTTTCTTTGACAAATTACAAGGGTCCTTTTTTTTTTTGACAAAATTTGTTTCACGGATGTGCGCAAGCTGAGATGCTCTTTTTCAACAAGACCGTCCCCCGTCCCCGTCCCCCGTCCCCACTCATAATGAACGTGAAAATATACATTTTTGCCAGGTTTCTTGTATCCTATAGTGTGCACAAACACATAGGCATTTTGATAATGCTGATGCCCTAAAATAAAATGCAACATAAGAAGAGAAAAGCTGAAGCTGGAAGTTTTTGAATTAAATAACAATTGAAAGTGTGTTAAGTTTGCAGACCTAATTTAAATGTGTGCTGTATTGACAGATACAAATAAAACTAATGATGCAAAAGTACTGAAAGAAAATAAAATGTCAGCTGAGGTCCCGAACAAGAGTGAACCTGGAATAAGCAGTGAACCGGGCAAAGCTGCAGAACAGGTAAAAGGAATGCAACGGGCAAGGGCAACCTCACCCAAAAACAACTTGATAGTAATTTGAGGAAGATCACGCTTACTCTCCGGTTCCAAAATGAGTTAAAATAAGCACCTGGGGAGTGTGGCCTACCACTTAGAGTCTTTGTGATGCGTATTGGATCCCCTAGTAAAAAGGCCTTGCTTTTGGATTGCATGTGAATGTGCCTATTTTGGCTGGGGATGGCGGGTTAAGGAGAAACAATGTAATGGGGCTGTGTGGTCCAGTGGTTAAAGAATCAGGCTTGTGACCAGGAGGTCCCCGGTTCAAATCCCACCTCAGCCACTGACTCATTGTGTGACCCTGAGCAAGTCACTTAATCTCCTTGTGCTCCGTCTTTCGGGTGAGACGTAATTGTAAGTGACGCTGCAGCTGATGCATAGTTCACACACCCTAGTCTCTGTAAGTCGCCTTGGATAAAGGCGTCTGCTAAATAAACAAATAATAATAATACTAATAATAATAATAATAAAAATAATAATAATAATACTAATCACACTCAAGTGACCTGTACTGGCAAAGCACCCAAACACGTGCACACTTCCCAGGCCGGGCCCTTGCCACCGGGAATTAGTAGTTTGATAACATAAGTTTCTTACTGTAGGTCCACTGGCAGTAAAAGAGGTGATTGACTTGACAGGGGAAGGGAGGTCATCCATAATCTTCACTCATCCTGATCAATAAGTGGGTTACAGTCAATGTCAAGGATGGCAGGTTCATGGTCCATGTGCAGTCGTTAGTCACAAATGTACTTTATTTCTATTTGCATAAGGAACTATGAACAAATCTTGTTTGATGTGCTAAAAATCTGGTTTTAGTAATAAACCCCCTATGAGACCCTAGCAAGAATTAGATGTGTGGACAATATATTTTGAATTTGTAACCCCCCTGCCCCCCCTTTTTTAATTGCCTTTGAAAACCTTTTTTTCTGGTAGAAAATCTCCTGAAAGACATCACCCTTCTTGCAGCAGGCGCAGTCTTAATTATGCTTTGATGCCATATGTCAAATTTCATCACTTGCTGAGTGGAGTGACATTTCTTTTGATAGCTCCTAGCAACTGCATTACATGTGGTTGGTCACCTTGCACTGTACAAGTAACTCCTGCAGCAAATACATTTATTTTCAGTTTTATGCTAGATTGCACATAGACTACACAGCTTCTGGTGCTATTTTCATTACATTTCATTTCAAAAAATGTGTTGAGAGTTGTTCATTGCATTTAAGTAAATACAAGTACTTTGAAAATGTGCAGTCTGTATTTTTTGTGGTAAATAAAGTTGCAAAGATATGTGTGGCAGGGCGGAAGCCCTACACATGGGAAATACGTAGTTTTATTGTATATTTTTGCGTTATCTGTTGTAAATTGATTTAATTAATTGTTTAACTGCTGTGGCGCTCCGCCGGGGACGACTACCTGTCTGCGTGGAGCAGCAGCTGAAAGCAATCAGCTGTTCCAGCAGGCAGGTGGGCGTGTCTAAGCAGAGCGTTAGTATAAAAACATAGAGATCATTGTGATCGGGGCTGCTGCAAGGCCTGCTGTTTTCACAGCACCTTTGATTTATAGTTTGTTGTATTGTGTTTTATTTTTAGTGTCTTTTACAGTCTAGTACCGTCCTCTGTGTGCTACCATCGCTGGTGGCGTCACATGACATTATTGTTTGGTTTTTCTTTGTTTTATGTGTTAATAAATACTGAGCGCCGTGCTGGTGTGTTTCACTGCACCTGTGTCTCCGTGCCTCCATTCCGGCTCTCACCTGCCTGTCTGCCTGCTTCAGTGCAGGAACAACACGCAAGAACGCCACAATATGTTATTATAATGAGAGTGAATTTGTGTTATTAGATACTGGCGTGCATCTCCTTTAAGATATGTTTAATGTACCATATACCAGTAACCAACAATCACAGGTTTTTTTGTTTTTGTTTTTTTAAACCACTACCTATAAATTGTTAAGCCATGCTGAGACTGAGACCCAATAGAGAGTGCATGCAGGGCCATTGAGTCCCTTATGCCCTTCAAAGGTAAACTTGCTACATGCAACAACTGTCAATGAGTGGGCCTCAGGCATAACCAGAGGATAAGCAGAATGGATAACCGTTGCCTTTACTTGTAAACTCTTTTGAGTAGAATGGCATTAATTATTTATATGTACTTTGTTCCCAAGAAAAGGCTTTAAAGTCACCGTATTTGCCCCAGCCCTTCACACTGAATATTCAGGCTGTTCCTTTCAGTTGTTTTATCTGTTTATTGGCTAGATATGGATGTGTGACAGATCAGTCCTTTATGGATTAAGGTCAGTTTAATAATATAAGGATGTATTTTTTTATTTAATGCATGTGTTATTTGAAATTCTTTGAGGAGCAAGCTATGTCTTATTTATTTATTAACTTATTTTTTGAACTGGATTGAATTCAATTGGATGAATATTCCATTTTGATGAATGCTGTTGGATTTCCATGACTGTTTTATCTTGTAGGCTGGGTTCAAAGAAAGTCCAACAGTTGACTCAGTCCAAGAGTTTTTGAACTTGAGTAAAACACAATCATTTTAAATGTTTTGTTCCAAAGTATTTCTAAACTCTCACAAAACATAAGTTGCACTTAAAAAACAAGGTGGGAATCTTCATTCATCATTTCAGAAAGTATTCATTTTGTTTCTTCAATTTCCTTCAGACCATAATAGGGAAATTTATAATACCTTCATGAGAAATTGCCTTACAAGAAACAATGTTGTCACTTATGTAGGAACAATTCAATAATTGATAATTCAGTGTTTATCTGGGTTGATTAATTCTCTTATTAATAATATTTAATTGATGTGTTATAAAGGTCAAGGATTTACTATGAACACACATACACACACTAGACAACTTTCCTTGTTTAATCAACTTTCCTTTCGTCCAACGGCTTGTTGTTGCAGTTGGGACATGTTGACATCTATATTTTATGTCTTCCTTGCACCAAACCGCTTGTGTTTGCAGTTTTGCGGTCTCTTCACTGTCCTTTCAGCCTCACCCAGTCCAGATGCCCCCCTCCTAGCCCTGGTTATCTTCAGTTCAGTATTCCTGCCAGGAACCAATGGGGCCCTTTTCTTAAGACACAGCAGTTTGTTCTTTTTCTAAGACACAGCAGTTTCATTAATTAGTCAAGTTATATCATTAATACACGTTCAGGTATTAATATCATATTCATGGAATATGTCCCACACTGATGTCTAGTTTAAGAGTTAAGCAAATGTTAGTTATTCCATTTTCTCTTTTTTGTTATGTGCACAGCGAATGCCTTAACACATCCAACAGCCACACTTTGAAGGCCACGTTGTCAGTTCACTTGAATTTCAAGTAATTGGTTGTTTTAGCATTCAAACAGTCAAGCAGATGGGATTAGCAGAAGAAATGCTGTTGGCGTGTTTGGAAAAACATTCTTGGTGTGGCATGGTTATTCGTCTCCCTGCAAGGGTGGCAGTTTATTGAAAAAAAATTCAGAAGAGAAGAACATAATGAAAAAAAAAATACTATTATGGGATGCCACCCAGTGTCTTGCCACTTGCTCTTTGGCTATATAATGTCATGCCTGTGGTACACAATTGTGTACACTTCTTTTTAATAAATTGTTTCCATCAATGAACCCTACAATGCGATACATGATACTTCTTGTGCACAGAGGTGTCAAAATAGTCCCCTTGCCTGTCACAAGATGGCAGCATCAATGTCAAGGCCCCCCCTAGAGGCCTCTGGACAGTGTGAGTTTGCTAGGAAGCTGAGATTGCAGGACCCTATTACCTGTCGAATAAGCTTTGTGGCAGTAGTAAGAAGGGAAGTACAACTTGCTGAGTTGAGTGACATTGTTAGCTACAACCACTATTACATCAGTGAGTTATGCTTGATCTTGGCTAGGCGAGTTTTGAATATCTAAGCACCTAATAATCCAAAGTGTCCACTTAAACAATTACCCTTGTTTCCCACCTAGAGGATAATATGCAATTGTAATGTGTTAGTGCTGATAAGACAAGAGCAAATAATTTACAAGTTATAAAACAAATAAACAGTGTAATCAAATCTTTATCTGGCTGTTTGCTTCAGCTTGGTCCCATAGATAGCAGATACAAGATTTGGAACTCACTACAGTACCAAGATTACTGCCAGGCAATGGGCGAGCAGATCTCCTGAGGAAATTAGGATGCTTAGTACGGATTTGTGTAATAGAGCAAGCCAGACATATTGGGAATACTACGTGTTCTGAGGTGTTTCTTTGAAAGCTGCAGTAAAGAAATATCCAACATTAAATATTTATGCATACAGTATTTGTAGGCTTTTGATGAATACTCTGTCACAGCATTTTACACATGCATGCATCCCACCTCCCATGCCGGGTGTCTCAGGGGTCCTCCAACACTTATACAATGCTGGCGTCCAGTCGGCTCCGCACTGCCCTCGCCAGCCCCTGCACTTCCAGGCATCCAGCCTAGCAATTCATGCTTTCCATTTTCGAATTCTCTCTCTCTGTGCACTGCTGTTCCAAACCGTTCCTTCCCACGGAATTTTGCCTCCAAACGCATCTACCTTCCTCCTGATAATGCACTCATTTCTGAATTTGTACTTGCTTTTGTCAGTTCAGGGACATCATTTGCAAAGTCATCCCTGATTGTCGCTTAGAGCTGGATGATTATATTCATATTATTTACAGGGTTGTATGCAATTCAACTTGCAGTTGCGCATGGTCGCCTCTAGGGTACCAGCAATGGTATCCGTAGTGCAGGGTTACATCTGGTACAAAAACATTAAAAAAGGGACAAAGTTGGAAAAAGCCACTAGAAAACAAAAGATCACCAAAGCAACCGGCACAACGCTGCTCCCACTAAAAAGGAGGTTCTGCTGCAGGAACCTGCTTTTTGACACAGCCTCTGTATACTTTTGTGGGATAAAAATCCCCTAAACTAACTCCTATTCTAGAACAGCGGCACTGGTCACATACACAGTGGCTACATAGTTATTTCTTTTGTTTGAAACACTCACCACAAAAGGGTTTACTAAATGACGTCTCTCGGACCGTCATTGCAGACTCATTAGCCTTGACGGTGTATCAGCAACTCAGTTTTAAAGTGAGACACTCTGCCAAGACCTACCCACTGGTCAGGGATCCATCTAATCCCTTGCTGCTGTTCCCTGTCAACAAACACAGCTGATAGGACATCTCTGCAGAGTGTCTGGCTCCTTTTAAGTATTTACAAAAACAGTGAAAGAAAAACAAACAAAATACAAAAACACATTATTTTCCATGCACAGGGCCTAAGCCCTGCCACATGTGAGAGATATATTGTTTTGAATAATATTAACCATAATACTGTTTTTATAATAATATTTTCTCAGCAGAATATGACTTCACACTGACCGGGTCTTCTTTTTTCATTCCAAGCTGAACAGAGACGTTTCAGAATGTTACAGCAGGCATTTAAACTGCAGCTCATATTGAAAAAGTTGTACAGAAAAATAATTCTGTTTGTTTACACATACTTTTAATAACCACGGAACAAAAATCACTTGTTATGAAAGACTGTCACTCGTTAGTAGAGGCCTTTCATAATAGCTTATGGGGATAACAGTGATATTGAACAGAAGACCATAATGCATCCTTGTCACAAAGACGGCAGCAGTGGGTGACGTCAGACCAGAAACAGGAAGTAACACACAACAGACAGTGAGGTTGGTGAAGCTGAGCACTTGGTTGTGCTCAGCATTTAATAAACAAAATAAAAGAACACAAAAACACACAGGACACGGCACATTCGCCAAAACAAAAGAGATAAACAAAATGAACTAACACTTTACAAACGGTGCACGGAGACAAACAAACACGGTGAGTAAAACACTTATTATTATTATTATTCCCCTTTATTTTACGTTCTCTCCACACCCGTTCTCCACTCTCGAACACCCAACAACCCCGAGTGAGTGAATCGTGCATCTATATATACTGTTGTGCTGGGATTCAATTACTAATTAATTATTTACTTGAATCCCAGCACGTGAATTAATTAAGTGCAACCTCGTGCCTAACTACAATTATACATTTTTAAACACACGTGAAACACACACCCGTTTATATCCCGTGTACCAATGACTATACACCAACATTAACATACGCAACATGCAACATACAACACAAACTATGCACAAGGGCGTGGCCACAGTGCCACATATACCCCCCCTTGTGCGCAGCACATATGGCCTCAACGGCCACCTCCCCCCTTAAAGACCCAGCAGTCCAGGACAAAGTCTCGGGCTGGGAAGGGAGGCTTCAGTGGGCCCATGGCTGGCAATGCTGTCAGCACCCCTGCCGGTAGTGGCACGGCTGACAGCATGCTGGTCCATTCCTGCAGCGAAATTGCTGCGGGGGATGCTGGTCTCCTGACCTCTCCCCCTTTCTTCGTAGCCGGTAGCTCCCTCCTGTGGGGCTCCGGCCACAAGAACTCCTGCAGCGAAACTGCTGCTGGGGAAAGTGGTCTCCTGACCTCTCCCCCTGTCTTTGTAGCCCGTAGCTCCCCTTTCTGGGGCTCCCGCCACCGTACTCCCTGTGGTGGAGGTGCGGGAAACAGAGACAGCTCCTGCTCCTCTGCTCCTGGCGGTGGCGGAGGCAGAGGCAGCTCCTGCTCCTCTGCTCCTAGTGGTGTCGGAACCAGCAGGTATTCACCCTCTGCTGGTGGAGGTGGGAGGGGAAAGCAGTCCTCCCACGACAATGAAGGCGGAACCAGCAGGTATTCACCTTCTGCTGGTGGAGGTGGGAGGGGCAAGCAGTCCTCCCACGACAATGAAGGCGGAACCAGCAGGTACTCACCCTCTGCTGGTGGAGGAGGCAGAGGCAGCTCCTGCTGCTCTGCTCCTGGTGGAAGCGGTTGAGGTGGTGGAGGCAGAGGCAGCTCCTGCTGCTCTGCTCCTGCGGTGGAGGCAGAGGCAGCTCCTGCTGCTCTGCTCTTGGAGGTGGCGGAGGCAGAGGCAGCTCCTGCTGCTCTGCTCCTAGTGGAGGAAGCGGTGGAGGTGGGAGCAGCGTGTAGTCTCCTGGCGATGGAGGTGCGAGCAGCGTGTAGTCTCCTGGCGATGGAGGTGCGAGCAGCGTGTGGTCTCCTACTGTTGCAGGGGACTGGTGCGGCTCCGCCTCTCTTGCAGGGGACTGGTGCGGCTCTCCCGCTCTTGCAGGGGACTGTGGTGGAGGCAGAGGCAGCTCCTGTTCCTCTCCTCCCGGTGGTGGCGGTGGGGAAGTGATACCAGCAGACGTTCACACTCTGCTGGTGGATGGGAACCCAGCAGGCATTCACCCTCTGCTGGTGGACACGGGGACAGCAGGCATTCTTCCTCTGCTGGTGGACACGGGGACAGCAGGCATTCTTCCTCTGCTGGTGGACACGGGGACAGCAGGCATTCTTCCTCTGCTGGTGGACACGGGGACAGCAGGCATTCTTCCTCTGCTGGTGGACACGGGGACAGCAGGCATTCTTCCTCTGCTGGTGGACACGGGGACAGCAGGCATTCTTCCTCTGCTGGTGGACACGGGGACAGCAGGCATTCTTCCTCTGCTGGTGGACACGGGGACAGCAGGCATTCTTCCTCTGCTGGTGGAGGTGGAACCAGCAGGCATTCTCCCTCTGCTGGCAGCTTGGGTCCCTAGGGCTGTGGAAGCCCGACTTCCCTCTCTTTGGGCTGTGGGCGCACCGACTCCTCCCTTTTGGGCTGTGGACGCACCGACTCCTCCCTTTTGGGCTGTGGGCGCACCGACTCCTCCCTTTTGGGCTGTGGACGCACCGACTCCTCCCTTTTGGGCTGTGGGCGCACCGACTCCCCTCTTGGGCTTGGGACGTTCGGGCTCCCCCCACTCAGGCGTGGGACGTTCGGGCTCCTCCCACTCAGGCGTGGGACGTTCGGGCTCCTCCCACTCAGGCGTAGGGACGTTCGGGCTCCTCCCACTCAGGCGTGGGACGTTCGGGCTCCTCCCACTCAGGCGTGGGACGTTGGGCTCCTCCCACTCAGGCGTGGGACATTTGGGCTCCTCCCTTTGGGCGCTAGAGAGGACAACAGCCTTGTTAGTAGCGGTGCAGGGCACCTTTTAACACCGCCTGCAACTGCTGGGCTGATGTTACTCTGGGCCCCCTTGCTTCTCCTGATCCAGCAGCCAGTCGATCACCTCCTCTGACACTGGCCTGCAGGATGGGTGCTGCTGTTGCTTCCTCTCTAGCGTCTTTCCTCCCTCCATTTCTCCAAAAAAAAATCCATTTTTTTTTCTTTTTTCTCTCCAAAAAAAAAACACACGGTACTCCTGCTCTGGTCTGAGTCTTGGAGGCGCTGGTAATCCCACGATGACACCACGTGTCACAAAGACGGCAGCAGTGGGTGACGTCAGACCAGAAACAGGAAGTAACACACAACAGACAGTGAGGTTGGTGAAGCTGAGCACTTGGTTGTGCTCAGCATTTAATAAACAAAATAAAAGAACACAAAAACACACAGGACACGGCACATTTGCCAAAACAAAAGAGATAAACAAAACGAACTAACACTTTACAAACGGTGCACGGAGACAAACAAACACGGTGAGTAAAACACTTATTATTATTATTATTCCCCTTTATTTTCGTTCTCTCCACACCGTTCTCCACTCTCGAACACCCAACAACCCCGAGTGAGTGAATCGTGCATCTATATATACTGTTGTGCTGGGATTCAATTACTAATTAATTATTTACTTGAATCCCAGCACGTGAATTAATTAAGTGCAACCTCGTGCCTAACTACAATTATACATTTTTAAACACACGTGAAACACACACCCGTTTATATCCCGTGTACCAATGACTATACACCAACATTTACACACACAACATGCAACATACAACACAAACTATGCACAAGGGCGTGGCCACAGTGCCACAATCCTCCATATCTTTTTTACATAAAATAATTAAATCTATTTAAAATGACTTGCATTATTATACTTTTCATTGAATATATATGTATATTGCCCATCAAGGTTTGCAACAGTCACATGTCAAAACTGTATCTGATATACTCTTTGTCTGTCAACACCTTAAATAGGAGATGTTTTCTCAAGGAACAGAGTTCATGTTCAGAATTCTCACTGCCAAAATATTGACAATATTGTGAAGGCCCTTCAAAGGGGTAAATACTACTTCCTTCCCATCTTCCTTTAATCAGCTTGTTTAGTTCAGGATTCTCCAATTCAATGGAAAAATCAATAATATGCGACCACACAAAGTAATCACTTCGCTTGTACCACAACAAAACAATGGCAGTAAATACGGAAGATTGATTTGATGTCATTTAATAAGGCAGAGAACAGACTACAAATAAAATATTAAAGCATATGAATATGAAACATTCCATGGAAAGACTGGGAGTTTTGTTCCAGATGGAGAGCAGCTATTACCCATGCAAGCGCCATTCTGATTGGAAAGTCATTCTGGATTTCTAAAATTTGCTGATTATTAAACAATTGAGTCATGCCTTTTCTGTACAGTCCATTGCTCTTCAGGAAATAAGGCTAAGAACAGAAATCAGTCATGTGCACCTAGAGTGACCGAATACTTTCTACCAGTTTACAGTTTAAACCACAACAAGAAAGATACCTCACTGGGAAACAGCTGTCTGACATTATTTTTGACTGTGTTTTATTTTCAGAATTTTCAGGCAGCAAATTAAGTACTGCAGCTGGATGTCTTACAAATACTTCGAAAATCACACATGGGAATGTTGATGAAGGGTAAACTACTCCTGCATTCATTCGAATGTACTGAATTTTTACAGTAAGTGGTAAGTATCAAAGGGAGCAAGCATTGTATGCCTTTTCAATGTAAATGTCTAAAAAGTCTACTTCTACCTGTCTCAAAACATTTACAAATCTGGCCTTAGACAACTAATCAAAGTTTAGACTTATTTAAAAACCTAGCCCACAATTCTCACAGCCTGCTACAAGAAAGTAAGGAAACTATATTAAGATATATTATATAGAAAAATGGTACTGTATTTTATTTATTTGGTTGGAATGGGTTATATCTTTTTAGTGTTTAACTTGAAGAAATATAAAACTAAAAAATAAAATAAATATGTTGCCAAGACTTTTAAGGATGTATTCATAAAGGGTTAACAGCTGTTGAAGGCGAAAACAGGAGTACATGATCAGATTTCGACTGTAGCCACTTATGTAATGACCATTGCTGTTCATAAGGGAGAACTGACATGTGTTGTTAAGCCCCAAGGACATTCATCCATGAAGGAATATTTTAAACAAATTGAGATAAAGGTTAATGAATACCTCATTAGTATAAAGTTTCCATCGGTTCTGAACGTCAACTTGCTAATCATAAACCTGAATGACAGCACAATGCTGTTGACAACGAGGTGCTATTGAATGCTTGTTGCATTCCAAACAGCCTCATTTAAAAAGTCTAAGTGATCACCATTGTCAAAACAACTAATCTGAACATTAAAAAAAGATCCTCCCCCAAATTATTTTTAAATAAACCGTACAAACCGGACTGCTGTGCACTGTTTTATAATTTGTTGTCCCTGAGATTAGCATTGCCTAATATTTTGAAAAATGAATAGTCATGTCATATAAATTGTCATACTGCATCTGTGTTACACCAACTTTTCATGATCTCATTAACATCCTGGAGACAGCCACCTAAAGCATTCATTTTATCTTTTATTTCTTGCCTTATAGTTCGTCTGGCAGCTGCAGAAACAGGTTTTGGACCATATAGTTTATGTTCATTTTTCAAAACTATACGCATCATACACATGGGAGGGGTCATACGCAAAAATCTATCATATAATAATAGACACATCCCCTCATCTCAACACCACACGACCAGCATGACAGTAAACATAGACACAATGAAGCATTCTTACCTTTGTATACCGGTAAGTTAGTGATCAGCAGATGTGTCAGCCGCACGAAGAGCATGTGGTTTTCACTAACTCAACTGAATAAATTAATTTTTTTCTATGTGTAAATATCAGGACTTTCTTCCTATGCATCAGGACGTGGGACATTTGCTAGGAAATCGGGACTGTCCTGACCGTATAGGGACTGTTGGCATGTATATATGTGTGGGTAACTGCATTGCAAGACATGGGAGTTGGAGTTGAAACGCCGGCACAGGCATGCAGGATTTATTAAACACAAAACAGAAAGTAAACAAACGGGGCATGTGCTGCTACCAACAATGGTAACGCACGGAGGACACACACAGAAGACAGGCAGGCAACAAGTCTCAATTGAACGCCCGTCTGTAAACAATCATTTGATCAAACATATCAACTCCAAAAAAGCACAAAAAACAAACCTGTTTCCATATATAAATTACACCAACACTAATTGTATAGGTATGTTTAAAAGAAAACAGTAAATAAATGAAAAAGGAAAGAATGTACACTTACATGCTGAATACAGTAATGACATGCCCTTTCTCTTGAAAAAACTATCCAGCGTAGATTGCTCCTCACGCCCGTTTGTGTGAAGATGACGGACAGGCAACGATTGCATTTATCATGCATGATTCGTACTACAATAGGTCATCTTTGAATTAGCGTTATCTTTGAATTAGTCAACCATGGTCTTTGTTTTCACTGAGAGAATAACACACTTGACACTGGAGAAAGTTCAGTGTCAGTCAGTACTGAGATCGTTGTATCCGGGTCAGTCCTGTACGTGATCGTTCTAATTTGCATTGAAAAAATCGGTTCTTGCTGTTGGGATCGTTAAAAACGGGTGTTCGTTGTAAGAAGAGTTTGTTATAGTAAAGTTAGACTGTATATATATATGATACGACAAGTCAGCACAATGGAGTTTTCTGGAGAGATAGTATACGTGACCCAAAATTTGGAACACGCTTTTTATTAACGACCAGGCATAAATTACCTGTAATTAATATTGTAATTAACTGTCATTTTTCTGATAATGACTGTAAATAATTATTAGGTTTTATAGAAAGCAATAACACACAACAGGGCTTCGCTATTGTACAGAACGAAACCCGTAGGGGTGCAGATATTGAACCAAATTCGAACCCCCGGGAGTGTGTTATTGCACCTATAAAATGGCGTCCCCGAGTGGTGTCAGGGTGAGTCACACAGTCAGGGGAGCGCAGGTTCACGTCCTGGCTATGCTATGTGAAGTTGCCGGAGATTTCAAAATATTTTTTGTTAGCTATTCAAGTTCAACCAGTGAGAAAAAATAGTAGCTTTCTTTCCAGCTTTTCAGAGTGTGTGTTTCTGAGCCTAAGGCTTTCAAGCTGTAAAGTTCAGGCCCGGCTTTACTAAAGAAGTCATAGACTTTCCTCAAATGGCAAATGTCATTTCTGAATGAGTTCAACATCAAAGTCGGGCAAAATTCAATAACACAATATTCAGTCGTCCTTGCTGAATGAATCTGACATAAGGGCATGGTGTCCTAACCTGAACTCTGCTCAATTTTAAATATAAATAAATAGTGTAAAGAAACAACATGGTGTGTTCCCTTGCATTAAAACTATAAAAAAAGCACTTTTTCATCATGAGTGTTTACTAGCTACGGATGATTCAGTTAAACAATTTAGGATCAGGCTTGAAGCACTTAAATGATACAAGGGCTTCACAGTAGTAAGACATACGGGTTAGATTCCAAATTAACTTTTATAAATGTATCTCTAGAAACATCTAGAAAGAGACAGTGGTACACTGGAGTCATCAGAATGTATTATTTTACTTGCCCCATATTGTTTCTAAAATAGTTTAAAATAGTTTTAGCTTTCAGGGTTGAGATGGTCCTTCCAGGACTCATCCATACACCCCAGACAGGCTTTGTTCAGTGGAGACATTCTGTTTATTTATTTTTTTAATTATTCATCCATCCCAAAATGCAAAGAGTTCAGTGATGGCTATCTCACACAAAGCAGAGAAAACCTCTGACCGCTTATCTACAAATGATCAGATTCTCAACCCATTCCATTTGTTGGGGGAGGGGGGGCAATGATTACTAATTTGAGGAACAGGTTTCAGTTCGGGTGGACCTCTACAAATGTTAAATATTCAGCTGCAGGTGCTTGCTGTCTGTCTGAGAATGTGTGAGAATGCTAGGTATGCAGCATTTGACTGCTGTTTTCTCGCACTGTTTAAGGCTGAGGTTTGTCAGAGATGCGGAGTGGTAATTAATAATTGAGTGATAGTTATGTTCTGATCAAGGTAATTTGGTTACTCCCAGGTTTAGTAGGTTAAGTTGTAGCCATGTCGCTATGCAAATTTCAGTGCTTTACTAAAAACCAACCACAGCTGCTTTTGAATACTTGTTCCTGTATGTCAGAAGGTACTGAGAGTTCAGTCGTCAGGGTAAATAGACTCTGTTCAGCCAAGCAATCTTGAACATCACTTCTGCATTTAATACATTAAACTAAGAATACGATACGAATAGGCTTAGTTAGTTAGTGTTCCTGATGCAGGATTCCGACTCGTATTATCTTTAGAGCAGATCCCGAGACACTTTTACAATACCATATACAGATTTTATGCAGGTGAAAAAACTCACAGATAATGCAATGGTTTTTGACTTTCATATGTGGAAGGCAGCTCATAAATACAATAAACTTACAAGTTATTGTTTGATAAAGAATTTAGACATGTATTCCGACATGGACCTCTGTTTTATTTTTATTCAGTTACAGTAGGAATGTGAAATTCCTAAATCACACTTTTTCCATGTTTTGATCAATAGTTGATAAACCAATTGCATCAAATATTGAGCAGCTGATTTCTAAACTGTACTCTGCCCTGGATAAGTTTTTGCTGGACAGAGATTCTCTCTGAAGGCTATAAGAGGGTAGAGTGGACAGCACAGATAGTGATTACACAGAACCAAGGTTATAGGTTTGAAAACAGGGTTGTAACTGTACTTTTATTAAGAGTATTGTTTTTCACTGTGTGACCAGGATGGATGGTGGTAACATCAGGCCAGGAAGTAGACAGACAACAGTGCTAGGAAATGGAAGCACTGATGCATGTGTTTAATTATAAATGAAAAGGTTTAACAAAACAAAACACTTCACAAAGCAAAACGGCACAGTGACCAAAACAAACAGACAAAACAGAACCCAGAACCAAAAAAGTATTGTGCTGGTGTAGAACCATCACGCGTAGGAACTGTTATTGATCTTTCTCTCTTGATTATTTTGCTTTACCTGCCGACTCTCGTTCCGCCTCTGAACACACCAACCTCGATCAGCCAAAGCTGCAGGTTTTTATACACGTGACAGTATCCCAAATTAGTAATAAATTAATCCATCTGGAGACGGTCACATTCTGCACGAGTTTAGCATAGATGGGGAATTTTAACCTCATCCATGCTGCAAAACAATTAACAATAAAATAACGTGTTTTTACACACATAAACAATACATTTTAAATAATAATACAACAAATAATACAGTACACACAGGGGTGGGGTGTACCCCATCATACTTCTCGCCCTTTGCACATACACACATGGCCTCAAAGGCCACTTCACCCCCTTAAAAACCCAACAGTCTCAGTCATAGTCCGGTGTCAGAAAAGGAGGCATCAATGGGCCCACAGGCGGCAATGCTGCCAGTGGCAATGCTGTCAGCGGAAATGCTGACAGCGTACAAGCTGGCTCCCCCAGCAGAGGCAATTCTGGCAGCCGATATGCTGCCAGTGACAACGCTGTCAGCGGAAATGCTGACATCGGGCGGGATCCTCCTCCAATGGTGCCTCTCGCAGCGGAAAGGCCGACAGCGGGGCGACCCACTGGCAGCAGAAATGCTATCATTGGCAACGTCGGCAGCGGCAAGGCTGACAACGGCAATGCTGTCAGCAGACGTGCTGACAGCGCCATGGCTGGCTCCTCCAGCTGGGGCGATCCTGGCAGCGCCAATGTTGCCAGCGGAAATCCTGTCAGCGGAGCGAGGTTCTCCCTTGGCACCACTGACAGCGGAAAGACTGCCGGTGGTAATGCTGTCAGCGGAAATGCTGACAGCACCAAGGTTGGCTCCTCCAGCCAAGGCAGTTCTGGCAGCGGACATGCTGCCAGTGTCAGCGGCAAGGCTGACAGCGGGGTGGCACACTCCGGCCGTGGTGACGGAACTGCATACTCCGGCAGTGGTGGTGGCGCTGGCAGCAGTAATGCTGCCCTCAGTGCGGGACACTCTGTAGCCGGCGGTTCCCTTCTCTTGGGCTCCAGTCTCAGAATTTCTGGCAGCGCAACTACTGCTGCTGGAAACAACACAGCCCCGGGTGATGACAAGCAGGCATCCCCGGGCGGTGGCAAACATTTTAAAAAATACAACAATGTTGTAGAATATAGTTAAGATCTTGATAGAAATCTATGAGAAATACAAATGTATATGGGCAGAGGAACATGAATTAAGCTATGAGGGCTCCGGAGACAACCTCACCAGTTATAGATAAATGATCACCAATGGCAACAACATGCAGACAGCAATAAAGGAAGAAATGAAAGCATTCAAGGGGTGATCCTAAGAGACCAACATGGGTAGACAGACGGTGCAATAATATGCTGTGGTCAATGGTGTCAAAATCAAACATTTATTGGTTTCAGCAGCACAGCAGTGTTAAAGGGGAGAAAGCATATCATTTATTTTCCAATGCTTGCTTTGACCATCTTCACAAATTAATTCTAGTGTACATCAGATATCTACACGAATCATTCTATGCTGATTATATTTGGAGAACATAATAATTCCTTAACCCAATAAATAAATACACATGTTGGTATATTTGTGTACATTTCTAATTCAAATACATAAAAATACAAAACAAAAGTGTTAATTTAAAACTATAATAAAAAAGGTGAGCTGTAATTCAAAGTCATCGTTTTCATATTATATTAAAGATTTTTAAATATTTCATTGTCTTGTCCTACTTGTTTAATTTTGTTGTCCTACTGCAGGTGTTAAAATCTAAGTTAGATATGTTAAATGCTGGTGTATTCAATAAAAGGTTCTTGATGGTGCCTGCAGTTTGGTTCAGTGGGATAAAAACAGGTATGGAAAATGTTTTAGTGCATTTAGATCCTTGAGTTTACTCAGCTAGAATTCTTAATATGCACCAAGTCACTGAAGCAAAGTTAAATCTCCCTTCAAGCATTTCTTTTGATGAATGCCACATGAATCATGCAAAAATGAATGAATGCTCTCGATTTAATCACGTGCAAACTAAAGCAGATATGTTAACAGGACAATAGTGAGTTCTTCAGTAAGGTTTGGTTTCAAGATAAAAATCTGTTATTTTTAGAGAATAGATTTTCTTGATCAATTTTAGAGAATAGATGCAGCTTTTTTATGACTGAAATGTGCCACCCTTATGTGTTTCAATTTATTACATAAATGTATGAGGTTGTAAACCATTTAAAGGCTAAAACTCATCATAAAAGCTTAGTAATCTCAGTTTAGCTTCCAGCTAGACAATTTTATTTTTTATTTAAGAGGAAGAAGTTGAACAGTAAATACGAAATGATAAATCTCAATTTCTCTGGGAAAGAGAATTTTGCATTATTTATAAAGGCCACGGTTTCATTTAATTTTGAACCCATAGAATCATTTGTTTAAAGGAATAGGTTATGTATAGGTTATATATATATCAAAATATATGTAGCTTTAGATTTAAGGTTGGCAAAAGCAAGAACAATGGAATTATGGGTAATTAGGATATGCAAATTTCAGCTTTACAAGATTTCAGCATTACACGTTACACTGCGGGCGGCACGGTGGCATACTGGTTAGTGCTGCTGCCTCATAGCGCCAAGGTCCTAGGTTCGAATCCGGCCTAGGGTACTGTCTGTGTGGAGCTTGCATGTTCTCCCTGTGTTCGTGTGGGTTTTCTCCGGGTACTCAGGTTTCCTCCCAGAGTCCAAAGACATGCTGTCTAGGTTGATTGGTTACTTGAAATGGCCCTGAGTGTGTGTGCGATGGACTGGTGTCCCGTCCAGGGTGTAGTCTCGCCTTGCGCCCTGTGTATGCCGGGTTAGGCTTAGGCTCCGGCTCACCGTGACCCTGTAAAGGAGTAAGCGGTTAATGATAATGGATGGAAGTTACACTGCATTGATGAGACCCAAACAAGGCTAAACATGTATGCAGTTGCTGTCAATGTAGAAGCCTTTTGGCGACTTTCACGAGACTTGCTCTTGTAATCATGAAAGCTTTTTATAAAAAGTAGAATGTACCCTGAAATGTTTTCCTTTTTCTAGGAAAGCGGTACAACTAGTGATGGGGAGTTTGTTGCTGGGTGACATCACAGACTCTTACTACATATCTTGGTATCCCTGAATAGAAAAGTGTCTCTTTAAAAATGCACAATATATTTTAATAAACAGTCTCTCCCACAAGTGTTGTGGTACCCCAAAAATGATCCGCTTATGACTAGGTATGTCATTTTCTCTTCATTTTACCCTGAAAAATAGGTTTCTGGCTAAGGACTGCCAAGGACAACAATACATTTAATACTGCACCAGTCTTGGCAGTGAAATAGAGAACAAATGATCCCCCAGTCATACAGAGATGTTAGTAAATGTATCATATTTAGGGTACCACTGAATTTGTGAGATGGATTGTTCATCCAATCAGGGATACCAAGATATTTAATAAAATAGTAGTCTGAGTGAAATTATCCTCAACAAACCCGAGATGAAATTATTTTCCTTTAACTCACTGAAGCCCATCTATTATTTTTTTTATAATATATGGATATTAGCATCTGAAATAAAAAAAGACAATAAACGGGTGTTAAGGTTCAAATTGCAAGTGAATTTGGGATCCTTCAAGAAGCTGCTTGATGAGATTCGGGGATCAATAAGCTACTAACAACCAAACGAGCAAAATGGGCAAAATGGCCTCCTCTCGTTTGTAAACTTTCTTATGTTCTTATGTTCTTATAATAATAATACTAACATAAATTAAGTTAATATTAATCTTAAAAATAATGTTCTTCTTGATAATTCAGGAACGGTGAATTAAACTGGGTAGATAACAAACTGCAAATAATAACATATTTTTAAGGAAAAGGTGTTTCAATGGGGTATGCTTTTTTTTTATCTTAGTCGCTGTCAGAGTCGAAGATTATTTGTCTCGCTCGCTTGTTGGGTGCTCCCTTTGGTGGAGGATGATTGTAAATCTTCACAGAGACAGATGTGTTAAGTGCCTAAAAAGCACGGATTGTGGGTGTGGTCAAGTGATTTAAGACTAGATGAGACGTAGTTAAGACAGTCGGTTGCGGTGTGCAGGGTTGCCAGTTCGTGCCCAGCCTCCACCCTGTTACACGCACACATTATCAGAGAGCATACTAAATCTCCTTGCATAACCAAGACTGACCTGAAAGAAAGAAGATGACAGAAGAAGAAGAATGTCTCCCAGATGATGAACTTCACACTGATTCAAGTAAAGAATCTGAAGTAGATGAGCCAGTGCACCCGTCAAACAATTTTGTGTAAAATCAAAACCATGTATGGTATTTATTAAATTCTGTCTGATCCTAGTTTCTGAGGCTTGTGGCTACCACAGGTAATTGTACAGTTTTTAGGTAGGAGATTACTAAATTACACTTATTAGGACATTTCTAATGATAAATGAATTATCGAGTACATTTTAAATTTTTTTTACATTGAAACTAGGTAATCGTAGGGTATGCTTCATCATCTTCTCTCCCTCTGTGATTTAGAGAAGTATCAAACTATAATAATTCATGCGGATATTTGCACTGATACACACCGTAAAATTAAGTCATGTCAGCCGGACCTCAAAAGGATTGAATTTTCACAGTCTGCAACGTTAAAACGTATGAAAAGAAATCCTAAAATATACATGCACAGGGTTGGGTGGCATTGATACAGTGGCTCATACTAATTAATGACTTTCCTTGAAGGTGTTGCAAAATAAAAAAAAAAAAACATTATTTAAGGTTACATTACAAATGCAGAAGACAACTTTGGAATATAACCTTTTTTTATCATGATTATTCTTCTTTACAGTTTTTTTCTTTCTCCATAACATCTGTCACTACACTATTAAGCCTATGAATGCTTATGCTTTTTTCTTACTTTACAGCCTCACATGCGCTGTGCTAATGAGGGAGAGATACATGGAGAGCACTTCCATGGACTGTAATTCTCTTTTAGTTTACATAGGGGATTTCTTGATTGCTAAGGCATTACAATAAAATCTAATTAGATTATAGACATTCAGAATAGTTTGCTACTGACAACTAGAATTCTAAGTCCAGGTTTGATTTACTAATCTATTTTACTTTGATTCATTTTTTACAAAAAATAAATACACAAATAAAATAAACTAAATAAAGTCCTAAAATCGTGTTTTTGCCTTTATAATAAGCCTTCATTGCTTAGAGTATTCTTGGGTCTGTCTATCTGTCTATCGGCTGGGTGTTTGAAACGGGGCAACATGTTGAGTTTGTGAGACAAACGTTTTTTGCTCAACCTAAGCTTAATTGACAGAGAAAGTGCAATATGGCTTTTTAACATCACAAAAGTGCAATACAACTTTTTTTTTTTTTTTTTTTCGCATGGGCCACAGTGTAACTATAGCTACTATTCTTGTAATATATATACTGTATATATAAAATGTTGACAACATTTTTTTGGTCAGAGATTTGTCAGTGAGCAGGAGCAGTATTAAACATAATAATTCCAGGATAATAGGGAATGGTAGATTGATGAAATCCAGGGATATTTCCCAGCGATTAAATCCATGGATGGATGCTGCATGTAAAGGTTTAATGTACAGTACTGTATAGTCAATGTTCGGTTTGATTAACAGCTCCTCCTTTAAGAGCTTTTCAGGGCAGAAGTGGGAGTTTTTTATTTTTTATTATTGTGCCTCTTGAACCTGTACAGCCTGCCTAATGATAATTTCAATTGGTCAGTTGCAACACACTTGAGCTGATCCTCATCTTTAGTAGAGACCTCAGGGTTAAATTGATCATTTATGTAACTATGTGTGGTTCAGGGGGCAGAAGCATGTTTTTTCATTCTGTATTTGTGTATAATTATAATAATGCACATCATGTGAAAATTAATAGTCACATTTCCATTAGATTACATTAAAAAAAATGAATTTACCCTTTCAGCACTGAAGGCAGTACCTGAAGTTGAAAAGAATCATTCTAAAAGAATTGAGAAATTGTTCTAATTATCATTCAAACATTTGTCTGATTTTATTAGTATGTCTTGTTTTAGTCAATTAAATCAGTGTAAAAGATAACCTTGTTATCATGTATTTTTTTCAGCAGTTACAGTGGATGGAATTTAAATTAATCTCAGTGTACTTTGTTTACTATTTTACACCTTCAGAATCATCAAGAGTTCATTTTCAAGTTAGTACAGCTCTTAGTCGAAAGAATCACTGGACTAGCTGAATACCATGTTTTACAATCCTCTTGGGGGTGGACAACATACATTGTGCTTGTTGCAGTTGAGAGCATCTTCAAACCTACCTGCAGGCTTTTGATTTGTTGCAATTGAAACTGTTCCAAACACTATTAGTACTGTCCTCCATACTAACCACATAATCATCCCCAGTAAGTATGCTATTGTTGGTTTGTTGCAATTGAATGAGAACGTGCTTGAGTGAAACAGGACCTGATCTCAGATGAGATGCTTGAAAACTAAAACAGGTACCTTACCAGGTTTTCTCCTTCATTGTAACACAGAGGCATGTAGGTATGCAGATGCATGTGAGGGATGTAATTCTGATGTGACTGAAAATGATAAAGGGGTTTCAGTTATTACTGCCGTTTGTCTTCCAATATTCAGTTTGCTCTTCAAATTTCCTTTAACACCATGCTTTGATTTATTTAACAGCTGACAGGTTGTCAAATCCTACTTTGTTCTTAATCCCTTTGAGAAAGGTCATATAAACTGATTTTTGAACATACTAAATGCACACGTCTTGCTTTGTTAAGTTACGTGATGAACCTTGTATGTACAGTTTAATTTTAATTCACTTCAATTTGCACTAAAACATATTGTACCTACCAATTAAATTTGGTAAGGGTACAAACGTCATAGATTTAAGCAATATAACCCAAAGAAGAATGCTTTACTGTCTGGCAATGCCCACTTTGTGCTGAAGGGACATTTAAATGCATAAGGATACTGATCATCGGCAGCCGTCAATCAATTTGCTGCTTCACTGTGTCACTACTGTGTGTCCTCCCCTATACACATAAGGTTAGAAAAATGATAAAATAACATAATATACATATTGTGTTATGTTTGTGTAAAATGGTTCTCTAAAATATTTGAGTAATAATTAGCTATAGTCAGCACTAGGACCCTTTTTGTTGGCATCTTGGTGGTGGCAACCCTTGTTCGTACAGATACTTGTACTCAGATGGTGTTGCCAGAAGTGATATGAATATGCATTTCTGGAGCTGATCTTCAATCAGAAAGTGACCAGACAGTGCTTTCATGTTTATTTAACAAGGGATGTGTCACTTTATTTTTATAGTGCAAGATTTATAATGTTGTATATATCTTTATTACACATTAAAATATATCTTGTTACAATGTCCTCAGCAAAGCTTGCTTTACTCTTTTTAATTAGTATGAAATATCTACACAAAGGCTTTTGTGGCTATAAATTAGTGGCTAGAAAATATTTTTCCCCCAGCAAATAAAAATGTAACACAAGTTGTACTTCCAGTCAATCTATTCTGTCACGTTCACCCGAGAGTCAGTGGTAACGTACACTGTATTTTCCATATACAAAAGTATGAATCTTCTATACAGCTCATTGATGAGGATTTTGGCAGGTATTATTGTAAAATCGTTTTTATGTATGCAGCCTCTTTCTACAGAGATTTTTCAAGCAACTAAACATTAGACACTGTAAAATTGTTGTATGTGCATATACAGTAGTATGCAATTGGCTATTAAACAGTTGCAAAAGTATTTAAGCTAATAAGAGTTTTTTTTTTTTTTTTTACAGTATTATAAATGACATGCAGTTTTTACCAGAATTAGTAATAATGTGATTAATGGGTTCCATTTTGAAAAACATATTAATAAAACAAAAGTTCAGGTATTCATTGCCCCAGAGCCAATATCACTAGTTCAGCCAAATCAAGTCACAACATATAATACTTTTAATGGTAGCCACCATCCTTTTTGTACTAAATACAACATTGAAACATACCAAGGAGCTCTTCGGCTTATTGCTTGGGTGACTTCTCATCTCCGGGTTTAATCTGTTTGATTCATGAGACATTTGCTGAGCACCCCTGTATTAGCTTTGTGTTGCAATTTACCTGGAAAACATGACCTTTCAGTGATTGCATATGGTTGCTAGTGTTTCCATGCTTACTCAGTCAGTACATGCAGGAATCTCAAGATTTGCACATCTAAAGCTTGGTTCTATTTTAAGATTTTATTCAACACGATTTTTCGCTTGATTTGTTTTTGTTGTTGCATACACGTTACATTTAGCTTTTTAACATGACATACCGGTAGTTCAAATTCATATGATCCCATAATATGTAACCATTGGTACATTCTGAATTTGAAATGGCTGAGGAGGGTTTGTGGGTATCTGGTAACACAACGCCAACATCCATCTATAAAGGGTACTTTTTTAAAACAATTGAAGATTTCAGGGACTGCTAACTTTGGCAGACGAGGAATTACCTGAGATAAAGCAGACCTGTTAAAAATAGCTGCCTTTGCTGGCCGAAATAAACTCTGTAATGGAGATGTCACTGCAGCTCATGAATATCTACATGTCTCTGAAGGGGAGAGTGTCTTGTATTTTTTATGGCAAGCCAAATTATCATTTAGAGATTAATTAATGTATATATAGCTAAAATATTTTAAGACAGCTCTAAACATTTCCAGATATCTCAAATACATTTAGAGATATCTCAAAATTATTTCCAGATACCTTTAAATGAAGCTTTAAATGAGATGTCCAAAATGCATTTTCAGGTATCTTTCAGTGATTTTAAGACAGTTATGTGAGTTCTGGATCCCTGTGGTGTTCATTGTTGTTTGAGCTGACACAGGTGATACAACAGACTCCGCAGTCAGATTGATTACTGTGATGTATTGAAGTGCTGATAGTTTTGGCGCATTAGATTGTTACATCACTAAGATGCGCCAGAGGCATACATAGCTAGGTGCCTCACGATATACCCCTGTTATATACATGTGCTCAGTTCCAATTTTCCCTGTTCCTTGTTACTAAATGAGTTAAGACTGTATGCCTTTCTTGTCCGATAATTATATATATATATATATATATATATATATATATATACACACACACTCGCTGGAGAAAGCTAACAATTACTTTTTCCTGTAGTTATGCTACAATCCATATTTTGGATTCTTTTTTTTTTTTTAGATACTGCAAGTGCTTGTAATGCAGGCATTTGTTTTGTATTGAACATTTTAATGCTATAGCGCTACTTTAGATGCTATGTTAATTTATTATTTCGTTTTGTGTTTTCACACTGGACACTCCAATTTCTTACTTACAGAGATTATGTAAAGACATCTATTTTAGTGGACCAAAAATTTCACGTGTTGATATATTTTTTTAAATGTAGTGGCTTTTATTCTACAGATGTATTTTTTATGACGTGCTTTTGCATTGCACACTGTAGCTTTAAAGTTGTATGTTTCTTTTGTGAAAATATTTGAAATGACAAAACAGTGGACATACTGCAGCAACTTTGAATTGTATTTCACCAGTCAATAACTATGTTAACTGCACTTCTTGATTCTTTATCGTGACTGTGTGCTGTGCTCTACCATTGAATTTTAAGCACACCTAATTGTAAACGTAATCTATCTACGTAATGTTAATAATGGCTATAATTTCTCCCCTGTCTAAGTCAACGCCCCCACTGTAGCACTTCCCTCTGTGAATACAATTATTTACTAAACTCCATTTCACACTTTCATTTTTGTACCCTTCAACACTTGAGCTGAGAGAACTAAGTAAGTAAAATATTGAATAGAACTTATCCTTCCCAGGGTATACATTATTTTATCTTGTTAAAAATGCCTGAAGGATCCGGCAGTATGGGAAACAGTGGAAGAATACAGCATGTGGCCTTTATGAATAATTGTATTATTACTTGTACTGTGATACTTGAAATGTATTTGCTTACGATTGTAAGTCACCCTGGATAAGGGCGTCTGCTAAGAAATAAATAATAATAATAATAATGAAGGAATAATTATGCATAATAATAATCAGAATAGATGCTGAAATAATTCAATTTAAGTTTGTCATTTACAATATATGAACAGCAGCAGCATGTTTATGCGTATTAATTTGCTGAATTATTTATGATGAACTTCCAATTTATTTTTTTTATTACAGACGCTCTACAACGTAGCAGCAGACTTTTAGTTTACGTATATTGACTATATTTATTCATTACGCCATTTTAACAGGCATGTCAATGACATTTATCTGCCACCATGGTTGTAAATGAAACATCTGAGTCATACATAACAGGAAACAGGTGATTTCAACAACTATTCGTTGTCTGTATATGTAGAAAATGTATATATATTGGCCCCAATGGCAAATAATCCACTGTTTAGAATACACGGTATTAATTGTTTGAAATAATTTATGTCACTGTATTGAAAGAAACAATTTGGTTCTTTAGGTTGTTCAGCTAGGCATTGTGTGAAAAATCAAATGGCCACACAGATCTGTAGTTAACAGAAATTTGGGGACCTGATACAGAATCAACAGAAACTGTGACACACAGATATCCATGAAATCCGCTGCTACGTGTCTCTATGCTGTTTGCAATTCTAATATAAAATGTGATTTTGAAAAGACTAGGCAACAGAAATATAACCCTTAAAGGTACTGTATTATCCTGATGACACAACCACACAAGGGAATCTGCTGTCTTTGTTAAGCTCTAGCTGGAACCCTGAGAAGGGGGAGGTTCAACGGGGCTGGCTTATTTTACACAAAAATAAAAACAGTTTTGTTTTTCTTTCGGCATGAGCTAGCTGTCAACTTATAGCCTTTGCACCTCCACTTCACCTCCAGCTGCTAGCCAGGACAGCCACAATAAAGCAGAAGCTTCCTTGTTTCAGGGTTTCTAACTTTCCCCAGAGACCAGATGACAAAGCATTGAACAGTCTACAAATCTTAAACCTGCCATGCCCAATTCCCCTGCTGCTGCACTGCTACCTCTTTTCTTTCTTTCTTCTGACAGGATGAATGAAGTGAAATCCGTAAAAATGATTCTTCATCTTTCTAGTTTTAAAAAAGCTTTCCTTGAGTGCTGACAGCAAATTACTGCCTGACTCATAAGGTACTGATGCAAGACAGATTTTCTTTTTTTTATTATTATGGTTGAATTATTCAGGAGGCTCATTAGCATAGGGATAGCTTGACAATTTTATATTTAGGCTTCCGTGTTGACTGCATCAGCAACACACTTCGTAGGAACTGTTTTAGCATTTCTGACAGAGAAATGTGCAGTGACTCAGAACTGACTGCAATTAGTGACCACGGGGAAATCTGTAACTGTTTTTTTTTTTAATCCTGAGCACAGCCTTGCCTCAGTGTAATGCCTTTTTAATGACTAAAGGAAATTTTCCTCTTAATTATGATGAGAAAGCTAGATTGATAACTTGTATTGTCCTCTGCTACAAAATATGATGTACATGTTTTCCTATAAAACCCCATTTGTCCATTTAAAGACAGAATCTATTTGTCTTTGCCTTACAGGCTCTAATTTAGGCACCAGTATTTCCTTACTTTGCTTTATTTAATTGGGGAGAAATGGCATTGAACAGTTCTGAAGTTGATGCAGGTTGTCGATTGGATTGCTGAGAAAAGCACAGGTAACATCTACCGCTTGAGGAGCACCAACACACAAACTGAACACATCCCTATTGAAACTACGTGCTCTGGGAGCATCCACACCTCCAGGATCATCTAAAGCATTTCTTAACCGGAACATCGTATCAGCTCTGTCCTCAGATATTTTCTTTTAGCCAAAATAATTATCTTCTGTTTAAACATAATCTTACCTGTTTTTCTTTCTCTAAACGTATGTCCAATTATATATATATATATATATATATATATATATATATATATATATATATATATATATATACTGTATGTATTTGAATTTTTTCATGCCCTGATAAATCAGTTAAACCCCTAACCTCAAAGGCAAGAGCCCAACTCTTAACATTTGTTTCCACATTAACACAGTTCAGTCATTTTGGAAACTAACTAAAGAAAAAAAAAAAGAAAATAACTTGGTTTGTTTTTCATTGAAATATGCAAAAATAAAAAAAAAACACAACTACATCCATCACGTGTAAATAATCACACAACCCCCCTTTGATTGGCCAACAGAATCAGGTGATAATGTGTTTGTGAACAGAGAACCAATGTGCGACGTTTGAACATTATTTGATCCTCTGACATCTAAACATACGTGCTGTATACTAGGGTGCAATGTAAGGCTGCTTATTATAATGGTGGAGTCAAAATAAAACAGCATTTTAATCAAACTATTGTGTATTTCCTAGAAAATAGTACTGGGAAAATATTGAATATTAGACTGAGGTTCAGTTAAAAAATATCCTGTAATTTTTCGGTAAAATTCTGAATAAACTGGAAATGCACAACACTAATCATACTCCAAAGTCAACAGAGCTGTACATATTACAGAAAGATATGTTTCTTCATTCACATTATTACTACCCGACTTTGCTACCTGAGGAGTTTCACCTTATTTATTTTTTTTTATAATAGAGGGCTGACATCTGACCCAGTAGAAAAATATTAAAATAAGAGGCAATTCTAATTCAACACCATGTCTACTTTTTTCACCTATTTCACTCATACCTTTCTTTATTCAAACAGGCCTAGCTCAGATTCAGGATGACATGTAATTAGCCAGCATTAATCCTCAAATGCATAAAGAGTTTAGCTGTATGTGATTCCCAGAATAAATATAGACTTAGGGTCAGATGTCTTGTTTTCCAGACAACTACAAACTAATGGCTGAAATATTCAGCCACGCATCTTCCAAGACAGAGATCTGATAACAGAACTAAATGCTAAACATTTTTACAAAGTCATTATAGACCCAACAGTAATTTTAAAATGGATGTATCCTAAAGTTGTTGCATCTGAACCACAGTATTTGATATCCTTTTGGAAAACAACAGAAAAAACAACAACAAATAAGGCGATTCAGAGATGAGTGTACCATTATTTAAAGTTATGTCGTTGAATATAAATAAGTGCTATTTTGATTTATAATCAATAAGCATGAAACTGAATCTTTAGAACCTTAAAGTTTCAGCTCTAATCAAGTTTAAGATGGGTATTGCTGGTTGTTCTGATTTCAGATAGTTTAGGGAAAAAATGAAGTCAATTAACAATAAAATGAAACTGTCAATATACTGGTACAAATTCCAGTAAATCTTACCTAATATGTTTTACCATCCTTTCATAGTTCTCACATTGTCACATGTGAAAGATGCACATTTTATGGTAAATTCATATTTGATTTTGTAACTGTAAATTTTTTCGTACCAAGCACTCATTGGACAGAATTGCTATTTTAATAGGTTACATGAAGGAATTCAGAGACATTGTAAGCAGTGGTGTACATCTAAAATGACCAGAATGCCAATTAAAATATAGATTTTCAAAAACAAAAATGACAGAAATTCATGTTTTATTCGTACATTGAACTTGAGGTAACAATTAATTCATTTAAAAGGAAAAACAGTTTTTTTTAGACGTACTGCACAATAATCGGCCCTTACCTCCAGTTACAACAGCTACTAAAGAAAATATTTGAAATTAACAGCACATTGCATATTTCTTTCACATAAATAATGTAATTATATTAAGCGTATTAGAATTTGCTTAAGCTACAAATAAAATGTTTTTAGCTTGTACTGACTTACATGGAAGAAAGCTGTCCCTGAGCGGAGTGGACACTGTCACAGTTTAAAAGTAAACCAGGACAGATTGTACACCAACTCTTAAGCATGACATTGCTGGATACGGTCTATCAGTCAGTTCTTGCTCATCCATGTAATTGATGTAAAGCTTGGGTGGAATCACTTAATGTTCTCTGAAACATCTGAGAATAATGAATCTAAATGATTGTCACGGGGTCCCCTCTCTGCCGAGCGGTACTTCATGGTCCCCGGAATGAGAAGAAGAAGAAAGACAACTTTGTAGTTGCAAAAGGGCAGTTTTATTTATCAGCAGTTCAAAAAAAATGGCAAAGTATTCACAATAGCAATATGGCAAAACAAATAATAATTAAATATTAGTAGTGTATGCTTTCCCGTTCCCCAGCACCAAATTAGCATGCTTTGGAGACCTTGACACTCTAGCTCTGTGGCTGCGCCCTTTGAGCTCCCAGCTAGAACTAACTGCAGTGCCATAGCAGCCATTTTTAAGCCTGTTAACCCCACTCATAGTACAAATGCATCCATTGTATGTTAACAAGGGGGTTCAACTTAAAGGGACAGTCATGCAGGGAATAACAATACACACTGTTTTTAACCCTCACCAATACACATTGAATAAGCAGTACTCTAGCATCCATTTGATCAGTCAATCACCAACATATTATATAAATAAACACAAATAAGGAAGGTATGTGTGAGTACAGTACACCCTCGCTATAACAAACCTGTTGGGGTCCAAGCCTTTTGTTCGTTATATCAAGGGGTTTGTTATAGCGAAAGGACAACAAAATGAACGATACTCTGTTGGAGTAAGTTAATGAGATGAGATTGTGAATAAAAGTAGAATTACATGTACCTGTTCCTTTCATGTATGCAGTATTCTGCCTTTGCTTTATCCAATTTGTTAAAAAAGCACAAATCCCAAATTAAAGCTGATCTTTTATTCCAAATCAATCATGAATCGTTTCAAAGTGCACCAAATCTTAATCAAACATGCAAGAATCACAAATTGAGTTTTTATTTCAAATCAACCTGACATGAAAAGTTAATCAGATCCTCAATATTTTTTTGTTGTTGTTGTTTTTTTTTCTTTAATCAATTTTGCTTTGCCGCATGGTTGCTGAACAAGCCAAAAAACGAGTGATTTTTGACAACCTGTATTCACAACAGAGATATGCCTGCGTTACTCCTTTTTTTCAAACGATCAATATAGATCCCAGCTTTGTTGCAACAAAAAATGATTTTCGTTTCGGAGGCAGTTACACAGCGCATGCTTCTTATTAAGACAAAAGAGTTGGCCAGCCCTGGGGTCTGAGGCCGCAAGCCATCAGGGCCCTTGCTGGGGCTGCTGAGGCTGGGGCTGAAGCTGCCTTGGAGGCTGCCTGGGGCGGTTCTCCCGTGGCACAGCCTACAGATGGGAGAAAAAAGACAGAAGAGAGAGAGAGAGAAAGACTCTTTTGTTTTTTAATAATAGAGTATTAGTATTATTATTATTGGACCTACACACTGCTTTATGGGTGAGTGGTTTGAATGTGAGTAGGGTCTGCTCAACAGCAGGCCAGGCCTAATGGAGGAAGCACACGGTTGTTGTTTTTTTTATTTTTTTTAAACAGCAAGGCAATAACACACACAGACACTCAACAGCAAGCTGGAGTGTACAGGTTTTTTTTTTTTTGTTTTACTATAAGTAATATAAAAACAATAGTAATTCACAACCTGTAGGGGCACTAGGCCACAGTGAGTGGGCATACTGAGGTGGCCCAGAATCCTTGATTCAACAGCGGCACATAGCGGAGCTGGGTTTCGCTGGCGAATCACGTCTACCTTCTCTTATGTTTACTTTCAAGCAGCTGCAAAGCAGAGGAAAGATAGAAACACATGCAGCAAGCTGATGTAGGCTGTTGAAAGTATATATATATATATATATATATATATATATATATATATATATATATATATATATATATTTAAACAAAACCTAGTTACGTAAGCGTTAGCTCAGTCTTCAGCTGTCGAGTTTCTGATTCCGGGGAAGTGGCGAGCTGACTTCCAGCAATAAATCTGCAAGGGAACTGCAGACAAACTCGATAGAGAGAGCTCTTATGAGTCAATCACACAACTGGAGAAGGTTAGTTTATATGTACCTTGTTTACTCACCTGAAGTGAAAGGCAAAAGAGACTGAAGTCTCCGTGCAGTGACTATTTATTACCTCAGGAGGCGGGACTGAGGACGTCACTCCATGGAGGGGCCTATCAGCAGCTTTGATATAAAATGCTCAGTAAATACCTGACAAGCAGACATATCCCAAAAGCATTGCTTTGGCAGTCATCTTCGAATTGAAAGGAAACGTGAATGACAAACATGTCAGATTCATATTCACAAAAATGTAAGCCTGTTGCTAGTTTTTGGCATCCTTTCGGTCAATATTGTTTAACATTTTTAAATACCCTTTTCAAAAGATTTCATTTTGATTAAAAAACACAGATAATTTGGTTTGTGCTTTGTGATAGAAAGCCGCAAAATCTGTTAACATGATAATAAATCTTGACACAGGCAGTCTTGTAAATGTTATCCACACTATGGGGGAAGTGGTGTTCAACCTATGACTCTTCCAGTCCATTCCAGCCCAAGCAGCTCCTTTGTTACAGTATTTAATTTAACGGTCCTTGCATCAATTAAATAACGAAGAAAGATCATACACCAGAAGAGCCACAGCAAGTAAGGTATTGTGAAGGATTATTATGTTATCAAGTTTATGATCCAGCTGGCTTCCTAGTCCCAAGAACATATTACATTGACATAAGGGTTAGGATAAAGCCTGATGTCAGTGTGGTATTATGGCTGACTGGGATTGCCCTGTGTTGTTCATTATGAATATTCTATTCACAGCTGTGGAACAAACATATTAATGACCATGACAGTATTTACAGTATAGTACTGAATAAGAAATTACATTGAAAATTTGATGAGTGGTGTAAGGCCAACAGCTATGGCCAAAAGTTTTGCATCACCTAGACTTTTAGGATTGAGACATAATTAAAAACAAAATCTAAATGAACATAATTGAGATATTTTATTTAACATCATGTAATCAAAGAAACGACAAAAATATTTTGCAAAAGTCGATTGGAAGCCATAAAAGTACAGTATTTCATTTTAGATTTTGAAATGTCACATTTTTCAACTTTTTTTTCAGTTTTTGAAAAACTGACCACTTTATAGTATATGGAAAGCTATAAAGTGTATTTAATTCAATATGTTAATGCAACATTATTCAGCAGGTTTCATTCGACTTTATGAGGCAAAATTAGTAGATGAAGCCAAAAAAAGCAGGTGGAGGTGGGGGAGGAAGAGGCAAACAGGTATTATTGTTTATCAAGTGACGAATAAGAAACCAGCTATTCGATTGATGATTTAGTCTGGCATTGGAAGCGTCTAACATATTTACGTGATTTGAACTAAGGTTAAAGTAAGTCCCTTGTCAGAACCTTCACTTTGCTTATTTGTTGGTATCTTGGTATAGAAAAATGTACAGTACGTGTAGAAATGTTAGTGTGGCATTGTGGCAGGGCAGACGAGCCCTGCGTGTAATCAGTGTGGCAGGGCAGAAGAGCCCAGTGTGTAATCAGTGTGGCAGGGCAGAAGAGCCCTGCGTGTAATCAGTGTGGCAGGGCAGAAGATCCCTGTGTGTAATCAGTGTGGCAGGGCAGAAGAGCCCAGCGTGTAATCAGTGTGGCAGGGCAGAAGAGCCCTGCATGTAATCAGTATGGCAGGGCAGAAGAGCCCTGTGTGTAATCAATGTGGCAGGGCAGAAGAGCCCTGTGTGTAATCAGTGTGGCAGGGCAGAAGAGCCCTGTGTGTAATCAGTGTGGCAGGGCAGAAGAGCCAAGCGTGTAATCAGTGTGGCGGGGCAGAATAGCCCTGTGTGTGTGTGTGTGTCAGTGTCAACTTCCTGGTCTAGGGACGTCAGCACCAAGCCGTCCTGTGACAGGCATACAGACAAATGTATGGACAGACATACTCCCCCTACAATACATACAACATATACTAAATAACATGAATTGATCGCAATTGCATAAGTGGTTTTCCAGAGATATTGAAAAATGTTAAGGGTGACATACATACAGGTACAACCGCCCCAGGCTGTACCTGGGGGGTTGTGAGTATGAAAAGCTGTTATACTGTTTGAATCAAAGGATTATGGGCACATAAATGTAAATAAAGTGCTTACAAATTCAGCTTACATACACATTATGTCTGCTTGCTTCTGCATGGAAGATTTATGGCATTCAACAGCTTTGCTCTTTCCTTTTTTATATTATTTTGAGGTATTACACACTTAGATACAAGTAGTATAATAGTATTGATAAAATGCAATGGCCTGAATTAAATTACTCTTTCAGCATTGCTATAAAGATTTATACCCCTACCAAACAACATCATTAAAGTCAGTGATAAATGTACCTGTATCAAATTTAACGTGATGTGCATTTACAGGGCCCCACTTCATTTAAATATTATTTTGGGCACATACTCTTTGGCTACATATAGGTGCGCCCACTTTTTCAGGGGAAACAGTTATTTGGCTACATATAGGTGCACGCACTTTTTTAGGTGAGTGACAGAACTGGATTGATATAGAAGTAAACTTGCCGCAGACCTTCAATAACCCCTTACTTCAGGGCGCAAAGGCATTAGGCTTCGTAAAATGTGTCCTTAGAATGTAAAATACAGTTAGTGACCAATGTTGAGGAGACATGTGATAATCCAAATAATTGTTTATATTGAAACAGAATGTTGCTACAATATATAAATATGTACTAGGTAGATACAGATAAAATAGTTAAACCAACTAGAAACCTTGAAAAACCTTCCAATAATGTACTTTGAAAAGAGGAGATACTTAGGCACATGCTTATGGGTACCCCCTTTGGCACTAGAGAGCATGTTAATTAAATATTGAAGGAACTGTAAGGTGTTGTATACGCTCTATGGAGAGGTTAAGTGAATTATGTGGTGGGTATGATTTTAGTGGCAAGTCTATTCTCTCAGACATTTTCCCAATCGATGGCAACTTTATCCATTTTATATTTTGACACCAGTTGAATATTCAACCAACATATTGCAACAAACCAAATTTGTTTGTGGTGGCTAAACAAAGTTGGGTGGTTTGGTCAAGCATGCATGGGTTGCAAAGTAGCTGGATATGTGATGTTGGTCACATGCAGGAGTTAGTGGAGTATAAGTACCCAACCTAGGCAGAGCCTTAGGCAAATACTGCTGTGGGACTGTTAATTCTGATTGCAACCTATGAGTGAAAGTTAGGGACATTGCTTCCGCTCAGGGCTGTTGTGCTTAGGGCTTCTTTTGAATAAAAGTGTTCTTGAGCGGTACGGTGAGTCAAGGCTGAGGTGTCTTTATTTCTTGGCATCCTGACAATGTCAAATGTCACAATATTATGTTAAATGTTATCATTAGTCAAAATGTGTGAAAAATGATCAATATTTAAATCTAATTTGCTGTAGTGAGTTGCAGTTAACAACAATAACAGCTACAGCTTTAGCATTCATTAAGGGGACACTGTTAAAGTAAAGCTGCTAAAATCCACATCATACCACAGCAAAAAAGTAGAATTCAGTTTTTAATAGTCTACTGGTGGTGGATGCATTTAATGGTGATGTGCATACAGAAAAAGCTAATTAACATCAAACACTAATTGGTCCCTTAGTATTTAACAATGAAGTATCAGCAGCTGTCTTACATGCCATATGCTAATTAGCATTATTAAACTTCAGGAATAATTGTCTCCATTGTTCTGTGTCATAATACTACATCTATTTGTACTTCAGAGAGCATTGGTTATAAAGGGACGATGAGTTATTTGTGTTCCATTTGTAGCTTAATAAGCAATTCTGCCCAGATAGAAATGAAGAAAAACATTCACAAAATTCTCAGAAAACACTTATAACTATGTAATATCAACAAGTGCTAAACTATACCCAACATCTAGGCAAAAATCTAATTTGTTTCCCTGAGCATTGAATACACATTAAAAATGGATGCAAGACTTGGTATCTTTCTGTACTGATCATAAGAAAATAAGAAACAAAAGGAGACCATTTGGTCCATCAATGCCAGTCCACTTCCTGGTAGATGATTGATCCCAAAACAGGTCTTCAACTATCCCAGTGATTCAGAGTCAACAACGTAACTTGGTAAGTATTCCATAAACTCACCACTCTGTGTCTTCTTCCCTCTAACTAAGTCTGTCTCCACTTCATTTCCAGCTGTGTCCTCTGGTCCTGATAGTGAACTCAGTTAGAAAATTGAGTTAATGCAATGCTGTCTTATTTGTCAGTCAGTTTAATAGCAATAAAGCATAGGGTACATTGTTTATCACTGAATAAACATATTCATAGATGCCTCAGACTTTGTCTACATTGTCCATCTTGTAGAGACATTTATTCAGCAAAAAAACCTTGTGGCAATGTGCCCCACCCCTTTGTGCATTTCTGTGTTGTATGTTGCGTGTGTTAAAGTTGGTGTATTGTAGTTGGTACACGGGATATAATGTGGGTAATGAGCACGACTATTTAAAATGTTAATTGTATTTAGACACGGGGATTGCACTTCACTTCACATGCATTTAAAGTATTTAATATGTGAGCACGGGGTTGCACATAATTAATTCACATGCTGGGATTCAAGTGAATAATTAATTTGTAATTGAATCCCGGCACAACAGTATGTATAGATGCACGTTTTACTCACTCGGGGTTGTGCGTTCGTGAGTGGAGAACGGGTGTGGAGAGGAGGTATTCAGAAATAAATAACAATTGCTATTGCGCGCTGGAAGCACCAGCGCGGTACTTGTTTGTCTGATCATCTACTTTGTTTGACTGTCTATTTACTTTGACCAACGCGCTGTTTTGTTTGTTCAGTCTGTGCTTTCTGTTTTGTACAACCTTTTTATTTGCAATAAACCGGCGCAAGCAAGCGCCTTCATCATTTCACCGTCCAGTGTGTGTTTCCTTTCCTGGGTCTGACGTAATCACTGAGCCAGCCGTGTGACAGTCCTATAATATCACTTAATTAAACAGGTTAAGTCCCTACTGTGCATCAGAGTAATTTGTTTCTTTATTGCTTATATTTTATATATTTATATGGAATGTGCACTATCTTAAAGACCACGCTATACAGTACATGAAAAGTTCCTGTTCAAACTTTGTCCAATGGTCTAGCTGCAATCATACCATGTGACCAATAGCCAGTTTTGGGAGAGTTATTTTTAATTCAGAAGACACAGAATTTAAGAATTGTAAACTTGGTTGCTTTTCTGCAAGGAGAATCCGTCTCTAACCAACACGTCATCAGCAAGTGCATTAAAAGCTCTGTGTGTTATTCTTCCATGTCGCTTCTTTTGTTTCGGCCGCTCAGTCAAGCCCATCACAGTCATCGGGCCCTGAGCGTCCATCACAGTCATTACTCTGCAATTGCAATCATTCTTTCATTGCGGATTCTCTGAAATGAATAGTGATATTTGTATGGCTGATTATGGAGTATGATAAAGATGAGTGATATGGCCTTAAACCAGATTGGTTTAAGGGCCCAACATCTGGCATGGTGGACGAGGTGATAGACCCCCAGAAGATAACCAAGCAAGACCCCAATGCCACATGTGGTGACTTAGGTGTGAAGAAGTATTCTTCAGATCGTTAATGTTGATTCGGATATAGAGGTGGTAGGCTTCAGACAACAAGTAGTTGATAATGTGATGGGATGCGGATGAAGCGGCCAGATAATTCTTCTGTTGGGACAGAGATGCATGATGAACAATGTTGAGGGTGACAGTTCCTGATTCATTCAGGAACAAAGGATCTGTGGGGCTGATAGAGACACTAAGCTGATAGAAAGAGTGATTCATACGGGCTTACAGGGGAATCTAGCTTGAAGTAATAAATTAAAGAGCCTCTCCTTTCTTGGTCTGTCTTACTATTTTGTTTAAGTGAAAGATTATAGTATCAATTGAGAGGACAGATAGGTCAGAAAAACAGGAATCAGAAGAACAAGCCCTGAATTCAGTGTATCTTAATAATCTGAAAGAAACAAGGATTGCACCACTTTGTCTATGTGTGCTGTATGGTAACTGGAGTAAAGAGTGTAAATGGAACAGAAGAGAATATCTACAGTGATAGGTAGGCATTGGTTTGTTATTGGGAGGAATCTGAGCAACCTTTATTAATGATCTCCACGATGCCTAAATTGTCTTAATTTATGAGCCCATGAGGAACCCCAGAGAAATCACTGGATACATTTCGTACAGTGCCAAATAGGAAGGAATAGAGGTGAACTCGCTCGGCCACGAAGTAGCAAACCACCTTTCCTCTAAAGAATCCCCCAAAGCTTTGGGAAGGGGCAGCTTCAGTAGAGAGCTGTAAATCTTCAGGAGAAAGCAGACAGGAACTTTAATAGTCATTTGGGAAAATTGTGCTTGCACCTTGAAGCCAAGGCAGCAGGCAGCACAATGTTCGGGAACAGTGACAACAGATGTGAAGCAAGTTGCAAGATGAAAAAGAACATGCTCCAATATAGAGGTTGTTGCAGACTTGCCAGCCTCCGGCATATATGGAGTGACCATGACTGTCTTTGGACTGTGAGGGAGCTAAGAAAACTGATGGTTAAGTGGGGGTAGTTTAACCCTTTCAAGGCCAAGCCCTGGAACATTTACCTCAGGGTCGAGCCTGAATATTTCAGGCCCTGCCATTTCACAGTGCTGCCTGTTTTGTGTTCTAATTGTATAACTTAAAATGATGCAGAAATGTGATCTGTCTGTACTTAGGCTTAAAACAGTCACATGGACAAGGGAAAGCTTGATGAACTTTGAACCTGGATGACATTGTAGTTAGGAGTGAAAACAGAGAGAGAGAATTTTCTTAATGGAATTTGGTGAGCGATCTCACAGGGCAGTTGCACAGGCTGCAGTGTTGTTAGTTTTCGAGAATGGGAGTAATTCTGATTACTCCAGTGGGGTCAAGGATCCTGATTAATCCTTGTTCCTTGTTCAACAGACATCTTAGGTACAAGGTTGCTGTTTACAGTCGAGTTATAATCGAGTTATAATGTTAGCTACGGTAATTTTGAAGTTTATCATACTTCTCCTATGCTTATACTATGCAATTACTGTGACCTACTTTTTATTTGTCAGTCGAGAATGTGGCTTTATCATACTTTCTGATTTACCGTGCCTGGCAGTGCAGACCCCAGACAGTGAAGGTGATCAGGGAGTCAGGCCCATTTTTTATATTTTATGTATTTATTTAAGTATTTATGTATTTATTTATTTACTATTTGGTTTATTTATTTTGTTTTTTACTTATTTGACCTCAAGAGGTCAAAGCTCATTCCGTTTATGGTCTTAATATTGGAAAACTCTTTATTTCTCCTCAAACTTTGACTTTTACATTAACACTACCCCTGGTTGACAGAGGTCAATAGTTACTTAAAGTCATAGGTATACATAAGAACATAAGAAAGATTACAAACGAGAGGAGGCCATTCGGCCCATCTTGCTCATTTGGTTGTTAGTAGCTTATTGATCCCAGAATCTCATCAAGCAGCTTCTTGAAGGATCCCAGGGTGTCAGCTTCAACAACATTACTGGGGAGTTGGTTCCAGGCCCTCACAATTCTCTGTGTAAAAAAGGCCTCCTATTTTCTGTTCTGAATGCCCCGTTATCTAATCTCCATTTGTGACCCCTGGTCCTTGTTTCTTTTTTCAGGTCGAAAAAGTCTCCTGGGTCGACATTGTCAATACCTTTTAGAATTTTGAATGCTTGAATCAGATCATTGCATAGTCTTCTTTGTTCAAGACTGAATAGATTAAATTTAAGCCTGTCTGCATACGACATGCCTTTTAAAGCCCGGATATTTCTGGTTGCTCTTCTTTGCACTCCTTCTAGAGCAACAATATCTCTTTTGTAAAAAGGTGACCAGAACTGAACACAATATTCTAGGTGAGGTCTTATTAATGCATTAACATTACTTCCCTTGATTTAAATTCAACACTTTTCACAATATTTCTGAGCATCTTGTTGGCCTTTTTTTATAGCTTCCCCACATTGTCTAGATGAAGACATTTCTGAGTTAACATAAACTCCTAGGTCTTTTTCATAGATTCCTTCTTCAATTTCAGTATCTCCCATATGATATTTATAATGCACATTTGTATTGCCTGCGTGTAGTACCTTACACTTTTCTCTATTAAATGTAATTTGCCATGTGTCTGCCCAGTTCTGAATGCTGTCTAGATCATTTTGAATGACCTTTGCTGCTGCAACAGTGTTTGCCACTCCTATTTTTGTGTTGTCAGCAAATTTAACATGTTTGCTTACTATGTCAGAATCTAAATCATTAATGTAGATTAGGAATAGCAGAGGACCTAATACTGATCCCTGTGGTACTCCACTGGTTACCTTGCTCCATTTTGAGGTTTCTCCTCTAATCAGTACTTTCTACATGTTAACCACTCCCTAATCCATGTGCATGCATTTCCTACTGCGGTCAGTTTGAGAATTAATCTTTTATGCGGGACTTTGTCAAAAGCTTTCTGGAAATCTAAATAAACCATGTCATATTATTATTATTATTATTATTATTATTATTATTATTATTATTATTATTATGATTTATTTCTTAGCAGACGCCCTTATCCAGAGCGACTTACAATTGTTACAAGATATCACATTATTTTTACATACAATTACATTATTTTGTACACATTATTTTTACATACAATTACCCATTTATACAGTTGGGTTTTTACTGGAGCAACGGTTTATTTTAAGAGCTCCTAGTACCTTTAACACTTCTGCCTCTGTTATGCTAAAGTTATTTAAAACTGGATAGGAACAGGTTGACATGTGGGGCATGTTGTCCGTGTCCTCCTTTGTAAAGTGAATGCAAAAATAGTTATTGAAAAATGTTTGTAATTTTACTTTGTCATTTATTTGTAATTTCTGTGCCATTTTATATCCCAGCATGTTCTGATTTATTTAAATAGTTACTGGAAAAAATGGTCTTTATATAGAAACAGATTACTACTGCAGCTCCTGTGAGGACATTCCTTTATCTGTAGCACTATAATTTGTGGCCTTAAACATTGACATCTCGTATCTCAGTTGTTTCAGTGTCATTCAAATTATGTTTCTGAAATACTCCAACATCACATACAAAACAATATTTTATGTTAATACATTTGGAGAGATAGACAGTCAAACAGTTGTTCTTGGAAAAATAAAGGAATGCAATTTGTTTCCATGTGTTCTTTAATTGAATTGACATATTAAATGACCTCCTATGAACAAAATAACTTGTACAAACAAGAGGAGTCCATTCGGCCCATCAAAGCTCATACGGTTCCTAGTTGCTGATTGAGCTATGGCCACTAGTATGTCCTGCAAAGTGACCAGATCCAAATTCATGACTCAAGCTGAATTTGGATTATGATTAGGGCTTCCGATTTTCGGTTTTAACTGATAAAAACTGATAAAACACTGTATAGCCAATAAACACTGGAAAACACAGAAAAAACAGTGGAAATGGTTACTCAATTCACGTTGACCACCTCTTTCCAATAATAAAAAAAAAACTACTACGACAAAAAAAACCCAAAACAAACTACCTTTCCCATTGCAGCTGGGCAATGTATCTCCTTCCTGACTGGTATCTAGCATACCAAGCGTGTCACGTAATATTACTTTTTTATGATAATAATAATAATAATAATAATAATAATAATCTTTATTTTATAAAGCGTCTAAATGCATGCATCTCAAAGCGCTATACAAACACAAAAAACACAGAGAACCATACATATAGCATATTAAGAGTATACGTAATACAAGAAGAAATTACACAAATCAAAAACCAAGTCATGATAATTAATGTTAATAAGGACTTAAATGAGGTGATAGATTACACAAATCAAAAACCAATGCCTGAATGGTCTTCCTTTTAGAATACTGTACATCTTGGAGGCTTTCACATCGGCTGCATAGCGTAAAACAGAAGGTGTCTGAAATATATATATATATATATATATATATATATATATATATATATATATATATATATGTGGCAGATCCCTGCCTGAAAGGAATGTGTTGGGGGTCGGCATGGAAAGGGTAATTATTTTTGTTAAATTAATTAATTGTCACATGCCTGTAGCAGGTATTTAAAACAGGATCAAATGTTTGTTCAGGGCAGTCTCCACGTTGTGTGAAGAGAGAGGCTGTCATTGAAGGGAAACCTGTGTGGTTTAAAAAGGTAGTGTGTGAACCTTTTTGTTTTGTGTTGTAACATGTATGTTTGGTGACTGGGAAACAGCTTAGCTGTCCAGCTTGTTAGTTTAGGGACTGCGCAAAGTTTAGTTTGAACTCCATGTGTGAGTTAGGTTTTTGTTTTGTTTTGTTTTTATTTTATTTCTGTAATTAATAAAATGGCATGAAAGCGCTTTTAAAAAATAAATTTCTGTCTCTGGGTCTGCATAAAAAGGGCAATTGAACCTTGAAAATCAGTGAAATCTTTCACAATATATATAATCTTTCTCATCCAAGAAACGGATCAGAAAAAAAAGACTAACAAAACAGATAAAACTCTCATTTGTCTACAGTTTGCAGGAAATAAAAATGATGTTCAATGGCAGTCTGAAGTATTTTGTTTAGCAATGTTTAGTTTTGGAGAAAGTGAGTATTTCTTTTCAACAGACTACTTGGGTACACTGCATTGTGTGAAAAAAAGTTTCAAGAACTAAAATGTAAGTGGGCGCAAGCAAGCGCTGTGTGTACATGAAGATCACAATCAGGAGTTTACAGCCGATTAGCAGGTAGAAAGTAAGTGTTCAGTTTTCTAATTAATTATAAAACCAAGTAATTATTGTGCTTGTATGTCTGTGTGTCAAATTGGAAGGCACTTAACTTTCAACTGTGAAGATGTACAGTAAAGGAAGACTGCTTTATTTACACACTCAAAATGGCAGGTTAACCTAATGTATGTACACGAAATATTCATAACCTATTCTCATTTGTATTTATTTTTTTCCTGCAAAAGACACAGAACTTTATTATTTAGTTTTCATGAGAGAGTATTTATATTACAATACTTGGTGCTAAAAGACACAAAGATATAATTCTGTAATTTAAGGGAAATGTTGAGTTCAGTGACAGGGCGTCAGATCAATTGACGCTTTGGTATGAAAACAACTTGATGGCGTCAAAATACGCCGGACGCTGATGCTTTGACGCGAGGCGCTTGGTGTGAAAAGACCTTCACTGAAAACAATTATTTCAGTGTATAAAACCGAAAGCACCGAAAAAAACAACAACTTTTAAATAAAACTCAAATAACAAAAAATATGCACTGAAAAATGGAGAAAAAAAACCCAGAAGCCCTGATTATGATATGAAGCAGAAATGTGAGTCAGGTTGGTCTAGTATATGTTGGTTTGACACCAAATAGTGTTTTAGTTTGTTTGTTTGTTTGTTTTTTTATAATTCTTAAAAATCAGAAAGAAGTGAGTTTGAATAAATTGACCGACCATATACATATACAAACACAAAACAAAATGCAAAACAAAACAAAAGAAGTAAATTTGGCTGCATTTTGTTTGCTTTTAATTTTAAGTTACATTATGCAACCTTTTATGTGTCCAAAAACGCAGGAGCTTCAGGCACAATATAGGTTGCGTATTTTATTACAAAAAAGGCAATACCATATACTTAAAAGAAAGAGTCCAGCTCTTCAGGCAAAAACAGAGAGCAAAAAATACGGTGGATGCTAGTATTTGCTATATATAAAGGATGATTGTGTGGACACTCCACTTGGGTAATGGAATGCCAACATGGTGATGTATATTGGAACCAATCAATCCCAGGATATTTGGATGTTGAATGGAAAAAATATTTCCGCATGGGAAGAGAAACAGTATCTGGCTGAACAATTGCATCCAGTATTTAGTCATGTGGGATGTTGACTTTCAATCCACGCCCACTATAGCGCTTCAGCGCCAGCATAGCATTTCACACAAGAGTTGAGACGGTTCAGTGCCATCTCTGAACCACCTCGCGAGAAAAACAATCTCACGGCTCTGTGACGGTATAGGCAATTCACACAGACCAAAATGATGCATCAGTGCTGGTTCTGAGCCATCATAACTCGTCTGTGTGAAAGGGTTATAAGTTAAACAAGACACAATTGGGGCAAACTTTGCACTCACTTTTTTATTCATGTTGAAACTTGTTCCTACTGCAATGAAAATGGGGATAGAGATTGCCCAAAATTGTGTTTTGTTCCACTTAGCCACTTTTATCTTCCATCTTCACATTGCTGATCATTTTTTGTATATAACGTTGTACTTTTTGTAGATATCACATATTCATATGGCTAACTTGACTGAAATGTTTTTGAATATTTCTACAGTGATTTACATAGCAGCAATACACAAATGTATGATTATTTTTTCACCATAAAATATGTTTCTTTTCCAAGAATAGTTTGCTTGGCATATTGGTATGTCCTGCTGATTACTGCTACTGAAAGAAAAAAGAAAATTAATACATCACAGCCAATAGGGACAGATATTTTTGTTTGTCTTCCTAATTGGATATAAACATATTCTCTTGGGAACAATGTACAATGTTAGTTTCATTTGTGTAAGAGATACATTCTAGCTTTAAATATGTATGTTATACTGTAAGAAATGCACATTTGAATGTACTGCTCTGCTCACAATAAATAACATTGCAAAAAGAAAAGAAAAACATTTTAGTTTATGAAAATCGTTGATCTTTAATCTTTTCAAAGCATACAAGGGAGAGGTCCAAGAGAGAGGAATGACAAAAAAGGAACTATAATAAATATTTTAGGAAATTGGCCTCTGGCTTGGCCCCATTGAAGTTATTGCGCTGATATAACCCTAGTCTTGGAAAACTGAGCAACATTTGCATGGTGTTTCAAGATTTTTACAACAGATGGTGCCTCTTAAAGTAAGATCTGTGGAGTTTGGTTCAGGAACAGATAAGCTGTAGAAGTGATAACGTGTACCCTGTTGTAGTGCTGCAGATGTAGGCACTATCACTGTGACAATCATAGCAAGGATCAAATACTTTAGCTGCCATTAAAAGCTGTGCTTGAGCTGGGGTTCAGGTTGCCGGTGAAATCCTACCACCTGCCGGTGGTGAGTCAACAAAGCTGTTTAAAATAAAATAAAATGATAAACAGATTTCTCATTCTTCTTAATATAGTGGTGGGACTAAATACAATACAGAACACATCTGCCAAGCGATGAATGCTTTAAAAAACAGACCCCATTGATATTACCTCTACTTTGCATGTTTCTAAAATCATATTATACTGCGAAAAATGGTATTAAAGTTATTAAGATGTGTTCTGTTAATGTAATTTCTTTATTGCTAACACAAGTGTTTTTGTTTATTAATTGGGCATTAAGACCTCTGCTTCAGGCTTATCATCAAATATGTCATACAATTTTTTTTTGTGTGTGTGTGTGTGTTATAAACCTTTGTCATTTCCCACATGTACACCTTATAGGATCTAATAGAAGACAGCACTCTCTTGTTAGGTGTCATTTAAAGCTTCTGTCTCAGTGGACAGATGAGTATCCATATACAATGTGCTTATGTGTAAGCTGCTGTGAAATCCTGTGTACAATGTTAAGCTATATAATGCCAGTGATTTTTCACTTGTTTGTTTTATACAGAAAGGTTTGGGACTGATCATCACAAAAGCCTGAATGAAAATCTTTTTTTTTTTAATTTTTTTTTAAATGAAATATAAAAATAAGTAATTTAAATGAATCATTTTAAGTGTTTTCAGCCCCTCTGTGACATACATAATTGCCACAGTCACATGACTACCTACACTCTCTGTCGTCATTACAAACAATTACAAAAGAACAGCCAATGAATTCCACAAGCCTGTCAAGGGCAACATGCATATTTACACATGAAGGGAAGATAATTCAAAGAATAACAAGGGAAAAAAATACACATTGTACCATGTAAAGGAGATGTATTGTCTGTGTTTATGAATGAGAAAGTTACTTAAATTCTTATTACAGTAAATACTTCTAAGCACAGTAGAGATACATGACAGAACAAAATGGATCCCAGCCACAGATGTTTATACAGTAACTTACCAAACACCTATTTCAATTACAAATGCTACAATAACACCTATTGCGAGTACAAATAATACAGTATAAAAAATGCCTAAAAATCACCTGTTGCTCACAATTACATTCTGAGTATCATACTGACTGCAAGAGTAAGATGTCTCAAAGGACAAAAAGCAAGTATGTGTCAGCGTCAGAAAACCCCTAATAAATAAGATAAAGATGTGGAAAAATAACTTTTCTTTGTTCTGAAAAAAACAAAACGTTTGTCCTTGTGACAGAAAGACAATGGTTCCTGGTGGTAAATCTCCCTCTCGATCTGTGACTGTGCTAAGTAACGGGAACAGAGTACTCTGGGCTGCTTGGCCTGACACTTCATTCCGAGGGTTAAAAGGAAGTCGGTCACATAGAAAAGAGACGGAGCTTCGGTACACGAACTCATTGACCCGGAGGAGAAATAGTGTGGCAGCTGCAGATCATAAAAAGCAGCTGCAATCGTTTACCAAGGGGTCATGAGTGACGGTATAAATAGAGGTTGAAGCAATGTTATCTGTTCCTTTGTTTTGGTTATTATAAAGTGACTCGGAAGGACCTGTGTTTGTTGTGGAGATAACCGTGAGTGTTTTGTTTTGTACTGTCTATTTGTTACTTGTATCACTAGACAGCTAACACGTTCCGGAGCTGTCACCGGAGGCCAGCACAAACCCGGAACAGCACTTTGCTTGTTTCACAGTAACTTGTATTGCACCACAATCACTAATTCACACACTAAAGGGACTTGTGTATGTGTTTTGTGTTTAATGTGGGGATACAATAACGGGACTATTGTATTACTTACCTTCATTATTGTTTACTGTTTGTTTCGCCGTCAGGCACTGGACAAAACAAATAAAAGCAAACCTTTTCACCTGGATTACAATTGTCTGCCTGTTCTTTAATCACCTGCACCTGCACACTATTAACCACTTTGCCACAGTCCTTCAAAAAAAAAAAATAACAGAATGGGATCATGTAAGATTCATATCCCACCAACCTGGTAAGGTACCTCCTGCAAGACATTTCCATACTCCTCACATTTCTTTTACCACAAACAGATATGTATGGGCATTTATGTATTTTTAACAAAATGTAGTTGTTTTGCCAGTAAAACATATTTTTTTGCTGGTTAACATTTATAGGCCTAGAGTTATATTTAATCATGTACAGAACACGTGCCAAGCATTATTCAGAGTGGAGTCCGCCAACAAATGTGCATAAAATATTCATCATTATTTTTAAAAACGTTTTTTTTTTTTTTTTTTTTTTTTGTGCTGGCCTTTCTAGTATTAATTCATCCTAGTGACAGTAATGCAAGATAGCATGGGGACTGCCCATGTCCCTGACCACAGGACTGCCCAGTCCCTGACCACATTCCGGCGCCTCCTCAAGACACACCTCTTCAGAAAGCACCTGTAGAACTCCTCTGTTCTTCCCCTGGGACACTTATCACCCTTCCTTAAATGCGCTTTACTTGCTCTTATCTGCCCCCTATTTTACTGCATTTAATCCTGTACTTCAGAGTACTGTAATCTGCCAAGTGTTTAATCTGCAGTATTTTGTATTTAATCATATCCTGATGTAACTATCACTGACACTGTTATCTGCTGTATTATTGAATCGTATTTTGTCACACTTGTACTTGCTTGAACCAAAGTCATTGTATTTATCTTGCTCTTAATTGTATTATTACTTGTACTGTGATACTTGAAATGTATTTGCTTACGATTGTAAGTCGCCGTGGATAAGGGCGTCTGCTAAGAAATAAATAATAATACATTATTGACTGCATAGTAATGGTTTGGCCAGTTATGAAACCCAAAGAAACCCCCCCCAAAAAAAAACATTTTTACCCTCAATGCGGGGACTGTATTTGTCAACATTCCCATCGTATTATTAATCTGAATGTGCTTAGATCATGGTGGCCAAAAATGCTTTGTGCCAGCCAGAGAGACGACTGTAGCAGCACATTGTAGCCTGTCCTCTGGTTGATGAGGGACATATTCACAAAAAGTTCCATGACTGTTAAAACAGCCTGTGGCGGAGTGTCCCGCCCCTATTTATTATTATTTGTATTTGTTTGCGGCGCGGATAAAAGCGCCGCGTCGTTTGTTATTGTTTTTTATATTTATATTTAAAAACCTCGTGAGGATGCATGACTGATCAGCTACTGATTATTTAACTAGCTGACAGTCATGCATCCTTACCAAACGATGCAGACTGTGGCCGAGGGGTAATAAGATAATTAACAACTAGTTAACCCCTCGGCCAGAGTATAAGAACCAGCAGCTGTTCGGGTTGGTTGTTGAGTGTACAGAGGAGAGTACGGGAGAGCGGAGAGAGAGCGTAGAGTACAAAACAATTGCTAAAACGTGCTGGTTTAGCCAGCACGTCACTTACTTGTTTGTCTGTTTATTTGTTTGGCCAACGCGCCTTTTTGTTTTCTGTTTTGTTTAAATCTTTTGTTTTGTTTGTTTTGGTTAATAAATCGCTGAGTGCCGTTGCACTCAGCTTCACCCTCCATCCATTGTTTTGGTTTCAGTTACTTCCTGGTCCGTGACGTCATCACACTCACCACTGCGAGCCAGCCTGTCACATATGGTGTCAGAAGTGGGATAAACAACGCCTCCAACAGCGGACCAGGAAAAGGACGTTTTTTGTTTGTTTTTTTCAAAAAAAGTGTTTTTGTGGGGTTTTTGGAAAAAATAAATAAATAAAATGGAAGGCTGGAGCTGGAGAAAGCGGCTGCGGGGAACTGGAGGACCTCCTCGGTGGTCTGGAGGACCAAGGCTGGTGCCTTGCTTGCGGGGTCTATGGGCACACTGTAGCAATCTGCCCCTTCCAGGATGAGGAGGAGGAATTGGCCCAGGAGAGGAAGGCAGGGAGAAGGAGCAGGAAGAGAAGGGGAGAGGAAGGCTGCAGCAACAGCAACCGCAGCAACAGCAGGAGGAGATCGGTGACGATGACTGTGAGGTTTATATTGTGAACCTCGTGGCGGAGTTGTGCCCTGGCTGTGGGGCATATGGGCACACGTTGGCCATATGCCCCACAATATGAAGAGGCGGGCCGAGCATCCAGCGCCCAGAAGGGGAGCGCGAGCATCCAGCGCCAGAAGGAGCGAGCATCCAGCGCCGGAAGGGGAGCCCGTGCATCCAGCGCCGGAAGGGGAGCCCGTGCATCCAGCGCCGGAAGGGGAGCCCGTGCATCCAGCGCCGGAAGGGGAGCCCGTGCATCCAGCGCCGGAAGGGGAGCCCGTGCATCCAGCGCCCGGAAGGGGAGCCCGTGCATCCAGCGCCGGAAGGGGAGCCCGTGCATCCAGCGCCCAGGCCTCCAGCAGCAGAGGAAGAATACCTGCTGCCTCTGCCTCCACCACCAGGAGCAGAGCAGCAAGAGCTGCCTCTGCCTCCGCCACCTCCATCGCTTCCACCACCAGGAGCAGAGCAGCGGGAGCTGCCTCTGTCTCCGCCACCTCCATCGCTTCCACCGCCAGGAGCAGAGCAGCGGGAGCTGCCTCTGCCTCCGCCACCTCCACCGCCAGGAGCAGAGCAGCAGGAGCTGCCTCTGCCTCCGCCACCTCCACCGCCAGGAGCAGAGCAGCAGGAGCTGCCTCTGCCTCCTCCACCGCCAAGAGCAGAGCAGCAGGAGCTGCCTCTGCCTCTGCCACCTCCACCAGCAGAGGGTGAATGCCTGCTGGTTCCGTCTCAAGAGCCGTGGGAAGACAGCTTACCGCTCCCAGCTCCACCAGCAGAGGGTGAATGCCTGCTGGTTCTGCCTCAATCGCCGTGGGAGGACTGCTTGCCCCTCCCACCTCCACCAGCAGAGGGTGAATGCCTGCTGGTTCCGTCTCAAGCGCCGTGGGAGGACTGTTTACCGCTCCCAGCTCCACCAGCAGAGGGTGAATTCCTGCTGGTTACGCCTCAACCGCTGTGGGAGGATTGCTTGCCCCTCCCACCTCCACCAGCAGAGGGTGAATACCTGCTGGTTCCGCCTCAACCGCCGTGGGAGGACTGCTTGCCGCTCCCACCTCCACCAGCAGAGGGTGAATACCTGCTGGTTCCGCCTCAACCGCCGTGGGAGGACTGCTTGCCGCTCCCAGCTCCACCAGCAGAGGGTGAATACCTGCTGGTTCTGCCTCAACCACCGTGGGAGGACTGCTTGCCCCTCCCACCTCCACCAGCAGAGGGTGAATACCTGCTGGTTCCATCTCCACCTCCACCAGCAGAGGGTGAATACCTGCTGGTTCCACATCCACCATCATGGGAAGGACTGCTCCTGCCCTGCTTCGCACCGCCCAAGGATGCCTGTTGCTTCGCACCGCCCAAGGATGCCTGTTGCTCCGCATCGCCCAAGGATGCCTGTTGCTCCGCATCGCCCAAGGATGCCTGTTGCTTCGCACCGCCCAAGGATGCCTGTTGCTCCGCATCGCCCAAGGATGCCTGTTGCTCCGCATCGCCCAAGGATGCCTGTTGCTCCGCATCGCCTGGGGCTGCCTGTTGCTCCGCATCGCCTGGAGAGCCACCAGTTACAGGGTACAAGGGAGAAGTGGAGCTCCCGCTGCCGCCTCCATGGCCAGGGGCTCCCTTCCCGAGTTCGCCTCCCGAGGGTCCGCTGCTGCTGCCGTCGCCTCCCGAGGGTCCGCTGCTGCTGCCGTCGCCTCCCGAGGGTCCGCTGCTGCTGCCGTCGCCCCCCGAGGGTCCGCTGCTGCTGCCGTCGCCCCGAGGGTCCGCTGCGGCTGCCGTCGCCCCGAGGGTCCGCTGCTGCTGCCGTTGCCTGCCGAAGGTCTGCAGCTGCTACCTTCGCCTCCCGAGGGTCCTGTTTTGCCTGGAGTCGCTACCAGTCCTGCCATGCGGCAGGAAATACTGTGGCTGGAGCACCATGAAGGGAGCTGCCGGCCACGGAAAAGGGGAGGTCAGGAGACCAGCTCCCCAGCCGCACTTTCGCGGCAGGAAATACTATGGCTGGAACCCCATGAAGGGGAGCTGCCGGCCACGGAAAAGGGGGAGGTCAGGAGACCAGCTCCCCAGTCGCACTTTCGCGGCAGGAAATACTGTGGCTGGAGCCCCATGAAGGGGAGCTGCCGGCCATGAAGAAGGGGGAGGTCAGGAGACCAGCTCCCCGCAGCAATTTCGCTGCAGGAAATACTGTGGCGGAGCCCCACGGAGGAGATGCCGGCCATGAAGAAGGGGGCAGGTCTGGAGACCACCCCAAAATTTTTCTGGCCAGAGGGGCGGCCTGTGCGTGGTCCACTAGGACGCTACAGTTGTTGGGGTGGGAGGAGGACATCCCGCCGTGGCGCCCGGAGACACCTTGCTTCCCCTGTTCCGGGGCCAGGACTGCTAGCCGGGACTTTAGGGAATAAGGGGAGGTGGCCGAAAAGGCCATGTGTGCTGCGCACAGGGGGCATGTGTGGCGGAGTGTCCCGCCCTATTTATTATTATTTGTATTTGTTTGCGGCGCGGATAAAAGCGCCGCGTCGTTTGTTATTGTTTTTATATTTATATTTAAAAACCTCGTGAGGATGCATGACTGATCAGCTACTGATTATTTAACTAGCTGACAGTCATGCATCCTTACCAAACGCGATGCAGACTGTGGCCGAGGGGTAATAAGATAATTAACAACTAGTTAACCCCTCGGCCAGAGTATAAGAACCAGCAGCTGTTCGGGTTGGTTGTTGAGTGTACAGAGGAGAGTACGGGAGAGCGGAGAGAGAGCGCGTAGAGTACAAAACAATTGCTAAAACGTGCTGGTTTAGCCAGCACGTCACTTACTTGTTTGTCTGTTTATTTGTTTGGCCAACGCGCCTTTTTGTTTTCTGTTTTGTTTAAATCTTTTGTTTTGTTTGTTTTGGTTAATAAATACGCTGAGTGCCGTTGCACTCAGCTTCACCCGCCCATCCATTGTTTTGGTTTCAGTTACTTCCTGATCCGTGACGTCATCACACTCACCACTGCGAGCCAGCCTGCCACACAGCCATTCATGTCTTGTATCTTTGTGTTACAGTAACGTATTTACAGCACTGCATTATTCACAAACCTCCGCACCAGCACCACTAATATAATGAGTGTGCTGCTGTTTCCTCAGGCGTTTACATGTAGCAGCCTAATTATAATAAATGAACCCTTATCCTAAACGCTGTTTCGAGAAGAAAAAAAAAGGTATATTTTTACCATCCTATGAATAACACATTCAGTCAAACCTGCTAATATGACTACTGAAAGACTTTCTGCCTTTTAGAAAATGCATTAATGGGATTCCTATGCATTTAATGGGGCACTAAGGCTTTATGAATGTAGCCCCATGACTCATGAGCTTTATATTGGGGGGGGAGTGTGGACACGACAGAGGCTCTCCAATCCTGCCAATTTCAGGTTCAAGAAGCACAACATGAGTCAGTGTAATCGGTCATCCCTAGCCAGGACCCCTAGAATTACAACACACAGGGGAGACTACATCAATGCCTGTAGTGTTTTTGTTGTTTTTCTTAGTTTTTTTGTTCATTCCATGCAGGAATGTTTTGGTATTTTTTAATTTGTTTTTATTTAAAAAATATGAAAATGACAGTGTAACGTGTTCTGTCCAAGTAGTGATTTATTTTATTTTATTTTATTTTTGTAATATTTTTTACTCTCCAAATTCAGTTTTGAACAGTTTAATTCACCTCCAGTGGTAGTCATTAAAATGGGATCCTGTGCAGAAAAAATACTTGGGTAGGGGGCACAAAATCACTGTTACTCTTACTCTGCAAAAGTCAGACTGCATCCTGATAGGCCAATAATCTGAAGGGCAATTTTATAAATGAGATGACTGGTATTTTTTGTTGAAATTATATTGAAATAGTTCACAGTCTTTTTTACCTCAATACATTTTGTCTGCCTTTTAATATGATGCAGATTTCCACTTTTGAAGCACATTTGAATCCTTGTATTAATATTATTTTAGTTATATCTTCAAGTGTTTTATTAGTCTGATGAAATATATAGGAACCTGCCTTATCACCATAAATGACTGAAATATCTAAATAAATAATAATAAGTACTTATTTTTACAATCTGCTGTAAGTTAACTCATGACAGTAATGGTAAATTCAGGTTTAAGACCCAACCTCTTGTGACATCATCCAAGTATGGGTTCCCCATACTGTACATGTATGATATCTACAAGTACACACCCTGAGGAAAGATACAGTACCACTTATTAATATTGAGTATATTTTGCAATGAACACTCATTGTGATTTGTAATTGAAACAGAACTTACTTTGAAAATACATTTTCTTGGTTAGTTCTAAAGATATTTACTTTTTAAATGATTTTTTGGAGCAAATGTATACATTTCTCACCCATATCATTCACTTTAATTCCAACATTAATTTCACAACAACTTAATATCAGCCTAGGCTCTCACAACTTGATTAACCTGCTCCTTAGAAATGGGAGATTGTGTGAACAAACACAAAGCATCCCTGGAGACATAATGTAAGAGTAATGCCATATCAGATTGAATGGTTTGTAAACATCTAGTAAAATTGATTCTTTAACTCAATATTGATGGTATTCTGGTGTTTTCCCCAGAACTGATTTCACTTGTTAACATTACTACATACAAAAGTCTGTGGAAAATTGAGATTTAGAAAGTTTAGAGCGACATTGTTTAGATCAGTGGTTTTGAACCTTTTCATCTCAAATACCAGTGTCTCCAGCAGGGGACCATCAGGTGTACCAGTAACTATGTGCCATCTTAAATGGCTATTGTAAAACAGAGACCTACCCAATTACAACCGGTTTTCTTTTTTTGTCTCCAAGTATCACCAAAGATGTGATGGCTTCATCTAATTAATTGACAAGAGTTCACCACAAATAACACAGAGTTGCAAAGAGTTCACCACAAATAACAGAGTTGCACATCATTAACTTTGAAAGCTCAGACTTTGATTTCTCAGACTTCTTCAGAGTCCTTTTCTTTGTCGGTGGTTCATTGGTACAAACAGATTGATACATTAAAAAAGTGCGATTTAAGTGAGTATTGTGGTTAGGGAATCACATCGTCATAAAGACAACTCACCTCACCTAGAATATTGTGTTCAGTTCTGGTCACCTCGTTACAAAAAGGATATTGCTGCTCTAGAAAGAGTGGCTAAAATAATTGAATCTATTCAGTCTCTTGAACAAAGAAGACTATGCGGCGATCTGATTCAAACATTCAAAATCCTAAAAGGTATAGACAATGTCGACCCAGGGGACTTTTTGACCTGAAAAAAGAAGCAAGGACCAGGGGTCACAAATGGAGATTAGATAAAGGGGCATTCAGAACAGAAAATAGTAGGCACTTTTTTACACAGAGAATTGTGAGGGTCTGGAACCAACTCCCCAGTAATGTTGTTGAAGCTGACACCCTGGGATCCATCAAGAAGCTGCTTGATGAGATTCTGGGATCAATAAGCTACTAACAACCAAACGAGCAAGATGGGCTGAATGGCCTCCTCTCGTTTGTAAACTTTCTTATGTTCTAACTGCTGCTGCGTACCAGTTGGAAGCTTGTCACGTACCAGCACTGGTTCGCGTATCATAGGTTATAAACCACTGGTTTTGATCACTAAAATACTCTACTGTTTTAAAGTATATGGCCAGAGGTAAAATCATTTAAATGAAGTTATCTTTTAGTGGATAACACTGGTAATACAAAATAATAGAGACAATTGTAGCAAAAAACTATGTACGAAATATTAATAAAGTCAAAGTGTACTGTCTATATATCATAAAAATGTTAAATGACTTCAACATGGTAGCCATATTAAATCAGAGGTCAATACCACACATTTTACCTTCCATAAAGCATGTAGGCTTGTGAGTACTGTACATTTAATGATATCTCATTCGTGAACGATATCCAAAACCTTGAAAATCAGCTGACATTGATTTTTCTTTCCATAAAAGAGAGATTAATTGGGCATTATTCACAGAAAGAACCTTCTTGACACATTTTACTCAAGGGTTTTAATAAAGAATCTGGATAAAACATGGCTTACATTTTAATTTCAATGTATTTCTATTAACTACACGCATTTTTTGCTTTTTTAAGTCACACTGTCTAATCTGGCTCCATATAGACCTTCTTGCAGTTATTGCTAGCGGCAGAATTAAACATTTAGAATTCAAATTTTCTGTGTTGGTTTGAATTCTTATGGAAAGGGGTCTTGCGCAACATGATGTCGGCTATGTGGAATTGATCCAGCTTTAAGACGGGAGTGTTCCTCACATAATCTGAAGAATGGAGAATGCAAGTACTAGCACAATGTCTGATGGGGACAGGCCCAGAGATGATGTCATGTGGTGAAGCTTGTGGTGCCAGCAGGAAAGACAAAGAAAGGAAAGACAATGACTGCTGCTGCACACACAGCCAAGAATGCTGATGCTGACAACAAAGAGAAAATGTGCAAGACACCATAAACACATAGAAAGCCAACAGTGAACCAGTGTCTGCTCTCATACGCTTGGCTAGTCAGATGCACACACAGGCTTAGGACTAGACAGACCTAGTTTAAATGCAGCAACCTAAACAATCTCTTGGAGGGAGGGTTCCCTTGCCCAGTTCGAGAACATGCAGCACTGGTAAAATGTTCAGCACTGGCCCAGAAGAATCCATGGCAACACAGATGCACTGTCTTGTCAGCCCTGTGTGGATAAGGGCTACCGACATTGTTATAAACAATATTTGAAACAACATTCCAAACACAGCCCTGAGTTGCCAGGTATTGTACTTAAACCATTAAAAATATGTCATCCCAGTAGACTGAAAATGACAGACCAGTTCTTCCAAATCAGTCGAGTATACATTGCGTTCAACCTTTTATGTCTATGCTTTCACTACTTGTAACTGTCAGTTGCCACTGCTAGTGCATCTCATGTTTATAAATAGCTTATTAATGTAGTTGGAAAAGAATTAGCAAAACACTTGATCTATCAGTGTTATAACCTGTCAGCTAAAGTACAAGCTTCCTCTCATTTTAACCAAGAAAGTGGGGGTGGGGGTGGGGGTGGGGGTGGGGGTAGACTTGATGGGCATCTGTTTTCTAGATCTTTGATCCCTTCACAGGATTCCCCATATATCAGGTTTTATTTAATCTAATGCTTCAAGGTGAAAAGTCAAGATACGAGTAAGCCTTCATAAAGATATGTACTTTAAAGTGCCAATCAATTTTTAATCATCGCAATAGCAATATATGATGCTCGCTATTCTAAACTTAAAAAAAAGAATAATTGCTGATCGGTTAAGACCATTTAAATCAATAAGGGCATCTAAATTAACCTCTAAGAGACATAAACCACTGAGCACGCATTGCAAATGGTCTTACTGCAGGGTCCAAGACTGTCTATGTACTGTTGTGCTGTAAATCCACCCCTTGGAAACACAATAAGATCTGTGCTGCCTCCAATGCAGATGCCTCCCACAAGTCAGTCTCCTGTACAATGGTCATATACTGGAGCAAACCATTCTTCTCTGGCTCTCTATTCTCAAACGCGCCAATCATTAGTGGACATGAAATCTTGATTCATCAGTGAACAAAACAAGTGCCAAATGACGGAGATGCTGGCCCGTCTGTAGGATGAAAATGAATTGGAAATCGCATATGAGAGTAAAATGTATTGGTTAAAATGATTGAAAAGATAAAGCATGTGCAGAAATGTATGGAATGAAATATGGTAAACAATTAACCACGATAACCTTGAAAGAGATTGGTTAATGGTCAGTTGCACTTGAATGGAGTAACAGCTAAAGGGCTACATTCTATTGATAATTAGTATGGTATAAAAATCTGGCATTGAGGTGACCAGGCTGATCATCATGGACCATTGGTGAATCAGTCTGAGGGCTCTCTCCAGGGGTTGAGGTAATCTGATCAATTGCCAATCTCTGTTAATACTAGGGGCATGTTTTGTATTTAAACAACGTTCAATGTAGAATGTAATCATTGTAAACATTGTTAAAATTTGAAACATGATCTGGGCTCATCCTTATAGCATAACAAGGTAGTGCATTCCATGTTTACCTTCATTCATACATTCATCCTTACACTGGCAGCTCTGGTGTGACTCTCTACTACTCTGTGAAGTCTTAAAAGTCATGGTTGTCAAAGCAGTAACAAAGTTCTCTTGGGTGTTGTGGGGTCTTGATCTTAACCTCAAACCAGACTCATGCAAGCTGTTTCTCAGTTAGGTTGCTTATGTTTACTCCAGTTGCTGTCCTGAAGTGGGCATTGAAACCATGTGCACTGGACTGGCAATTCCATATTGTGTAGAAATTGGCCACTGTGTGGTGTGGTTGACCTCCATAACCTTGTCCAGGATCTTTGTCTTCCACCAGCTGATGTCATCAGAAACCACGATTCCCAAATGAACAATGTTATCACATGAGCAGCCTGACAAATGATCAGATATAAAGTCTAAATGGGGGTACCTGCTCCAGCTGGTGCAGAATTATTATTATTATTATTATTTTGCTTCTTTAATCTTTCTGAGTAGTGTATATTTCTTATTCAATCACAATGGAAAATAAACCCTGTTCTTTGACTGGCTGACAGGGTATATAGGTAAATGGCAATCACCTATCGTGAACTGACCATTGTTCATCTGCTGCAATAGAATCATATCACTCCAGAAATCTAACAAAATGGCTTCAAGTATTAAGGTTACGCTCCAGAAAGGAAGCTCTGACTTTGCTTTCCCCATGCTTGAGAGCTTTATTATTATCATCCCTCAACTATTCACTTTATGAAGTGTCCCCTGAGAAATTATTTAAGTGTGCTTTCTGAATACCAGCCATCAACTGTTTTCTTCTTCCGTGGTTCAAGTCAATCCTTCTTCAAGCTTAACAACAGTTTGTCAGCAACTTCCCGCACCTCACAATGCAATATTACTCTCCACACAGGAAAATAAACTGGCCATTTGTTACTTCTTGTTGATGCACTTTCCTTTAAAACTCCCTTAACTTATTTTCTTTAATGGTTCAATTACCACAATTCAGTTTTTAATTTACTGATTTACAAGATACTTGTAATTAATAGCACATTCCTACTTTTGACAATTATTTAGTTTCACAGTTAAAATAGCACAACACAATATATTTTATTTGCAGTGCGAAAAATGACTGCTTGGCAGGGGCACGTTTCGGAGGATGCGTGTTCCAGCTGCCGTTTCCCGAGTCGGCATGGGGGTTGCGAGCGGTGAGCCAAGGATACAGACAATAATTAGGCATACTAAATTTTGGAGAAAATTGGCGACGACTAAATTAAAAAATAAATAAATAAATAAAATCGCCATAGTGGACTGACATTACATTTGATTGTTATTTAAAATCGGTGCTCAAGTAGTTTTGAATGTAACGAGACCACAACAGAGGGTAACTTCCAAGGCAAAAAGATGTGACGTGTGTGTTTTAATAAGTGTTTTTGTGATGCTGAGGTTTAAAAGATTGAATAGCAATAAATAACAATCTTGTGTACATTATACACTCCTCAAATTGCAAGTGTTCTTTATTGCTTACTTATAGCTGATACAACATTAACTATGAAACACTAGTTGCTGGCATTGTTGTTGTAGTTTGTTCCCCTTACATTTCTAGTTCAATTATTTATTTGCTTATCTTAATCTAGAGAAGGAGCTGGATTTCTTAGGAGGGCAAAGATGTATTTTTCATTTTATCCATTTGTATAGTAATCTAAATTGCAGATGATACTGATTGCTGCATATTGATATCTTCTTTCCTTAATGCTTAAATCAAGTTGTAACCCACAGTAAGCCATATTTATTATTGTCATTCCAGTAAATGCATAGGACTCATTGTAATTATTGTAATTCAGGGCCATGTTTAAAAGGAATTTTGTTGCAATTGCCATTCCATTCTAGTATTTCCTGGCTGGCTGCAGGCATGTTGGCCATTCCCTCAAGCTTTGTGTAATCTGCAAATGTTACAAGTTTGCTAATTATCCCCACAGTCTAAGTCAGTGATGTAGATAAGATACATCAGTGGTCTCTAGCACAGATTGATGAATGGTAAGTGTGTGGGTTAACCAGGACACAAGATTTTTTAAAGAACAAGATTTCTTTTTTATTTATCTGTCTTTTTGCAGCCAATCAACAAACAGGAACAGGGAAAGAATGTTGGTTTTGAGCTAGAAATGTACTTATGGCTGCTCCACTCGTGCACTACGGCTTAAAACCAACTCGAGACATATTATTGTTGGTAATATATTCTGACACATACATATATATATATATATATATATATATATATATATATATATATATATATATATATATATATATATATATATATATATATATATATATATCAAGATGAAATTAGGAAACACTGGAGCAATGTGGATGAGGAAGCAGCAGACAGGCTTTTGTGGAAGAATCTTGGGGAGGCCTTCATATAGCAGTGGATTGAAAAAGGCTGAAGATGATGATGATGATATATATGTTTATATATATACAGTATATATATATACTGTATATATATATATATAGAGAGAGAGAGAGAGAGAGAGAGAGAGAGAGAGAGAGAGAGAGAGTGTACCTGCACTTACAATCAGGGGGGTTTAGACCATGTTGAGTGGTTGCTCATGGCCATTTTGGGACCTACATTTGGGAGGTCGGGAGTCAAAATGGATGTCAATTTCCAAATAACTGGACACAGGTGCAGCTGGATAAGCTGATATAAAAAGCAGAAGAAATGTCTGTTTAAGGAGGTTGTGTAGGAGAGAGGAGTAGAGACTAGCAGGAAAAGGATGTGTGGTGTGAGTTTGAGGAAAAGAAACTTAAAACAAAGAAAGGTATTATTTAAAAGATATGTTTGATTTTTACAGTGTAAAAGGAGTAAGCCTTCCCTGCCTTAGGTTTAGGTTTGGTTAAAGAAAACTGTGTTAGTAAGTGCTTCAAAGGAGCTAGGATTGCGTTTGTTTGAGTCAGACTTTCTTTTATTTGCAAAAAGCCTTAAAATTCTGAATTTAACTATTATAGTTCACATCTTGTGTTTCAAACCACCTTTCTTTCTGAAAGCTTCTTGCCCTTTTCCAACCATTCAATTGCAGTTAGTTTAAACTCTGTAGCATATGAGTTTATAAGTCCTCTTTTAATCCTGTTCTTAATTTTAGCGATTTAGTAGCTACTTTTATCTGTTCCATTGTTTATTTTTGTCCTGCCTTTGGTGTCTGTATAAAAGCCTTTTTTTCCAATGTGTCTCTTGGATAATGCAATTCACAGTGACCAAGCGTACATTGTGTGCTGCTTATTCTAAGATATTCTAAGGCATAACGGTGTCTGTACCATATACAGCACTCAAGTTCCAAGTTTCCATTCACCTGGCTAAATGGCACCTGTACTGTATTTACTGTAAAAGGAAAAATACAAAAGAGTTGGAAATTTAATGGTGAACCTGCTAAATTTCGCTGTAAAATTAAAACGTTTTAAAAGACTTTTTTTTAAAGAAACAATATTTGCAGTTTTAAGTAGCATGTACATATAAAATTTACAGTATACTTACAACTTTTGCAACTGCCGTATACTTTACTCTTAAACACAATTTATTCTTCACATTTCAGTTTACTGTATCCTCGAGGCAAGTCTATACTGTAGATTTGTGTTAAACAATTTGGCTGCCCCACAACCTTCTTTATATATTTGTGCATTCTAATGACAGTTGTCATGACATTTGTGTTTACTTTAGAACACAGCAGGCTGTGCATAAACTAAATAACATTAGATACCTGATTAATGATTTTGAATGTATGCTGCCACGGGAGATGTGTTGACAAATCTGCCTTGTGTATTATTGCAGTTTAAAATATAAAAGGAAGCAGACCATGGTAGATGTGCTTATTTAATTATCCATCTGACCAATTACATATTATAAAACCAATCATCCCAATGTAATGTGATCAAGGGAAATCATGTACCTGTAGTAACTGGATGAAATTACATAGAACGCTGTAATAACCCCACAATGTTGTATCAATCATAAATCCAGTACAATAATCACAGTTTTTTAATGGCAATTTAATGGCACCTTATTAAAACACACTGTTACAACAAAGGTGAATGTGGGTATACACAGACAGCAGTTTGTGCCTGTTTCTGCACACATTACCTCCTGTCATCTGTGTTTATGGTAAATGTCACAGTTTTGTCATGAACAGAATGTGGCAGCAAATGAGAGAGTATGGTAGTTTGCTGATGCTCATTTGATTTGTAACTAGAAGGCTGCTATACAAATTATAAATTCATTGCACATTAATTAATGTTTTATACCAGCACCATTGTCATCCACAGTATTCATGGAAAGACAAGCATATTACAATACTGCCTCTCAATTTTTAATGTGTCACAATACTTTCTGTTTTATTTTATTTGATAATACACAATTATAATGTTGTACCCTTTTCAGCATGTACATAGTATTGTTTGTGCCTGTTATATTTATAACACACATATTATTATTTCATTAGTCATCAGAAAAAAAAAACTGGTACACTGTTGTCATATCTTTTATAAATACATTATAATGTTCGATTTACCTGCATTTTTAGGAGAGTTTAAAACAAACATGTCTGTGTCTTGAGGTGGGACTATGCTACTAATTCTGAAGTCAGGCATTGCACTAAGGTCATTATGAACCTAGAAAAAAACAAACATTTGGTACATATGGTATAGTAAAATACGTTCATCATATAACAAAGCAAAATGTCACTGTCCATTCTCTTAAAAACAGCGTAGGTAGACTTTTATAACGTGCATGTAGTTAGTGCTTCCTTTTTTTTGTTAATCAAGTTGCTATTGAATCAAGTCTTTTTAAAATTTATTTTAAAAGGTGTGATTCTGCCCCCACTGTAAAGTGAGAATCCTGTCTCTTATTATAATTGTTTTTTATGAATTAAATTGGAATACATAGACTGTACATTACTTCTATGTAAAAATGTGATGGCAGTTCACAGTAAGAGGTTAAGTGAGTCACTTGCATTAGCTTTAGTATCACTTGGCACTGTTTATAAATGTGTTTCTGTCGTTTTATTTAAGGTGTGATTAATATAAAGAGTTATGTACAGTGCCTTGCGAAAGTATTCGGCCCCCTTGAACTTTGCGACCTTTTGCCACATTTCAGGCTTCAAACATAAAGATATGAAACTGTAATTTTTTGTGAAGAATCAACAACAAGTGGGACACAATCATGAAGTGGAACGAAATTTATTGGATATTTCAAACTTTTTAACAAATAAAAACTGAAAAATTGGGCGTGCAAAATTATTCAGCCCCTTAAGTTAATACTTTGTAGCGCCACCTTTTGCTGCGATTACAGCTGTAAAGTAAGCTTGGGGTATGTCTCTATCAGTTTTGCACATCGAGAGACTGAAATTTTGCCCATTCCTCCTTGCAAAACAGCTCGAGCTCAGTGAGGTTGGATGGAGAGCATTTGTGAACAGCAGTTTTCAGTTCTTTCCACAGATTCTCGATTGGATTCAGGTCTGGACTTTGACTTGGCCATTCTAACACCTGGATATGTTTATTTGTGAACCATTCCATTGTAGATTTTGCTTTATGTTTTGGATCATTGTCTTGTTGGAAGACAAATCTCCGTCCCAGTCTCAGGTCTTTTGCAGACTCCATCAGGTTTTCTTCCAGAATGGTCCTGTATTTGGCTCCATCCATCTTCCCATCAATTTTAACCATCTTCCCTGTCCCTGCTGAAGAAAAGCAGGCCCAAACCATGATGCTGCCACCACCATGTTTGACAGTGGGGATGGTGTGTTCAGGAGTGATGAGCTGTGTTGCTTTTACGCCAAACATAACGTTTTGCATTGTTGCCAAAAGTTCGATTTTGGTTTCATCTGACCAGAGCACCTTCTTCCACATGTTTGGTGTGTCTCCCAGGTGGCTTGTGGCAAACTGTAAACGACACTTTTATGGATATCTTTAAGAAATGGCTTTCTTCTTGCCACTCTTCCATAAAGGCCAGATTTGTGCAGTATCTGACTGATTGTTGTCCTATGGACAGAGTCTCCCACCTCAGCTGTAGATCTCTGCAGTTCATCCAGAGTGATCATGGGCCTCTTGGCTGCATCTCTGATCAGTCTTCTCCTTGTATGAGCTGAAAGTTTAGAGGGACGGCCAGGTCTTGGTAGATTTGCAGTGGTCTGATACTCCTTCCATTTCAATATTATCGCTTGCACAGTGCTCCTTGGGATGTTTAAAGCTTGGGAAATCTTTTTTGTATCCAAATCCGGCTTTAAACTTCTCCACAACAGTATCTCGGACCTGCCTGGTGTGTTCCTTGTTCTTCATGATGCTCTCTGCGCTTTAAACGGACCTCTGAGACTATCACAGTGCAGGTGCATTTATACTGGAGACTTGATTACACACAGGTGGATTCTATTTATCATCATTAGTCATTTAGGTCAACATTGGATCATTCAGAGATCCTCACTGAACTTCTGGAGAGAGTTTGCTGCACTGAAAGTAAAGGGGCTGAATAATTTTGCAGCCCAATTTTTCAGTTTTTATTTGTTAAAAAAGTTTGAAATATCCAATAAATTTCGTTCCACTTCATGATTGTGTCCCACTTGTTGTTGATTCTTCACAAAAATTACAGTTTCATATCTTTATGTTTGAAGCCTGAAATGTGGCAAAAGGTCGCAAAGTTCAAGGGGCGAATACTTTCGCAAGGCACTGTATGTACTACTAGCAGGGGTATGGCACACACCAACTAGAGAGCCAATGAAATGTCTCCCTGAAATTTAAATAAGGTCCAGCTGTTTTGCATGAGCATAAACATGTAAAACATTTACTATCAAAAACTAATGAGGACTATGACCTCAAATATATATATATATATATATATATATATATATATATATATATACAGTACTGTGCAAAAAGTTTTAGGCAGGTGTGAAAAAATGCTGTAAAGTAAGAATGCTTTCAAAATAGACATGTTAATAGATTATATTTATCAATTAACTAAATGCAAAGTGAGTGAACAGAAGAAAAATCTAAATCAAATCCATATTTGGTGTGACCACCCTTTGCCTTCAAAACAGCATCAGTTCTTCTAGGTACACTTGCACAAAGTCAGGGATTTTGTAGGCATATAGTCAGGTGTATGATTAAACAATTATACCAAACAGGTGCCAATGATCATCAATTCAATATGTAGGTTGAAACACAATCATTAACTGAAACAGAAACAGCTGTGTAGGAGGAATAAAACTGGGTGAGGAACAGCCAAACTCAGCTAACAAGGTGAGGTTGCTGAAGACAGTTTACTGTCAAAAGTCATACACCATGGCAAGACTGAGCACAGCAACAAGACACAAGGTAGTTATACTGCATCAGCAAAGGTCTCTCCCAGGCAGAAATTTCAAGGCAGACAGGGGTTTCCAGATGTGCTGTCCAAGCTCTTTTGAAGAAGCACAAAGAAACGGGCAACGTTGAGGACCGTAGACGCAGTTGTCGGCCAAGGAAACTTACTGCAGCAGATGAAAGACACATCATGCTTACTTCCCTTTGCAATCGGAAGATGTCCAGCAGTGCCATCAGCTCAGAACTGGCAGAAAACAGTGGGACCCTGGTACACCCATCTACTGTCCGGAGAAGTCTGGTTAGAAGTGGCCTTTATGGAAGGCTTGCGGCCAAAAAGCCATACCTCTGACGTGGAAACAAGGCCAAGCGACTCAACTATGCACGAAAACACAGGAACTGGGGTGCAGAAAAATGGCAGCAGGTGCTCTGGACTGATGAGTCAAAATTTGAAATATTTGGCTGTAGCAGAAGGCAGTTTGTTCGCGAAGGGCTGGAGAGCGCATACGAATGAGTGTCTGCAGGCAACAGTGAAGCATGGTGGAGGTTCCTTGCAAGTTTGGGGCTGCATTTCTGCAAATGGAGTTGGGGATTTGGTCAGAATTAATGGTCTCCTCAATGCTGAGAAGTACAGGCAGATACTTATCCATCATGCAATACCATCAGGAGGCATCTGATTGGTCCCAAATTTATTCTGCAGCATGACAACGACCCCAAACATACAGCGAAAGTCATTAAGAACTATCTTCAGCGTAAAGAAGAACAAGGAGTCCTGGAAGTGATGGTATGGCCCCACAGAGCCCTGATTTCAACATCATCGAGTCTGTCTGGGATTACATGAAGAGAGAGAAGCAACTGAGGCTGCCTAAATCCACAGAAGAGCTGTGGTTAGTTCTCCAAGATGTTTGGGCCAACCTACCTGCCGAGTTCCTTCAAAACCGTGTGCAAGTGTACCTAGAAGAATTGATGCTTGATGCTGTTTTGAAGGCAAAGGGTGGTCACACCAAATATGGATTTGATTTAGATTTTTCTTCTGTTCACTCACTTTGCATTTAGTTAATTGATAAATATAATCTATTAACATGTCTATTTTTGAAAGCATTCTTACTTTACAGCATTTTTTCACACCTGCCTAAAACTTTTGCACAGTACTGTATATATATATATATATATATATATATATATATATATATATATATATATATATATATATATGCATCAAAGTTATATGCTTTTATATTATTTATTTATTTGTATTTAATATTGGAGCACTTGTATTTGTTTCCTATTTATTAAATATTGTATTTCACTCTTATTGGATTGATTTCACGTTGTTTGTAGTGTGTTGATTTTATTATATTTGTTTCACTTACTTTGGGTGTTTCCCACATCCTGCTTTTTGAACTGCCTTGAAACTGCCTGTTTTGAAACAATAGTTATTGCCAGAGCTCTGTTTTAGATGCATTTACTATTTGAAATCATACTTATTTCAAACAGGGTAAGCCAACTGACTTAATTGCTGAATTTAATGCCAGCATATTGTACTATTCAGCACATAATTAAATATGTTTGTGTATCTCATGATCCAGACTAGCAGTCTCATCTGTGTACCAAGTACCATTACAAATAGAATATATATATATATATATATATATATATATATATATATATATACACACACACACACACACACACTGCTGTGCAAACTTCTTAAATATGTTGCATTTTTCTACTCTGATGCATTATGAGCATCAACAATTTACTCAAAGTCTCCACTAGTGTTTTCTACTATTATAACAATCCTGCCTTGCATAAAGAACGAAAAACATTGAGTGAAATAGCTTGCATCACTCGATTTTCAAGGTGTGGTATCCGAAGCATAATCAACAAGTACAGAGAAACATCATCTGTAATTGAAAAACCCAGGACTGGAAGACCCAAAAAGCTGTCTAACAAGGATGAGAAATACTTGAAGATAACATCCTTAAGGAATAGAAAGAAGACAAGCGTTGAATTGACAATAGAACTGGCAGTAGGCACAGGTGTCGTTGTCCATCAACAGTCCAAAGCACCCTTTGACCATTGTTCCATAGTCCAATTTCTGTGTTCTTGTGCATATTTTAGCCTTTTAGTCTTGTTCCCCTTTCTTAACAGAGGTATTCTTACTGCAACACATCCTTTAACTCCTGATTTCAAGAGTGACCTTCGTACTGTTGATTTGGTGGATAACGACACCTGTGCCTTCTGCACTTTTATTGTCAGTTCAACGCAATTATAGAGACTACGAGTTGTTTGCGTGGACTAATTCCATACCAGTAAAATACATCCTTTCATACTAGTTATTCCTCCGCCTCTTCTTACTGGATTTTGAGATAACTAATAATAAATTACACTGTTTTGTGTTTTCCTCTATTCATTTGTTTTCTGCTTTAAGTAGTTCCTCAACCCAAATTTGTGCTAATCTCCCTTGTTTTATTCTGTGAAACTTGAAAATGTAATTGTATAACTTTTGTACTACTATGAGTATGAAATATACTCATACTAGGAAGAAGTCACCAGAAGTGGGCAGGGCTTAAACCAGCCAATGCTATTCATTTATAGCCTCCTACCTTTCTAGGACTAATTTAATGTATTTAAAAAATAAGAGTAATAGGCTTTTTACTTATTGTTCATACTCAGAACCAAAACTGAAAATCGTAACAAATACTCATAGTATTTGTGTTACCTTCTATCCCTTTCACCAATGACTTAAACAACTCACCTGGAAAAAGAATAGGATTTAGGGTGCTTTGCTTCATACAGACCCCAAGGGCCAGGGCTATGTGTCCTCTTGGCATGTCAGATGGCCTGGGGTAAAGATACAATATGTATAGGATTAGCCTCTAACTTTAATGAGCTGCAGAACAGGGTCACACTCTAAAAATACAATTACATGGCTTGAGTTCCCTTTATTGCAACTGTCCTGTGATTAACCTTACAGCTCACTATGGCTGCAATCCCCTTTTAAATGGGCTGAAAGGAATGACTAGGCATAACTGTGTTCATACTGTATATGCACTTTACATTCAGAAACTTCCATGCGCATTGACCATTAACGCACCTAGCTAACAATAAAATCCAGATATGAATGATGACTTCATCTTAACCTAGTTTAATATTAGATTCCATACAGAGAGAAATATCTCCCGTTACTCACTCAGCCTTGCTTCCAGAGAGAGAAATTGAACAGGAAAGGGAAATCAAAAGGTGGGCAAGGAAAGATTTAACAGATGCTCCAGATGCTATATAGACAGTAGTTGTATTTCCCTTTTTATTAAACCAATAAATTGTGTTTTGATTGAGCACATTCTGATGCACTGTATTGTCCTGCAACACCTGCTGTGAATGCAGTATTTTCCTTTAAATCTCAAAATGCTAGGGAGGATTTGGTACTAATGTGTGTGTTTATTAAAACGTAATAACGAAGTAATTTCTGCATTGACAGCTCTATACACACAGAACCCTGTTTCTATTTATTGAAAATGAGTGCAGAAAATCTTAAAACGCAAACCTTTCTGCTTAAACCTGCACTAAACATACCAGTTTAACACTCTTTAATGTTTTGATTTATCCATTGAAATATTACATTTAGCTTCACTGGCAAATATCTGTGACCTATTTTTTTTTATATGAGTTTTTCATGGAAATAGGAAAAATATGCTTTTTGAACACCCACACATGGAGGATAAAACCAACAAACAAAACTGTTGAAATCTCTGTCTTCTCTCAGATAAACCTCTTTTTATAACTCGCAAATATAATGATTTCCATTACATGAGAGAAGATGTTAAAACTTCATGCTGATTTGAACTTGGCTCTCGCCAAGATAAGCACCAACTAAGACGTAGCTTCACAGTAAACTAATGTGATCCATATGTGTCTCCATCCATTTGCGCTTCCTTCCATATGATGATGTAGATATCCTTCTGTCTGGTGTTGATGGCTGAAGTGTAATGCTGGCTCCAGGGATCAGCTTATTTTGCCTCCCTAGCGCATCAGCACACACAACGGCTACGATGCTGGCTCCGGGATCAACCATAGTGCGGTCTCCCCAGCGCATCAGCATGACAACCGTCTGGATTGAGCTAAGTAGGGTACATCTCTGGGGTCTTCAAGTGGGCACCTTCCATCCTCGGTGTTTCGTCGACTAGCCCACGACACCTCAAGAGGGCTCGACGGTGATTCTGGCGTCCCAGCATCACCCCTCCATCCCCACTCAACTCAGCCCAGCTTACTTACCTGTACATCAGCCTTTCTTTCTTTCTATTGTGCTTGAGATCCCCAGCCAGAATCTTTCCGTCTCAACCACAGCCAGTTGCTGCTCCTCTCTGCTGCTTCAGATAAGTTCTTCACTGTGCGACGCAACTCTTGGCCATTGAATCCGACATCTCTGAGAAACCGGGTTGTAGAGTGTGCCACAAATCCTCGACATCCCACTTCCACTGGGTAAACCCAGACTCTCCATCCTCGCTGTTCCGCTTCAGTGGCTAGTTGAGCATACCGCAGTTTCTTCCTCTCATACGCCTCATCTACAGCATCCTCCCATGGCACTGTTAACTCTACCAGGTGAACAAGGCGTGCTGATCCAGACCACAGGACAATATCTGGTCGAAGGTTTGTGGTGGCAATTTCAGGTGGAAAAATATCTGCCAGCATTTTCCAGTCTCTAGCAGCTTCCAGTTGTCCTGGGCGAGGATTGGTTTTAACACCTTTTCTTGGTGGTTGCTCTCCTGGGCGGAGAAATGTTGTCTTTTGTGTGTAATGTTTTGATGGAACAGGTGGCAACTTATTGGTCATGTTACGCTTGTCTTCCAATGCTAAGGCCAAACATCGCAGCACCTGGTCATGGCGCCAAGTAAACCGTCCTTGGCTAAGAGCCACCTTACATCCTGTCAAAATGTGCCTTAATGTTGCAGGTGATGAACACAAAGGACATGAGGGATCCTCTCCTACCCAGAGGTTTAGGTTCTGTGGTGATGGAAGAACATCATATGTTGACCTTATAAGGAAACTGATCCTGCTCTGTTCCATTGACCATAGGTCTTGCCAGCCAATCTTGCGTTGTTCCACACTCTCCCATCTCATCCATTCTCCCTGCTTGCCCTGGGAAATGGCCTTTATACACCTCATCCTCTCCTCCTGCTTTTGCACCTCGTTGACTACAAGCTTCCTCCGCTATGCTGGGGCTGCCTTGTGCCATCTAGGAGGAGCTGAACTGAGACCAAGACCCCTCTTCCATGCTGAACTTGCCCCATGATATCACCAATTCGAAGGGCAGACTTTGCATCCTCCACAGCTTTCTTTGCCACCCACTTTCTTCCAGTTTTCAACACAGGTGCTGCCTCCCTTACGCATTTGTCGCGTGACTCTACTAATGTCATTTCCAGTCGGACCTTGGCGCACTTAAACTCCTCGGTTAGAGTGGAGACAGGTAGCTGCAGTATTCCTTTACCATAAAGTCCCACTCTGCTGAGGCAGCGTGGAACTCCCAACCATTTCCTGATGTGTGAACTGATAAAAGCTTCCAGCTTCTCTACTGTAAAAGTGATAATCCATCTGTCATTACCAGGCTTAAGGGACATTTTTTGTTGTACTAGCGCCCCAATTAACACCCAAATGCTATTTGTTGCCTGGTAATGCATTTCCTGTTAGGTAAGTATGCTGTGCACAGATGTGTATTTTTTTTTTTTTTTAAACGAGCTAGATTACAGCTTGTCCTCACCCTCAGGTTAGTGTTATTAGAAACATATCTCTGGGAGCACACCCAAATCCAGAGTGCGGATAGCACCTTCAGTATGAAACATGGATTTAATCATATCCTCAGCATGGCCACTTGGCAGTTTCATGAAAGTTTTCTCCATATCTGATGCTCTGAACCCAAGATAGTAAAGTACTAATTAAAGAAAACAGAAGAAGGACACGAACGGCAGTATCTGTCAGTAATTGGGCTCATGAAAGACAGAGCCAAGGTGCACCTGTTTAGCTGCTGCTTCTGATTAGGCTCTAATTCGAATGCCTATATTTCATACTGCGTCAAGGTGCTGTGGGAAAGGAACGGAGTCCCTCAGACAAGTGTAGGACCCTGGTGAGAGCATCAGAATATTGCTCTCCTTGGCAGACATAATTCAGAAGCACTGGCTATATGAGCTCTGGTGCTGACAAAAAGCTGTTCCCTTCAATTTGAACACATCAAGTCACAGCCAATGAAGGAAATGACAAACAGATCCATTAGATGTACTAAATTGTGAAATAAAAAAGATGCACCATGACTCCCTAAGCTTAGTGGAAATTACACATAACGTCTGAGGTGCACAATTAGTGAAGTGGATGTTTGCCTAAGTACTTTGAAAGATGTCACATTTCATGAGATTCCTGCCTCTTATACCAAATTAGAAATAATTTTGTAATAAGTAGGATTCTGGAGAATTGGACTCTGAATACCATAAGCAAAACTAGAGTCACATTCATGGGAATTTAATGTTACCGCCCCTCATCATTACCACAGGCGCACTGAGTGATCAAAGTGAATTTCTAAGCATAAACTAGAAACATGGGGACATATCAGAATAAGACGGCTGCATTTTAGTGAAAATAACTGTAGCGTGGTCAGCATAGTCAACCAGGGGAAGGAAACGGTTTACTGAAGAAAGCTGACAACAGTTTCTATGTGCAAAATCATAGTGGCAATCTTTTTACAAAAATAAACATCACAATAAACTGGTAGAAATAAAGTTCAAAATAATGTGACGGTGGACAGGTCTGTGTTATGATCATATATATATATATATATATATATATATATATATATATATATATATATATATATATATATATATATATATATATATATATATATATATATATATATATATATATATATATATATATATATATATTATATATATATACAGTACTGTGCAAAAGTTTTAGGCAGGTGTGAAAAAATGCTGTAAAGTAAGAATGCTTTCAAAAATAGACATGTTAATAGATTATATTTATCAATTAACTAAATGCAAAGTGAGTGAACAGAAGAAAAATCAGCCTTCAAAACAGCATCAATTCTTCTAGGTACACTTGCACAAAGTCAGGGATTTTGTAGGCATATAGTCAGGTGTATGATTAAACAATTATACCAAACAGGTGCTAATGATCATCAATTCAATATGTAGGTTGAAACACAATCATTAACCGAAACAGAAACAGCTGTGTAGGAGGAATAAAACTGGGTGAGGAACAGCCAAACTCAGCTAACAAGGTGAGGTTGCTGAAGACAGTTAACTGTCAAAAGTCATACACCATGGCAAGACTGAGCACAGCAACAAGACACAAGGTAGTTATACTGCATCAGCAAGGGCTCTCCCAGGCAGAAATTTCAAGGCAGACAGGGGTTTCCAGATGTGCTGTCCAAGCTCTTTTGAAGAAGCACAAAGAAACGGGCAACGTTGAGGACCGTAGACACAGTGGTCGGCCAAGGAAACTTACTGCAGCAGATGAGACACATCATGCTTACTTCCCTTCGCAATCGGAAGATGTCCAGCAGTGCCGTCAGCTCAGAATTGGCAGAAAACAGTGGGACCCTGGTACACCCATCTACTGTCCGGAGAAGTCTGGTCAGAAGTGGCCTTCATGGAAGACTTGCGGCCAAAAAGCCATACCTCCGATGTGGAAACAAGGCCAAGTGACTCAACTATGCACGAAAACACAGGAACTGGGGTGCAGAAAAATGGCAGCAGGTGCTCTGGACTGATGAGTCAAAATTTGAAATATTTGGCTGTAGCAGAAGGCAGTTTGTTCGCCGAAGGGCTGGAGAGCGGTACACGAATGAGTGTCTGCAGGCAACAGTGAAGCATGGTGGAGGTTCCTTGCAAGTTTGGGGCTGCATTTCTGCAAATGGAGTTGGGGATTTGGTCAGAATTAATGGTCTCCTCAATGCTGAGAAGTACAGGCAGATACTTATCCATCATGCAATACCATCAGGGAGGCATCTGATTGGCCCCAAATTTATTCTGCAGCATGACAACGACCCCAAACATACAGCGAAAGTCATTAAGAACTATCTTCAGCGTAAAGAAGAACAAGGAGTCCTGGAAGTGATGGTATGGCCCCCACAGAGCCCTGATCTCAACATCATCGAGTCTGTCTGGGATTACATGAAGAGAGAGAAGCAACTGAGGCTGCCTAAATCCACAGAAGAACTGTGGTTAGTTCTCCAAGATGTTTGGGCCAACCTACCTGCCGAGTTCCTTCAAAAACTGTGTGCAAGTGTACCTAGAAGAATTGATGCTGTTTTGAAGGCAAAGGGTGGTCACACCAAATATTGATTTGATGGTAGATTTTGCTTCTGTTCACTCACTTTGCATTTTGTTAATTGATAAATATAAACTATTAACATGTCTATTTTTGAAAGCATTCTTACTTTACAGCATTTTTCACACCTGCCTAAAACTTTTGCACAGTACTGTATATATATATATATATATATATATATATATATATATATATATATATATATATATATATATATATATATATATATATATATTAAGGTTCATGTGTAAAATTGGTAAACATATAGATTAACCGGTAAATGTGTAGATTTACCAGCTCAGCAGTTAATGTATAAAATAATTAAGGAGATGGTAGTTAATGCTACAGCATTTGATGTGAATTCGGAAATAAAGTAACGTCAGGGAGCTTAATGGCCAAAATTTTTTTTTAACTAATTAACTAATTTATTTATTTTTCAACAACCTTATTATTGTTTTTGTATTATTTGATTAATCTTTCTAAACTTCACTGCATCCCTTCTTGCATTATTATTATTATTATTATTATTATTATTATTATTATTATTATTATTATTAATAATAATAATAATAATAATAATAATAATAACAATAATAATGTATGTATTTAGCAGAGACCATGTATTAATGTTTTGTCCTATATACAGACATGGTTAGAGACCGATTTCTGGTTTTATTTCTAACAATTTTCACTTTATGTAAAAAAATGCACTTTCCGATTTTTTTTTAAATCAAAATCTCTTCAGCAAAACTCATGCCTCTACTATGTGTGATTTAGTATTATTAAATTGAACTAATTTCGAGAAAAGCATAACCTAAGTGCACATATGTTTTGCATTTCAGTGAGAGTGTGCTACGTCATTTTGTTGCTAAAACATTATTTTGAATTGTTGTTGCCAGACAGTGATCATGGATGTAAGTAAAAAACATCATTAACTACCATCTCCTTAGTTACTTTATACATTGACCGCCGAGCTGGTAAATCTACTCATATACCGGTTATTTTATAGATTGACCGATTTTACAATGAACCATAACATATACACATAACAAAAGAACAACATTAAATCTGGCTCTGTTTAACTTTACATGCTGCATGGTAATTGTATTTTATCCATTAGGCTTTTCAAAACATCTTGTTCAACATTGAGCATTAAACTTTGCTCCCTTGGTTGTAGGCACTAAATTGTATGTCTGATCAATGTTTAGCTAATTGACTCTAATCCATCTTTCTGCTAACACTAATGGTATATTTAATATGCACAATCAATGGTATATTTAATATGCACAATCAATATTCAGGAAGATAAAAGTAGGCAGTTGCCACCAAAGCTAATTTGAGCATTAAGTTCTATGTTTTGTAGTGTTTTAATTCACAGCATTCCCTGTGAATTTGTGAAAATTGCTTGCTCTTCAAAATGAAACATGCAGCGTTAGTCCTACAGTCAGGGGAGCGGCAGGTTCACGTCCTGGGTCTGTGAGGTCGACAATCTTTCCTGAGGACTTAACAGGTAGCATCGCATCTGGAACTGCCGTGGGTTAGGGAGGCAAAATTGGCAGGAACTGTTTCTTCTCACCATGCCACAACAGACCCTACTGGCCAGGAACCAAGTGGGCTCAAATGGTACACTTGCAGGGCTGGCCCTTGCCTGGTAATATGGTTCAGTTGGTAGGACCCCAATTGGGGACAAGGTTCTCTTGTTTCTGTTAACATGGGATTAATGCCTTTTCAGTGGCATGGTAAATGTACAGTAGGAACGGTATGTCCTTACCCCCGCACTGCACATTACATCATGTCTTCTGATGTGATCGCATAGCAACAATTGAACATTTTCTGAAAAACTTTCATTCAGCAGCACTTTGTTATTTCTGCCACCAGGTGCCAGAAGAAAGTAGAGCAAATCATTAAAATAACAGCAGAGGCCACTGTGGCTTTCAAGTAATGTAAAAACCATTGTATAAGCCTATTTTCTAGGTATTTTTAGAGGGTCCTAAAAAGGGGGGAGCGACTTGTACACCAGTGTGACCTATAGGCTTTTTCCTGAAAAGGGGGTAGGGGGAGGGGGAACTTATATACCGTTTTTTACGGTAAATGCTTTTGGAAGACCAAACCCTAGAAGGTCCAGATCCAGTTTGTGTTTATTTCCAGTAAGTCGCAAACGTCTTTCAAATGCAGTAGTTCAAACTAAACAGGTGAAAACAGTGGCTTTTGTCATTTGCACGTTTTATTATGAAGTTGCTGCTGCTGCCTTCCCCCGTGCACGCTACAATATATTCAATAAATCCTAAAACACAAATATTTAAAAAAAAAAAAACAACATACAACCACGCACATGTATCAAACAAATAATACTTTAAGCAAGCACAAGATAAACAATTCATAAAATACTTCCCCTTTATTTTTCCCTTATGGTGCTGCTCTAACTACAGGAAGTCATCACAGAGTTAAGTATCAAAACACCCCTCACCCAAGATGGCAGTTTTCCACTTCCTCACACAAAATGGAGGACAGCACTACCATATGCAACACAGGTAAGTTAACATTTTTTACAGCATATATATATATATATATATATATATATATATATATATATATATATATATATATATATATATATATATATATATATTTATTATACAGAGTAACATTTTTTTTCTTCCTTTTTGTGGTGCAGTTATATATTTGTTTTAAAAGTTACAGTATTTAACTTTAAGAAAATTCCAAAAAAATCCATTTCTGGTTTTACAATGTTAAGGACCTTGCTGCATCACCAACACATAAAAAGATTCTTAATAACAGCTAAGCTGCCTCACATCTGTCCTAAAAGTGGCTAGTTTAACAGGGTATATATGTGTATTTTAAAGATATAAAACAAACATCTGTAGTTACTGAATGCAAAATAAACCAAGCAAGCTGCAGTGTAATTCAATTTTAAACAGGAAATTAAATATTCATAGCAAATTGCCCTTAAGCACTTACGTGATATAGTGACAGGGGTGATCTGTCATAATCTGGGTACACATTACTCTCTAATGATAGAAGAGGTGTGCCCCAGCAGACTGTGGTGGGTTTTTGACATCTGAATGTAATGTAATTGCCAAAATGGATTACTCAGACATGCAGGTGCAGGTTTACCATTGATCACTGGAAATTAAAGCATAATTTCAATGGGGCTAAACTAAAGGGATACAATTTTAAGGGCTGCAAAGAAATCTAACTATGTGTGCATGTATTATTGCATTACATTTCAATTAGAAGCAGCTGTCTTAGGGCCCAGCAGGAGGCAGTCATTCATTAAAGACCAAGAACCATTAAAATGTGCTTAGGCTTGGAAATATATAGACAGAACAGCAGCAAACACGAAACAAAACTGACACTGAGTTACATTTTCAGTATATACTGTATTTATTAAAAAGTTTAAAAAAAAATAAACCAAATTAAGAACGCTGCTAACTACTAACCAAAAACCAGACAAGTTACTGTCTGCCCCTTTCTAGAATGGTTCAGGCCCATGCTGCAATGGTTCTGGGACACCAAGAACATTCTATAACTGTGTATGGTGCTTTAACCAATAATGAATTCCATTTTCAGTAACACTTACTGTATGTCCATATATGTCAAATCAAATATGTTGAACGGTGCAATAATGTGTTTATATATTGTATATTTTTTAACTAAACAGGTTATAATAATAAACAGGCTGTACAGTTATAGAATTTTAGGATTGAGACATAATTTTAAAAAAAATAATTTTATTTATATTTATTTAACATTATGTAATCAAAGAAACTACAAAATGATATTGCAAAAGTCTACCGAAACATGATAGTAGTAGAGTATTTCATGTTAGAGTTCAAAATGTCGCCTTTTTAAAATTTTGGGCAGATTTTTGTTTAGTATATGGAAAACTACAAAGCGGTATGTAATTCAATATGTTAAGGTAACATTATTCAGCAGGTTTCATTTGACTTTATGAGGCAACATTTATTAATTCTACAGGGTGATGCAAAACCTTTGGCCAGAGCTGTATATTTTGGTTGCAGCCAAAATAATTTCAACCTGTGGCTTTTTTCTGAGATACCCTTGTCAACCATTCAGAGAACATGATTTTTAAAAACATTATTATTATTATTATTATTATTATTATTATTATTATTATTATTATTATTATTATGCTATAAAAAAGAAACATTATACCAGGTAAAAAACTAAACATGATGGCAGAAAAGTAAGCACAAAGGTTATTTGTAACTACATATTTTTCAATCAAAGTACATAATCTGAAAGTGACAGTGACAGGCAAATCGGCAAAATGAGCTTGAATGTGATGGACAGTCACATTGATTTAAGTTAATGATTTGAAATATGCTGCTGGGTTACAGGTAAACACATTATGCAATAAGTAACCTCAATTGCTTGTTTTAGGAGGAAGCATTGAAATAAGTAACAAGAACAATATTTAATTGCAAGTTGATATGACATTGCACTGTCAGTGTAGGTCTGGCCTGGGTGGGAGCCCTCAAGGCCCACATGGTTATCTTTACATACCATTTTGAGGTGAGAGGCTTCTTCAACCATATTCCAAAAAAAAATATGTAACTGAGGTCTTAAGCAGAAGTTTTGTTTTATAATATGTGTATGCATTAAGTATATACAAATTGCATCATCCTATTTATTGTTAGGTTTCATGCTCACTCAATTTATAGATGGGAGGAACTAGCCTTCCTTAATGGATACATATATTGAATGTATAAAATTATGAAGGGATTTGCCAAAATATGTATTTTCATAGCCTAGGTTATTAAGTTTTCACTCAATTTGCAGTTAAGTATTTGCACTAAAATATCTAAAGCACAACTGGGCGATGTGTATGCTGTATTTTACACCATCGCAAACTTAAAAAATGAATCCGATCAGTCTGTTGCAGAAAATATGTCACGATACACTGCTGAAACTGGACCTTAACCTGTAATGCAACTTGATTGAGAAAACAGCTGCATACCCAATCTGAAGACAATGGGCCCGATACTTTAAGGCTATTTTAAACAAGATTTGGTTAAGGACTGTTTTTTAAAGTCTATTTTAATAAATGAAATCAAAGATTCAAGTTTATGAAACCTAAAAGGTCAAAGTCAGTATGACAGCCACATTGGGTCAGAGGTTAACATTTAGCATGCAGTGTGTATAAAATATTAAGTACAGCTATGGCTAAAAGTTTTGAATCTCTCTAGAATTATCAAATTTTCATGAAGTAGAATTAAACCTGGTGAATAATGTTACGTTAACATATTAAATTACAAACCACTTTGTAGTTTTCCATATACTTAACGATAAAATGGCAAATTGAAAGATGTGACATTTCAAAATCTAACATGAAAACACACGATTTCCGAAAAGACGTCACAACGCTTGACACGTGTTACTTAATTAGAAGTAATCAAAAGGTGACAATTAGAAGTCAGAACGAGTAGATTTAAGTTATACAGTATAAGCATGATATTTACATAGATATTGTAACTTCAGAGCAAGCCATTAGGAAGAGCCATACCTCCTTGGAAACATGCTCAGCCACAATGCACTTCATAAGGAAGGTTTTGGCAGTTGTCAGATAGCCAACATGGGTTTTGCCTTCCATAGCACAGTATCTAGGCAGCAATGGAAAGAAGTTGGAGTGAAGGCATTACTAGGTAGCCCATTCCAAACCTTCACCACTCTCTGTGTGAAGTGTCTCCCTCCCTCTATCCTATGTCTATCTCCACTTAATTTCCAGCTGTGTCCTCTGGTCCTGGTTTCTGTACTACGCTTAAAGTATTGGTTTGGGTTAACTATGTCGACTCATTTTAAGAGTTTAAAGACTTTAATTATGTACTCAACACTTTTGACTGTTTACCCAAGCATTCTGTTTGCCTCTTTGATGTGGTTGCTGACAGCGATGAGTAATAAAAGACTGAGATATTTATCGTAGCGTGCTTTCTCCAGTTCTATTCTCCTATTTGGTATTTGGATCAAGCATGTAAAGCTTTACATTTGTTGGCACTGAATTTCATTTGTCACATGTCTGCCTTGTTCTGTATGCAGTGTAAAATTTGTTGGATTTCCTGGGTGGCTGTAGGCTGGTCAGCAACTAATTTTCTCCCCATCTTAGTGGTTGCTGTAGAGAAGAAACATGAGTGGTCCAAGGACGAAGCCCTGTGGCACCCCACTGAGTACACTGCCCCCGTTAGAGGTTTGCCCTCTTATAAGTACCCTCTGCTTCCTGTTTTTAACCAATTTTGTATTCACTTTGGGGATGCAAGTCGGATATGATCAGTCCAGTTTTTTTTCTCAGCTCTTTCAGCTCTTTTTGACATCCATTTGGGTTGTGGTAAAACCAAGATGAAAGTTTAAAACTGAAAAACTGAACTGCATTTGTGCAGCCAAGGGAATGAGACATACCGTTATTACACAGGTGTGTTTGTTTTTTGTGTTTTTTTTAACTGTGACAGATAAGCTTGATACAGTGTTATTGCATCACTCTTACCAATGTGGTATAAAATTAGACACAACTTAGAAAGAATAAAATAATATATTAAATTGTTGTAAGTGGCAAATCACATGCAATTCACATCTGAGTAAAACGTCTGCTCATGGTTTTAGAAATTGCAATTATTTAATCAACATGTTGGTTTCAAAGTGATAGAGGTTTGGCAGCATTTTAATATAGCTTCTGATGAGGAAACCCTTGACATTTAAAATGTCACATAGATTTATGCTGTCAGTCCTCCAAAAAACATGCAGAGTTCTTGTTTAGTATGCCGGTTTATTACAGCCTGTTACTATATACGTAGCCAACTGTATGATTCCCTTAGCTTCTCCAGTTTCACATTGGTTTGGGACCACAACTAGCATTTTATTTTCTTTCAATACTTTTGTATGTGACTGTTTTAGTCAGTTTAGCATCATTATTTGTGTATTAGGTCTACAAAGAGTAATTTAACAGATGCAACAGACTCAACTTTTTTTTTTGTTGTTTGTTTTACTAAAAACTTCCAGCTTAAGTTTTTCACTTCTTAGGATGCATTTATTTAAACAAAAGGTTTATGTTAGGGTATGTGGGCCAAGTGTTTGCTTATGCCTGCTAGTACTAGCACCAGTGCCTTTCATTAAAAGCATGAAACTTTAAAAATATCTTACCTTTGTTAAGATTAAAGCACTGTCCTCTTACAGGATGGAGAATATATACTATTGCTTTGCTTTTAACAAAATGCATTGAAAGTACACCTTAATAGGACATTAGCTGCTGTTTATTGTTTACCCTTTGCTTAGACAAATAGAGAAATAGTAATTATATATCATACATCACAAAATACCAAGAATCGTTAACCTATATTAGGTTCACGGACATAATGAATAACCTTGAAAAAAGACTGAAATCTCAATACAAACCTAATGAACTATAAAAAACTTTTTAAACAAGGTGTGTTTTTGGAAAGTCTATCAGTAGGAAATGGGTGTATTCATTGACAGCAGCCCTGCTCTCAACTCCAAAACTAACAGAGGACTGACATGTAGCTCAAAGACTGCTGTGTTGATGGTTCCTCCTCCTTCCCCCCCGGTTTGGTTCTCTGTCTGTAGACTTGAGATTGACAGTTGTCACTAACCAATTGGAGCCAGGAGCTGATTCGATGCATTTTTTTTTTTTACATACACCCCACCCCCACCCCCGAAACGAGTAATACAGCAGAACTCCTCATGTATTACAATTTGTTGGAAAAATGGCCATAATCGTTTGTACTTGTTACTCAACACAGAAGCTCTAGTCAAAAGCTCAGTAGAGAGCCAGACACCAACAGGTCACAGAAGCATAGGCAGAATTCTGGCTTGCCACGCTACCTAGCAGAGAATCAAGAAAGCCCACAAGCCCTGGGCAGGCATAGATCCTAACAACCCCTGGAAGAAACCTCCAGACAATGGCAATGGAGGTGGGAGACAACCCTGACAGGTTTCCAGTACTGGTAAAACAAAGTTTGAAATAAACATACTGTGCATACTATTTCAATCACATGACCGGGAATGACACCAGTAAGCATGAGATTAGGAGTGTGGAATCCTTAACCAGAATACAGGGTTACAATATATACGTTTTGTAAGAAATGCACAAACATACAGAGGTCTTGTCTTTACCCTAAAAAAATGCACTTTGTGTTTTGCTTATAGTTCTCAATATTTCATAAAGTCAAAATACAGTATTTGGAGTTAATTTACTCATACAGTTCTGGCAATGATTGTTATAGCAAGGTTCATGGCAGATGGTAACTCCACAGTGTAAACTAGTTAAACACTACCCTTCTGGTTAAAGAAAAAAACAACCTTGAAACCAAATGCCATTATGGCAGATTTAAGATGCATTTAGAATTACAAATGAGTGGTTCATTCAAGGAACTGATGCTTGATATTTACATGGATTCATGTTTAGCACAGCGCCCTGCCTCATAATTGGAGTTGACTCCCTAGAGATGGAAAGTAATTGCTCATTTTGTAGATGTGGCACTTCTAGATCAAGGAGTGATTGCAATGTTTTTATTTGCAGCTTGCACTATGCACTTATTTTATCAGATCAATTTACCTAAATTTGCTGCATGTCAACACTGGCACGGGTTTTCTGTAAAAAAACGGAACCTCAACCGAAATCTTATGAACATTTCAGTCAACAAATTTAAAATGGGTAGATTGCTGCCAACATATATTTAATTGGATGTTAACAGAGTAATAGAATTTGACATTTTATTGGTATAAACACCATTGCATATGTGAGGGGTTCAGAGAGAACTGTACCTCCTTAACCAAATTACTAATAATTCATGGTTTGAATAGAGCTGAAGGATGACTATTATATAATGTATGCCAGTTATCTTGTATATTTTTATAGCAATATCAGACAAACAAGTACGTTTAGGGAAGTTAGTTAAATTAAGGAATTAAAACAAAATAAAACAGAATTGGAAATCATGTTTCAAAATGGAAAGGTGGTATTTCAAATAGGCAACTGCCTATTTTTTGTAACTATCGAAAGAAGTTAACCCCGCCTCTAATTGCTGGCATGCAACTCCAAAACTGTTTTTAAACCCCCACATGTGATCTCCTTAAAAACTTACAACCGTAATAAAAAAAGGTAAATAAAAGAAAAGTAAAACATATATATATATATATATATATATATATATATATATATATATATACAGTACTGTGCAAAAGTTTTAGGCAGGTGTGAAAAATGCTGTAAAGTAAGAATGCTTTCAAAAATAGACATGTTAATAGATTATATTTATCAATTAACTAAATGCAAAGTGAGTGAACAGAAGAAAAATCTAAATCAAATCCATATTTGGTGTGACAACCCTTTGCCTTCAAAACAGCATCAATTCTTCTAGGTACACTTGCACAAAGTCAGGGATTTTGTATGCATATAGTCAGGTGTATGATTAAACAATTATACCAAACAGGTGCTAATGATCATCAATTCAATATGTAGGTTGAAACACAATCATTAACTGAAACAGAAACAGCTGTGTAGGAGGAATAAAACTGGGTGAGGAACAGCCAAACTCAGCTAACAAGGTGAGGTTGCTGGAGACAGTTTACTGTCAAAAGTCATACACCATGGCAAGACTGAGCACAGCAACAAGACACAAGGTAGTTATACTGCATCAGCAAGGTCTCTCCCAGGCAGAAATTTCAAGGCAGACAGGGGTTTCCAGATGTGCTGTCCAAGCTCTTTGAAGAAGCACAAAGAAACGGGCAACGTTGAGGACCGTGAGACGCAGTGGTCGGCCAAGGAAACTTACTGCAGCAGATGAAAGACACATCATGCTTACTTCCCTTCGCAATCGGAAGATGTCCAGCAGTGCCATCAGCTCCAGAATTGGCAGAAAACAGTGGGACCCTGGTACACCCATCTACTGTCCGGAGAAGTCTGGTCAGAAGTGGCCTTCATGGAAGACTTGCGGCCAAAAAGCCATACCTCTGACGTGGAAACAAGGCCAAGCGACTCAACTATGCACGAAAACACAGGAACTGGGGTGCAGAAAAATGGCAGCAGGTGCTCTGGACTGATGAGTCAAAATTTGAAATATTTGGCTGTAGAAGAAGGCAGTTTGTTCGCGAAGGGCTGGAGAGTGTACACGAATGAGTGTCTGCAGGCAACAGTGAAGCATGGTGGAGGTTCCTTGCAAGTTTGGGGCTGCATTTCTGCAAATGGAGTTGGGGATTTGGTCAGAATTAATGGTCTCCTCAATGCTGAGAAGTACAGGCAGATACTTATCCATCATGCAATACCATCAGGGAGGCATCTGATTGGCCCCAAATTTATTCTGCAGCATGACAACGACCCCAAACATACAGCGAAAGTCATTAAGAACTATCTTCAGCGTAAAGAAGAACAAGGAGTCCTGGAAGTGATGGTATGGCCCCACAGAGCCCTGATCTCAACATCATCGAGTCTGTCTGGGATTACATGAAGAGAGAGAAGCAACTGAGGCTGCCTAAATCCACAGAAGAACTGTGGTTAGTTCTCCAAGATGTTTGGGCCAACCTACCTGCCGAGTTCCTTCAAAAACTGCGTGCAAGTGTACCTAGAAGAATTGATGCTTGATGCTGTTTTGAAGGCAAAGGTTGGTCACACCAAATATGGATTTAATTTAGATTTTTCTTTTGTTCACTTACTTTGCATTTAGTTAATTGATAAATATAATCTATTAACATGTCTATTTTTGAAAGCATTCTTACTTTACAGCATTTTTTCACACCTGCCTAAAACTTTTGCACAGTACTGTATATATATATATATATATATATATATATATATATATATATATATATATATATATATATATATATATATACTGTTTATATATATGTTATGAAATAACAATCGTCTGGACCAGAGTTTAATTCAAGAATGTCAAAGCTGCAGGGTTTTTTTTGTTTTTTTTGTTTTTTACGTGTAATCTAAAATGTAGAATTCTGATAAGCTTTTACTGATGTCACAACTTTCATTTTGCTGTATTTCCATTTTGGTTATTTTCCCTGATGGTTTTAAATGGCATAAGCAGACTACATGTTGGTAAAAGTTCAGAACTCTCTTCTAACAGCCTAGTTTTGCTTTCTCCTTGTTCCTTAAAAACATTAGGCCTGCCACTTTTTCTGTTACTTTTATGATAACAGATACAGTCTAATTAAATGGTGTAGTGGTGGGTTTATTATTTTAAACAACAAGTTTGAATGAACAAGTAATGCAATTTAATCTAAAATCCATCACAGTCTTTTTTTCACAGTCACTGTTCCTGTTTTAAAAATCATGCGGTCATTTGCACATTTGAACAAAATATTAGATTCTCAAGCAAGTACAACAGCTTCTGAAACATAACATCGCTCGAAAATATATGATATGTGTACCCATTTCTACAGTAATTTCCATAGCCTTGTTTGTAACCAAAATTCATTACTCCTCGATGGCTGATCTAGTCCATTTTTTGTGGTTGTTACATAATTGCATGTCAAGGATGTCCAAGTGACAAAGCTACAGACTCTGTTCCCACACTAAAGCCCCAAGATGCTGAGAACCATGGTGCTTAAGACTTTAAGGCTAACAACATAATTTCACGAAGATCCAAACTCACTTTCAAATAAAAAAAAATGTAAAAAAAAGTAAAATGTGTAATTGTCATTCTACTATACATTTCAGTACACTTGAAAAATAAACAGCAAAAAACAGACTTAAATCATAATAACAATCATAGGGTGCTGTTTTCTACATACATTAGGAGAAGGTGTAGTGTGGTAGAGTGTCCAAGTCAAGACTGGTCTGCACCCATTGGCCCGCGGGCCGCCACTTGCCGACCACTGATCTAGACAATGTGGGGAAGCTATAAAAAAAAAGGCCAACAAAATGCTTGGATATATAGTGAAAGGTGTTGAATTTAAATCAAGGGAAGTAATGTTAAAACTTTACAATGCCTTAGTAAGACCTCACCTAGAATATTGTGTTCAGTTCTGGTCACCTTGCTACAAAAAGGATATTGCTGCTCTAGAAAGAGTGCAAGAAGAGCGACCAGAATTATTCGGGTTTAAAAGGCATGTCATATGCAGACAGGCTAAAAGAATTTAATCTATTCAGTCTTGAACAAAGAAGACTACGCGGCGATCTGATTCAAGCATTCAAAGTTCTAAAAGGTATTGACAATGTCGACCCAGGGGACTTTTTCGACCTGAAAAAAGAAACAAGCACCAGTAGTCACAAATGGAGATTAGATAAAGGGGCATTCAGAACAGAAAATAGGAGGCATTTTTTACAAAGAGAATTGTGAGGGTCTGGAACCAGCTCCCCAGTAATGTTGTTGAAGCTGACACCCTGGAATCCTTCAAGAAGCTGCCTGGTGAGATTCTGGGATCAATAAGCTACTGACAACTTATAACTTATATAATTAGACATATGTCAAGATAATTGAAATAGATGGAGTGGCTTACCTCTTATTAGCATGAGCAGTATTTGTACCGGTCCTCCTTTTCTTCTACTGATTTGGTTATTTGATTGTGTTTTACACTTCAGTTTGAAATTTCAAAAACGCTTTATCTGAAAAGTTGCTGCTGCTTCCTGGTGCCTTATCACTTCATGTGTTGTAGTTCAAACACTCCAAAGCTAAGGAATCTTGGGCTGTATTGTAAAAATGATTTGATCTTCACGTTCTTTAGCTGCAATCAGATAAGGACTGCAGGGTCTGTTGTAATGGTCTAAAAACAATGTATCAGAGAATCCACTGCTTTGTAGATCATTAACATTCACCCTAATATTATTATTATTATTATTATTATTATTATTATTATTATTATTAGTATGAGGTTGTTTGGTCTTTTTTTGTGATTGTGAAGTCTAGAATTGCAAAAGGAAGAAAGCCCAACTGTGAGGAGAATTCAGCCCACATGCTGGAGGATTTTTTAATGAGACATAAAAGTTGAGACACCCAGGTTTTATTAGGGATTGAATCATTTAAATGAGGACACTGTCTTCTTCCCCAGGTGATTTAAAGAGAATGTAGCAGTTCTGGTTACTAATTAAATTGATACGATAATAAGATCTTGCCCGGTGTTTTTTCTCTGAACATTTTCAAGGACTTAAATAACATAATACAAAAAAAACCTATAAAATGTCAAGTCTTCCATAGACGCAGTTATTTCTATTTAAGAGCAGGATAAGGGATGCTTATTCTTCTGAGACAACCGACATATGTCAAAATTTGAGTGTAAGTTGCTTTTTTCAGGGAATATCAATGGAACTGGAAATATACGTATATACAGTACTGTGCAAAAGTTTTAGGCAGGTGTGAAAAAATGCTGTAAAGTAAGCATGCTTTCAAAAATAGACATGTTAATAGAGTATATTTATCAATTAACTAAATGCAAAGTGAGTGAACAGAAGAAAAATCTAAATCAAATCCATATTTGGTGTGACAACCCTTTGCCTTCAAAACAGTATCAATTCTTCTAGGTACACTTGCACAAAGTCAGGGATTTTGTAGGCATATAATCAGGTGTATGATTAAACAATTATACCAAACAGGTGCTAATGATCATCAATTCAATATGTAGGTTGAAACACAATCATTAACTGAAACAGAAGCAGCTGTGTAGGAGGAATAAAACTGGGTGAGGAACAGCCAAACTCAACTAACAAGGTGAGGTTGCTGAAGACAGTTTACTGTCAAAAGTCATACACCATGGCAAGACTGAGCACAGCAACAAGACACAAGGTAGTTATACTGCATCAGCAAGGTCTCTCCCAGGCAGAAATTTCAAGGCAGACAGGGGTTTCCAGATGTGCTGTCCAAGCTCTTTGAAGAAGCACAAAGAAACGGGCAACGTTGAGGACCGTGAGACGCAGTGGTCGGCCAAGGAAACTTACTGCAGCAGATGAAAGACACATCATGCTTACTTCCCTTCGCAATCGGAAGATGTCCAGCAGTGCCATCAGCTCAGAACTGGCAGAAAACAGTGGGACCCTGGTACACCCATCTACTGTCTGGAGAAGTCTGGTCAGAAGCGGCCTTCATGGAAGACTTGCGGCCAAAAAGCCATACCTCCGACGTGGAAACAAGGCCAAGCGACTCAACTATGCACGAAAACACAGGAACTGGGGTGCAGAAAAATGACAGCAGGTGCTCTGGACTGATGAGTCAAAATTTGAAATATTTGGCTGTAGCAGAAGGCAGTTTGTTCGCCGAAGGGCTGGAGAGCGCATACACGAATGAGTGTCTGCAGGCAACAGTGAAGCATGGTGGAGGTTCCTTGCAAGTTTGGGGCTGCATTTCTGCAAATGGAGTTGGGGATTTGGTCAGAATTAATGGTCTCCTCAATGCTGAGAAGTACAGGCAGATACTTATCCATCATGCAATATCATCAGGGAGGCATCTGATTGGCCCCAAATTTATTCTGCAGCATGACAACGACCCCAAACATACAGCGAAAGTCATTAAGAACTATCTTCAGCGTAAAGAAGAACAAGGAGTCCTGGAAGTGATGGTATGACCCCCACAGAGCCCTGATCTCAACATCATCGAGTCTGTCTGGGATTACATGAAGAGAGAGAAGCAACTGAGGCTGCCTAAATCCACAGAAGAACTGTGGTTAGTTCTCCAAGATGTTTGGGCCAACCTGCCTGCCGAGTTCCTTCAAAAACTGTGTGCAAGTGTACCTAGAAGAATTGATGCTTGATGCTGTTTTGAAGGCAAAGGGTGGTCACACCAAATATGGATTTGATTTAGATTTTTCTTCTGTTCACTCACTTTGCATTTAGTTAATTGATAACTCTGTCTGGGTCATTAATTAAACACCTTTATCAAGATGGTGGAGTTGTTCAGACTCCTCCACCAAGATGGAGTGCACATTCCCTATCCCCAAGGTCCTAAGCCTCCAAATTTATATATAGTCACAGTGCCAGTGGGGCAGGCTGAAGACTCTAAGACAGAGTTGCAGCAGCATCAGCAGGGGGGCGTGGTCCTGGGACTACTGTAAATGGTTGCAATTGGTTATTTTGTATGTCTGTGTCTATTGGTCTGGGTTATACCCGATTTGCATGAATGTATTACTTTGTATATGATTTGTCTGATTGTCTTCAACCAGGTCCGCAAAAACTGTATAAAAGTAATACGATGGTGCTCCTGCTGATCGGCTATAAAAGGAAATATATCAATCATGAAATCAATGAATCATGAACAATAGTGTGCAGCAGTCCGGGGAGGTAGTCCAAACCGGTGCCAGGGATCTATTCTGACGGATCTGTGTGCTTCAAATACTGATTTCCCCCTCAAAATAAGACAATAAAGTACAGTGCATTAATCATTGGATGCAGGCTCTGGCCTTGCGGTCCCACAGTAGAGCAGTAATAAGTTACAAATACAATAATAGATTTATTCAGCAGCTCCTCTATAAGCCATCATAAAAACACTAGTACAATAATAGGTTTATTCAGCAGCTGCCTTATAAGTCTATCTTAAAAGAACAAAAAATGGAGATAATTAACTGTTAGCACAGCACCATTTATCACGTTCTCAATACTTTTTAACTAGCTAATAAAGTAAAAACCAACGAACACGCTAACCAACAAATCAATATACTTATTGCAGTAAAAAAAAAAGCTAAAACTATCATATGAGTTTTTGTTAATCTAAATCAAAGTCAGGTTCATAATTTAACTTAAGGACTAACAACCAATATTGTGCAGTTCAGGTCCCGTCCGCACCCACTTTGCTCAATTGGGTCCTGTCAGCATCTCTTGCTCGAGTCAGGAAAAAAAAAAAACAATCCCATTCCTAAAGGGTAATAGTAATACATTTTGACCTACAAGGAGGTCATTATCAACAAATCAAATTAAATTGTCCAATATATGAAACAATATTTATTTTAAATTGTGGAAGGTATGAGAGGGTTAGGAATTTGGTGGGATGTATCCAAATACCAAATAGCATTGACCATGCATACAAAACACTGATAATGAATTACTGCACATAAATGCTAGTAGGTAAATAAGTACCGACTCACCCATAAGACGGGGATGGTAACCCTTAAAATGCTCCGTTCAGTGGGTTGCTAACAATCAGATTGGCTGTGCTTATTGATTCTAATATTTTAGAACTGATGGAGTTATCATTCACACAGGGATAAAAAACATAGTAAATTAGTTGAGAAGTAAAGGTCTGTTCCATTTAATAAATGGTATTTTATGGTACAGATGCAAGGATCTCTTCCTTAAGCGAAAAACCACTTCACTTCCTGCGATAGTGGAAATCTGTACAGGCAAGGGAAGTGCAAGTTTTAATGAATATTATCAAAGCACTTGAAGCAATTCTACAGACATTAGGGAACACAAGAGTTGGCATCTGTGCCACAAGAGGGACACCCCTTCATTTACTCTGAGGCCAACTGTTAAAAAGCACTTCAGAAGTAAGGAGCATGAGAATGCGTTTTCTAAGTTAATTGAAATAGAAAATACTGTTGAAAAAAGACACAGAGAGGACACTTGGTGCTGCTCTGCTAGTCCCCTTCTACTGGTATTTTTTTTTTTTTTTTGCAAAGAATATATCTGTATTAGCCTATAATAATGTAATTAAAGTTCATGCTTTCGCTTGATTTCATAAGAGGTTTACGCTCACTTCATATGTATGCCCCCTTGCTTTCAGTAATCTTATTAACAAACACTCACAAGACTGTTTGGCTTCCTGAATCATTGACTATTTCTATTGTGCTTCATGGTTCTGAAAATCAATTTTCAGCTACAGTGTATGAATCAGTCCTGATGTTCAAAGTAATTTTACGTGACTGTGACAGCAGTTGTAAATACAATAAAACAAGTAATGCATTTTCAGTATAATTGAGCCACTGAAGATTCTGACACCTTTAATGCAGGACATGTATCAATGCTTATATATTGATACTTGACAGTATGTAAATAGATCCTTGTTTTGATTTCAGTCATATTCATTTTAAAGTAAGACATTGTTCTTTAAAAGGATTCACCTTTAAATCAAATATATTACAAAATGCATTTCTTTTAACCATTGTGTACAGTTTCTCGTAACAATAAGCAGCTTCAATTTGGAAGAAACCTCCTGGCAGATGTTAAAGAACAATTACGTTGAGTCATTTTGTTAATATAGGTTGTAAAGTGGTATTGTAATATGGTGATAATATACTGAATACATTATTAAACTTGCTCAAGGCACCAATGACTACAAACTTAAAAGGACCGCCTGATATTTCACTTTCATATAAAAGAGCAATAGAACAGAACAAATACATACAAAGCCAGCTGTTAGCTGCTAAAATGACTGGGTTTCTTTTGTTTTCAGCTGATCCTAGCAATTCTTGCAAGGCATCATGGGAGTTGACATCTCTCAGAGCAGGAGATGAAATCAGGTGTTCCTCACAGAGGGAGTACAATTTACTACAAGCAGTTTTAACGGCCTCAGCAAAAATGTTGTTCCATGAACAAAATACAAACGAGGGTATTAACAATGTTTCACGATAAATGCCTCACTTTCTTGGGAAATTAAGCTGAGTTTTTGTGCAGGCCTTGCAGAATTTGTAAACTGAATTATAGAACAATTCGCTGTGGCTTTTATGTGGTAAATATGAAGCCCTGCTGAAAAGTATACAGACTGCAGGGGAGGAGTGAGCAAGGTTATTACTGCAGAAACTAGCAGATATGAGACCTTGCTGTTGGGCTTTCTCTTACAAACATGCTTAGTTCAGTTTCAGAATCATCTATATCGGTTCACAGTAAACCACACTGGGTATAAAATGTTGACTGATCAGCAGTATAATGGGTTGCTGACAGGGGAATCTAGGAAAAGATATAGCCAACATATTTTATCTTAAATAATATTTGGTGCACAAAATATGTGCTTCCATGTACAACTACATAGTCTAAAGAACATTGGTTCACTAAAAAAGCCAGCCTTGGGTTTTTAAGAGATTTTTTTTGTTTTCTATATTGCAATAGTTTCACAATCTTGACACAGTATAAAAACACAACTGTATAGGCTTATATTTATACATTACTGCATAATGCTGTACAATCTAGTGACAGAATGCTACACATCATTGTGTAAAATGTGTGGAAGAAAAATGGTTTCATTCACCGCCATATGTGGCATTTGTTTAGAATTTAATTAGAAGGAGGAGAGGCGATGAGGAGTATCAGTCATCCTGTCTCTAGTGGGAACTTATTTGTGGGTAGTCTGGAATCAGTAATGATAAAAAACAAACTTGTTTTTACTGCAGAGGCTTTTGTGGGCAAATTCAGTGGAGAGTGAATTAAGGTCATAGATGGAAAGAGCTTACCAGCAGAGGGAGAAGAAAAAGCTATTATCAAGCCCCCAGTGTTTATATACAAGTCGACATTTCTCTCTGACTTTTTACACTGCTTTTACTTTCTCAAAAAATGTATGCAGAATGCACACTGCTATTAAAAAAGCAGACTGTATTATAAACAGATATTTGAAAGAGTCAGTTTCATCAGCACTGTCTATGAACTTGTATATAAAATTAATTGAGGCTTAAACCATTTTCTTGAACTGATGACATGGGGGCAGTCAATTATCACAATATCTCTGTTCAAATTAGGACCCACACTCTTAGCCTAATAGTGTCCACTGTCCTATTTTAAAGTGGCAGTTAAGAGCACCTGGAGGATCCCTACTTGCTGTGAAGGAATGAGGACCAAAAGGCCAAGACAATGTTCAAAAATTGGTGACAGCATATAACAAAGGCAGTCAAGCACCATACTAAACACATTGTGAAATCTGGTGACTGACCCCAATTTCTAAGCGTTTGGGTTTAATAGAGTAGAAACAATGTAGTATGTGTAGTGTTGAAGGCATTGGATGTAGGTATTTTCAAACTAGGACTCTTCTATAATTACATTGATTTCATTAGTTCCTGTCAGGTATTTTAGTTGACAGGTTTAGTACAAAATGTCATATTAAAAAGCACATTGGAATGAAGACCTGCTCCGCTTCCCGGCTGTGTGAAGTTGGCAGTCTTTGGTGAAAACTCCAGAGGGAGTGTTACATAAGGCCCTAAGCTCCCGCAGGTTAGGGAGGTTTTTCCTCATCACTCGACAGCGGCCCCTACGGGCCAGGTGCCAGCAAGCTCAAGTGGACACTTGCAAGGCTCCTCTTTATCCTCCAGAGGCTAGTAACTTGACTACATGTGCTCTCAAGCTCACTGTAAAGAGGCTACTCAGTTATACTCTGAAAGTGACCTAATAGCGCATTAATGTTTATTTAACAAGGATTTCGATTGTTTTGAAGTTTATAATATGCAGATGTGTGTGTTATTATTTATTTCCTAAAAACAAGATACTGCAAAAAAATAAACATTTTTTAACACCATGAAACTTGAATAATTTCTTAACTTTGTTAAGATATGTATGTCTGATAAAGCAGTGCACATAACTCATGGAAAAAAAGAAACACAGAACATATCTGCCAAAATAAAATAAAAACCATCCTCCACATTTAACTTCTGAAATGGTGTCTTTGAAGTACTACTGGTACAGTACTATTAAATCAGACAACTGATCTCAAATTAAAAAAAAGTAAAAAATAAAAAAATCCACAGAAAACTATCTCTCTAATGCAAAAGATGTGAGACAATGGTGGAGCTCGCAAGGCACACTGAGACCAGAGATCATAGCGGCTTCTAAATACTTTTCATTATATTTTCTGGGCTTACATTTTACTGAAGTACCCATTCATGATGTCAACCTCCTTTGCTGCATGGGGCTATAGCATTTCTCCTGTCTCACCAGAAAATATCACACACAATATCAAATCCCTAAGTTTAATATTTCTCTTTGTGAAATGCAGGAAAGTCGTCAGAAGTATACTAGCATGTTACATAAACTTGAATTAATATAGGCAGATAGTAATAACAGATCATCTGTATTATTTCTGAAATTACTGTAACCCTAAAAAAAAACAAAAAAACATTTCAATAAAATAAGGTTGTGGCTATTTGTATTATGTATAGTGAGTGTTACACTAGTTTTTCATGTAACTATGTTATATTTCATGTTTGAAACGGCAGTGTATCACACAACACTGTCCGTTACATTTGCAATGTTAAACGGAACTGCAATCTGAATTCTGCAGTACAGTTTGTAAAAAGCTGATTTAAAGCCTAAACTTTTAGATTTGAAAATGTAGGTGTTTAAATGGAGGGTCTAATGTAGTGTGACCTCTGAATACCACTAATTTAGTAAATCGACCCATCAGTCCATGTACTGTATATTCATTTTTGGGTTGAATACACATGTCAAATGATAGTTGATTTACCTTTTTTACAAGCATTTATAGTACTGGTATTGTCATTGTGTAAATTTAACTTTTCAAAGGAACACATTACTGATGATTTTTTTTAATAATCAAAAGATTATTGGATTTAATATTAAATGTTAGGTTTACTTTGCTATTTCTTAATTCTGATGTTTGCAGCCAAGATTCGAGGATAGAATAAATCCAGGATGAATACCTTCTGACGTAAATCACATCTGTCTGTTTTTCATGAGCAATAACAAAGAAAACCTCAAGGGAAGTCCCTTTTCATGCATTTGGTCATGGCAAGAGACAGCAAGGTGGGTTGCTAAAAAAAGGCAACAATCACATTTTTATCCATCCGATTAAAAAATCTCAAATAAATATGAACTATATCATTCGTAAACCCCAAAATGTCCCCTGTGTAATTACAAAGCAGATCTTGCTTTCCAGTGTTTAGTAGACCTCAGGCTTCTCACGCAAGAGCGAAATCAGTAACATCAACAGATTGCCCAGTGCCGAATGAATGTTTTGATATTCCAGTGGTTCCAGTGGCTTCAGGTCAGAGATAAAGAGGTTTTCTATGTTCAGAATGCAAGTAATATTTTAACTACATATTCCTTTCCGTGTCAGTGTGTCAGGGTTCTACAGAAACACAAACAGATTGTGTTAGTCAGCCAACACATTACAATACAAAAACACAACTGTGATAAGAGTAAGGGGAAAAAAACACCATAAGTAGTTTATGAGTTACTATGAAGGACATACAGAGTCTACTGCTAACAGTGACAATCACAAGAAGTCTCCATAAAAAAGCCTCCATGTCATATGTTGAGTGAAACTAGGGCAGATTAAATCTTGCATTGTATTGCAGTTGCGCTATACAGTATATCGCCACAACGACAGTAAGCAGTTTGTAAACTCACAGTTTACTCATCATTTTACCAAATCTAAAACACACAGATCTGCTACAATGTGTGAAACGAATCAAGGAGCAACTTTTTATTTTGTAACCATCTGGAAATGTTACCCCTCAGTTGTGAAATACCGGTGGGGTGAGTTAGCTGGTTTTAATGTTAGCTAAAAACAAAGGTGCACATGGTTTGACATGGTCGATTTGTATTAGCTGTCTCAATGACACATATTAGTGTGTGGGAAAAGCATCAGCTTGTCACTGCTACTGCTTTTGAATGCCCTTGCACATTAAAAAACGTAGTGAATCTTCTTTATGTTGCTGCACATAATATATGACACACTAGCATTTATATGGCAGCATACTGGTTTCTAACACAAGCATGGTATTTAATATTTAATCATCCAGCTTCGAAAAAAATACAAAAAACTTTTTTAGTACCAGATCGGTACTGACTTGAATTTGGGCAAGTCAGTCATATGGTAATTATTTGGTTCAAATGTCTTTGCTGGTCTAATGGCAATGCTGCAAACTGTAAACACTTGCAGTGGTGTTATAGTGAACTGTTATGTATTAAGTTGTTAGTACAATCCCCCCACTGAAACTGGTATTTACAGCCCATTCATGCACAAATGTCTGCTGCTTATATCATTTTTTTCTGGTCTTACAGTGGGCAGTACCCCACCTCAAGAGACTAGGTAATTGATGTGAACTAAATAAAAGTAATATAATATGATTACTTCACTGGGGTATCATAGTAGCAAAGAGAGATTCACACCATCAAATGGGTTCATTGGGCACAGGCATTAAATAGGAGTATCATACAGGGACGGCCTTATGCTGTGCGGGACCCTAGGTGGTGATGATTAAGTGCGGGTCCAGAACATCAAATGAATGCTACAGTAGCAACCGTATCTTAAAGTTAGTATATAGGTGCATCATGTAATCATATGCACCTACATATACTAACATTAAGATATGGTAAATAATATTAATGTTATTAAAATGTTAATGAATACTTGTTTGATTTAGTTTGTTAGACTTTATCATTTTATATAATTCACAACTTCAATGTACTCAGAATTCCATTGTACTTCAAACATATCACGTATTAACTTTTTCTAAAATTTCCATGTCTCCGTAGGCCTATTGAAAAATATTGTAATGCCCGACTAGAAGTGGGTTTTGACAGGTCGGTGGCGAGAATAACCAGGCAGAAATAAATACTAAATACATAATAGTAACAAAAAAAATCCCTCTTTGACACTTAACACTTTTTATTTATTTATTTTATTTTATTTTTTTTTACAAATTAACTCCTGGGCATTATCAAATCCTATTTTTTTTTGTTTTGTTTTGTTTTAATTTTACATACTAAATTACTTAAGAACATAAATTACAAAGACATTTTCCTAGATTTAGAGGCAAAGCCCATTATAAAATTTTAAATTCTTGGAAACTTCGCTCTCATTTGACAGTATAGCCAAATTGGGGAATCATTGTTTAATCATCGTTGCGCTCAAAAATGTCAATTTCAGCCTGGAAAAGCTGCGCTCACCAGAAGCAGCCGTCACTGGAATGATCTGTAGGCTCATCTTTTCTGCAGCATTTTCATGGGATTCATATCTGCGAGGTGCCGACATGATGAACTGCAGTACAGTGTCAGGGGTGCAAATCATTTAGAAAACTGTGCAGTCTGGTTGAGCGTGGGGCCCCCTAAAGGGTGGGGGCTCTAGGCTGCTATATATATATACACACACAATATCTTACTTCATAACAACTGCAAGTCATTTATTCAGTGTTTTACATTTGAATATCCAGGTACTAATTAGCTGTGTGTGATCTTTCAAAATTTGCATGTTTCAAACTCCACACAGAAGAAAATATTTGATCTGGAATACAGTATTTTATGCACATGTGAAGTGTGAGCTTCATATAATTTCAAATTTTTCAGAGCAGCATTAATGTATTAGGCCAGTACAGATCATTCTGTTTGTACTGTGTCACTTTGTAGTTGTAAAAGCTGTAACAAAAAGACTGGATTGACACCTAAGCTGTAGTGATGCTGTGAAAAGTTCATCCATTCAAATGATGTTTTGGATTAGCAAATAACTGCATTTAAAACGATGTTTGCAGCACACCAAGCCCTGCCGATATAAGGTGTGTGTGGGGAATATTGGGTTGGCAGGGAGTGGGTTAAAGTCCTCCCTGCAGAAACACATCACAGGTTTATAAAAAGGGTAATCTTGGAATTTTGGAATTAATGTTGGTGATAGTGGTGAGGGTGGGTGGGTGTGGGTGTGGGTGTGCTGTGCAAAGCAATATAGTGAGAAATATCACTGCTGTTCAGAGGAGTTTTATGAAGCTGTGTTTCATTGGAAGCGGTGGCTCGGACTCAAACCGCGGTATTTAAAGTATATGTACTGTTTTATTTAAATGTTTGTTTTGGCCACCATGCCGCTGTTTGTTCTGTTACCGTGTTTTGTTTATTGTTTTATCATTTATATTAAACGTGCGCGTTGGCACTTTAAATTTGGAGCTGTCTGTGTTCTGAATCTCTCTTCCTGGTAAATAGCAGCTTGGCCGTGACACTACCATGGTTCGATGTTACTGGCGTTACTGTAAGACTATTATATTTTTAAATCTAAAGACTGCACTCTTTGGAATGATGTATTGGATTCGTGCCTAACTGAATTTATAACAATGTATGCAGTTACTCAACTTTATTAATTTCCTCAGATCTCTATACAGTTGATATTGTATGACCTAATTTACATTCCAGAATGCTATGTCAAAAGCAATGCTATAAATACCTCCAAATGGGTGTAAAAAACTGATTAGATCACTCTGTATAGGAGATACAGTAGACACAGTTCTGCTGTATGACACAGGTTAGCAGGACTGGTTTTTATTTTGTATATGCCGTACATAGAAATATCCAAAGGCTGTGAGAAACGCCTTAATTCAGAACACATGCGTGTTTCTTCATCCAGCAGTATGAAGTGTCTAACCTTTCAGTTTTTACCTTTTTATTTATACTGTAGCCTATGACAGCTGATGGGATTGTGGCCAAACACAGGTGTACATAAAGCACTTTATTTAATATACACTGCAAAAAAAACGCTGTCTTTTCTGGTTACACTCTAAGGAGTGCATTTGCATTTTACACCGTGAAGAAGTCTTAAACAAGAGGCTACCATTTGGAAACAACTTGGATTAAACTTTAGGATTTCTTATGAGGAAAAAGTTAAATGTAAAACAACAGGAAATATTATTAGAATTCAAGCAACTGATGCCACCTGAGTTACCACAGTGCATTCTTTTAATAGTTAAATTGCTAGTAAACATTAGTTAGTACAGTAATCCATCGCATATCCGACTGCGGTGGGACCACAGTAAGGGTGGATATGTAAAAAGTTGAATGAATGAATCTTGTTTTAAATACCATCATACACAGCTGTAACAATTATTATATTCACACAGTTATTGTTTTGAGATTCAGCTTTTATTAGGGAGCTCCCCTAAATCCCTTGTTTAGAAAGATACAAGGTATTAATGTTTGTGACGGAGTAGCCACCTGCCGTGTGGGTGCGTGCATACTCTGCAGAGTGACAGGCAGGAGATCGAGATGGAGGTTGAAGTTGATACGCTCCGCAGGCGAACATGATTTATTTACATATCAACACACTGAACAGCTCACGTGACACTAGCAGCAATGGCAGCACACAGAGCACATACAACACAGTGTAGGAAAACTTTGGTAGGATCTACAATATCTCTTTGACTTCAATAAAATCTAACATATAAGATGAATAATTATTTTTATTTGGGTGTCAAAATTGTTCTCTTCAATTTTCTGTCCAAAAATGGCTCACGATATGAGATTAAAGAGTAAATAGACACCAGTTGAATTTTCTTATTTTTTCTGTATTGCCTCTTACCTTGCTATGATATTGGCAGTCATTGTGAGTGGGTCTTATTGCAAGTACTCAGATACTGTTGTTTTATGTCTGTGTGCTTACTAATATAAAGTCATGTAGGCTGTTGTAATATGCATTACATATATCTATGGCAGGCAACTAGAACTGAAGTAAATTAACAGGAATTTACTGTCAATATATACAGTAGATTATATATATATATATATATATATATATATATATATATATATATATATATATATATACAACTACCTACTATTGCTTTATGCATTCCACCTGCACCATGCTTACAAATCAGACAAATGACATGTAGTTTACAACAGAAGGATTTAATTGTACATCCTCTATCATTTAATATTACAGCTGAGCAATACCCATTGTAAAATAAGTCTACCAGCCACATTTATGAGCTAATTAAGAATGATGCTATTGTACATGCAGTACACTGTTTCATAAGTGCACAGAACATTAATTGTTGGCTGTAAATCACATTTTACAAACACCTATAATAATCCTGCAGAGTGAAACTGAGACTCCTTGGGAATGCACGGTCGTTCTGCACACATTTTTGAAAAGGGGTGTAACAGCTTGGCAACTCACTTGGGAGTTAGCTGCAGTGTATCTGCAGCTGGTGCTGAGAATTGTCCTTTTAAAATATCCACATACTTAATCAGGGAAAATCTTCCAACATCCTCTTCCAGTCACTGTGTCAGCAGTCATGTTTATGGCAGGGATTGCTATGTTTTACTGGAACAGCTGCTGAAATTCACTGAGGATCTAGCAAAGCTTTTTTCTGAACAAGGGCTGAATAATGAATCGACAGTAAAAACTAATAATTCACCGCACAAACCCTTGTGCTGTTCAAACAAAAAACACCACACACAAAGGAAAAGTAAATTAGCTTGTTAAATAATGTATATATTTAGCACTTGCATTGTACATCCCTGTTATTGTTTCATGCATGCACTCCACATCCCTAATATAATCTTCTATTGATTTAAAGTGCAAAAACAAAAACATATTGAATTTGTACTGAATTTGCTGTATGGTGGAGTCACGGTAAAATAACTATAGATTGTGCTCTGTTGGCATGTGTAATTCAGTCTTAGAAACAATGTATTGTTTTACAGTAATGTTTGAGAATCTGAATGAATATTTTACATGGATTTTAATTCACAGTATACAGTAAACCAGAGATACTTCATTCGAGTATACTGTAGCAAGAAAAAAAAAATCTCCACGAGAATTGAGGCTGATTTGGTAGCTTGATCTGCAGGGTTGTGGATGATCCTTCTGATTACATTTCAAACACACAGATAAACTGACATTTGAGCTCACAAACACTCTTTTTCAAAGGAAATTCCTATAATAACAGGCATCTGACTGGCATGCACATTTCCTGTTGATCCACAATGGTTGATGTTAACTGGAGAAAAAAAAGCTTAAAACATACTTCTCTCAACAGACTTGGTATATTTATTTCATGCAATTTCTATTAATTACTCCTTTTATTACTGTCACAATTACTTGTGAGTTATTCCCTGGAAGAAATGTCTAATGAAGGTTATAGATGTATTATGGTATCACAGTTGTCATAAAGCAAACCTGTTTTAAGGGAATTAGTGTCAGCTTTGTTTCTTACCAGGCATTGCATATAATACTCAAGAGCAATGACAATGAGCATCAGCTGTTTAAAACCCACAAACATGTTGTGGTACAAATATGTAGCAGGTTTAATTAAATGGATATGCTGGTTTAACCTGTCAAAAGAGTAGCACAACAGCTTTAATCATTACACAAACTGTGGACTGTGAAAGCCATCATCTTTAATCATTCTCCCCAAAACTGTCCTTATGCAATGCAAACTCCCGAGACAGCTGTGGTGTTTACTGAAGACTTAACAAAGGAAAAGAACGTCAAGATGTTTGACACAAGATAAAGTGTGCTAGTATTCCAGCATGAGAAAACATAGAGAGAAATTCAAAATAAGTTAAAGTTAAACTTGGAATCTTACTTTCTTACCATAAATGACTTAATGTTACCCACTATTATAGTGTTAATTTTGATCAATGTCTTATGCTATTGAGTACTATTTGTATTCATGTTTGCAAAGCTGTCCCAGTATGTCAACAACACACGGTTGTGAAACCACAATACTAATCAACCTTATTTTTTATCCCATCAATGTCAGGTTTCACAGCTATCGTGACTGGTCATCCCTAAAATGTGTTACGTATTTCTATAAAGGGTTAGTGCATAATACATAATTAACTACATTATTAAAAGTTAATTTTTAGTTACAAAATTCTTAAACATATTATTCATAAATCACAATGTGATGATGCATTGTCTAGGATTAGTTGCAGTTTTCTTCATTAGTCAGTAAAGTTCTAAATGATGGCTTCAGTTGATATAGGGAAATACAACAAGTGGTGCTCCAGCTGCCACAGATTAAACAAAAAAATATTTAGGGTGCAAAACACAAGGAGGGTTTGGGAGACTCAAATAGCTAAGTCCCCACAGCAGCAGGCTTGAATGAAAAGTGAGAAAGTTAAAAATAGCATGGAAATTATGTTTTACCTTTTAGACTGCTGAGAATTTATACAGATGATTGTGTCTAATTACAAATTTCCACTCTGTTGTGGGTTTCTGTCATAACAGAACATTTTATCAGGAGACAGGGTAGTGACTCCAACCAAGTTTGAATGAATTAAGCAACGAGTTATTAAACATTGTTAGTTATTATAGTTTGTCAGTCCCAAACTGTTGTGACATGAATGGTATAGTTCAGATTTTTTTGATACTGGGCAGCAGAGGGGGTTGTGGGTTCAATCCCAGGTGGGACACAGCTGCTGTACCCTTGAGCAAGATACTTTACCTAAATTGCTCCAGTAAAAACCCAACTGTATAAATGGGTAATTGTATGTAAAAATAATGTGATATCTTGTAACAATTACCCTGGATAAGGGTGTCTGCTAAGAAATAAATAATAATTATATATATATATATATATATATATATATATATATATATATATATATATATATATATATATATATATATATATGTTTGTAGTGTTAGAACAGCTAAAATTAGACAATGCGACATATAGAAGAATAAAAGAAAGTAAATGGATAAATAGACTGAACACAATTATGCCAGCGGGACTCAACAGAAAAGAATGAACTAATTAACTTCAATAGATATATAACATTTAAATAAATAAACAAAGTTTGTTCAAAAGTTGTGCATGCTGATGAGCTGGGGAGGCCAAATCTAGACTGATCCTCAGAGCCAGCATTACATGATATAATAAAAATATAAATTTATATAAAGTAATGTTAATTTGAATTAATACAGATTCAAAGATAGAAGTAAAAATGATGTCACAATATATAGAACAGCATTACATCATGTAAGAATAAATCATAGATTTGAATGTAAACAATAACAAGTAGTTGTCATGCCGTCAAAAACCTATAAATACCTCAGATGTTTTGATTCAAACACAGGCTCCCTTGAGAAAGATACGTGCAACATATCGAAACGTTGGGCAGCTGGCTCTTTGAGCTAAAATATATACTATATATATATATATATATATATATATATATATATATATATATATATATATAATTTAACTAGGGAAACTGCGATAATGATAATTACTTTTGATATGTGGATTATTGTGGTCTTATTTTAGTGCCCCGTACGGGCACGTTTGTCATGGCTGGCTTTTACCCACTCCCATTCCCATTGTTTGTTTTGCCGTTCTCTGATTTTCCCATTTCAGGAAGACCTCCTCCTACAGGTTACCTGAGTGAATATTTTGTGTATTTTCAATTTTAAAAAATCCTGAAATAAAATTACAGCCATCAAAGTACTACATGAAATAACACAGATTTGTTTTCAAAAGCTGCGAGGACAGGGCCTGCCCTTGAAAACAAAACTACAGGAATCCAGATTTACCTGCTCACCTCAATAGAATAACCTGTCATTCAAATACTGCCACCTTGTCAGTGGAGGAGAACCACACTGTAGTTAGCTTTATTACTAAATGAATAGTGATGGTACAATTTAATTGAATCATGTTTGTTATGAACGTTTGCAAATTATTTATTAAGAGCTGCATTTCAAGAATCGTGGTCCTGACCACAGTCGAATAAAAAAGAAATAAATATAGGTAGGCCTTGAACTTTTCAGTTTTTAATTTCCAAGTCTCTACCTCCCTTTAAATGTTTATTAGCCATTGTTAAGCTGTATCTGCATCTTAATAAATATAAAACTATTCATTACAAACTGGGTTTAAGATTTTAAATGATGGGGATTTGCTATCAGTGTACCTGCTGTACTGAGTATTTTATGCTGAAAAGAAAACCTGTTAAACGACTGAAAATAACAAAAACACAGTGATAATCTTGGCAAGTGCAAGAATGAAATGCAGTTAGGCTCAGGGATGAGCCATTAACGTAATTTGTCTATGTTTGAAATAAAAATAAGGCAAAACAGAATCAGTGTATGTACTGTAGAAAAAAAAAATATTGAATTGGTTATATTTTTGTTTCATGTAACCACCTTATGCTGCGGGAATAGCACTTTGCTTGCTTCAGAAAGCAGAGAAGGAATTAAATTTAATTGGTTTGCCAATAGCTATGGAACACAGTCACACAGGGGTCATATTTTGTGGTTATGGGACACTGCAGTTTTTCAATGTTCATTTGTGTTTGTAGTTTAGAATACAACATGTGTTCTATAAAATATCTGTCAACTTTCTGTTCTGCGGTATATTAAAGATAACAACAGTGTCGATTAGTTTATAACAGGGGTGGCCAAACTGACCCAAGAGCCGCATACCAAAATGTCCATATGGCCGAGAGCCACAAGACATATACTGTAAAACATTAAATGTGTGCGAGCAAGACATTTTAAATACTAGCATTCTTTTTTTTTTAATTCTCTCTAACATTTTAACAGAGTCTTGCACTTACTCTGTGCAGTAGTTGTTATCTCTTGATGGCAGCAAAATGCAAAGAACAAGGGAGAACATTGCACAGCCTTACCATTTCTGTGTAATTTTTTTGTACTGTATGTAGATCACTGTAATAAACCTTAAATGTAACACACTGGTGTTTTTCCATGATTTCTGTTTACACTGTATGTATTACATACTTTAAATAAAATATATTCAGTTATTATGAAGCAAAATGAAATAACTGACCTGATTTGGCCAAAAACACCACATAAAAACACATTTTTGTAAGTATTCTTTTTCACAAGCTTTTGCCTTGAAGATCTGAATGCTGGGTTTAAAAAAAAAAAAGTTATCTTTATTTTCTGTATGACTGCTGCGTGTATTAAATACTTTTGAGAGCTTTGTGGATGACAAATGCACTGTATTTATTTTGAAAGGGATTACAGTACCTGCTCATGACGAGACGTAACACATGTAAATATAACATTAATTTTAGACCTGCAATATAACATTTAAACATGCATTCTCTAGTCTAGCACCACCACTCCAATTAAATAAAAAAAAGATTTCATCTGAATAATAAGGACGTTTGGCACCAGCGATATTCCATGTCGTTAAATGAGCTTCTTTACTGAACGCCAAAAGGAGCATCGACACAGACAACACAAAAATAGGAGGAGTGGCAAACACTGTTGCAGCAGCAAAGGTCATTCAAAATGATCCAGACAGCATTCAGAACTGGGCAGACACATGGCAAATGACATTTAATAGAGAAAAGTGTAAAGTATTGCATGCAGGCAAAAAAATGTGCATTATAAATATCATATGGGAGATACTGAAATTGAAGAAGGGAACTATGAAAAAGACCTAGGAGTTTATGTTGACTCATTAATGTCTTCATCTAGACAATGTGGGGAAGCTATAAAAAAAGGCCAACAAGATGCTTGGATATATTGTGAGAAGGGTTGAATTTAAATCACGGGAAGTAATGTTAAAACTTTACAATGCATTAGTAAGACCTCACCTAGAATATTGTGTTCAGTTCTGGTCACCTCGTTACAAAAAGGATATTGCTGCTCTAGAAAGAGTGCAAAGAAGAGCAACCAGAATTATCCCGGGTTTAAAAGGCATGTCGTATGCAGACAGGCTAAAAGAATTGAATCTATTCAGTCTTGAACAAAGAAGACTCCACGGCGATCTGATTCAAACAGTCAAAATCCTAAAAGGTATAGACAATGTCGACCCAGGGGACTTTCTTGACCTGAAAAAAGAAACAAGGACCAGGGGTCACAAATGGAGATTAGATAAAGGGGCATTCAGAACAGAATTGTGAGGGTCTGGAACCAACTCCCCAGTAATGTTGTTGAAGCTGACACCCTAGGATCCTTCAAGAAGCTGCTTGATGAGATTCTGGGATCAATAAGCTACTAACAACCAAACGAGCAAGATGGGCTGAATGGCCTCCTCTTGTTTGTAAACTTTCTTATGTTCTTCTTCTTATGTTCTTATCTGCTGACTGCTGAGGCATGCTTTTAAATAGGCCAGCTCGTTTCTCTTTAAGTCTGATCCAGGAGGATATTCAAATGAAATGGGTTGTGATTTGATTCGTAATGATATTTGTGGCTGTTCTCCTTGTACCGACTTTTGTTGCAGATGAGACACAGGTTTACCACTGTTTTCAGTGAAAGCAAACGCTTTCTCCCAGTCTGGTTTAAAGCCTCATACTTTCATTTATTACTCGTGGAAGATTTGCTCAGTGCCATTGTCTCCACGAAACGAACAAGCACTTAATTCAAAATTATAAAATTAACTTTCAACATGCAGGCTCAAAGAAACAGACGAGAGAAAATGGGGGAGAACAAAGAATAATTAACTTGTGTTTATTTTAACTTTTCCTCTTTTCGGTTTTGTTTATTATTCTTTCTTCAGTTCATTAGAGCCGCAAAGTGTGCATCACCCAGCATTTCACTGGGAGCTGCACTTGAACTGCCCTGGAGCCGTGGTTAGGCCAGGTATATAGTGAAGCTAAAAGCAGATTTTATGCTAATCTCCTGGTTGTTAATGATATATTAGTAATTGGCATTGCAAACTTGGAGGTGTGAGTAATGTTGTACAAGCTGGCAGAACAATGAATCTCCCTCATAAAAAGAATATTATGAGCTAATATTATAGCCTAACCATTATTCAACTTAATTGCTGCATCTATTAACATTCAGTGCAAGCTAACTTCCCTCACACAGAAGGCACACGCTACTGAACTGGATTGTTTGAGCAGGGAGGAAGACTAAATATTATTTTTAATTAATTGTTTAAAGGCCTACAAGTGCCATCTAGCAGATTAAAAAAGAACTACATGACTGGATATGACTGATGAAACCTGACATGAGGCATAAAGAAAACCTATCCGATTATCAGTGGAATATATTAAAGTAAAACAGATAGGCATGCTCATTCATTGTTTCCTTTACAATTGAACATAAACATCTTCATTCCCCTTTAGAATGGTGCCTATTTTGCAATTGAATAAATGCTTATTGTTGTATATTGAGTTTTGCACTTATCTTGATGAACATGGTAACAGCAGTGATGAAAGATTATCAGTTTACTATTTTAGGGAGAAAAAAAAAAACACCAAAGCTGTCAAAAGAGTAGAACTGCAGAAAACAAACAAGTGACTCTGACAAATTATCATAGGCTACATCAGTTGCTAAACAAGGACATCTAGAGGAAATAACGTGTACAGCAGCCAAGTGGTTGGAAGGACATTATATTCCTGTTATTTAAAATGAACCAAAGCTGAGAGACTTATTTATATAGACCAAATTCGCTTTGTTAACTATAAATTACATTATTTTCATATTGCATGGCCCTTAAACTGGGATGTTTAACTCAAGTGACTTTCACATATAATTTATTAGGGGAAGTGGACATTCTAGCCATATGTATCTTACAATAAAGAGATTCTCAAGCATACTGAAGAAATGTATACCAATCCGAAACCTCCAATTGGAACAGACCCCCGTGATACATGCAAAACGTAATCATACTAACTCAATATTCAATCTGTTCCTATAAAATTCATACAGGTATTGTTGGTTTGTTGATCCTTGAATTCCAAACAATTTTTCTGCTGTGAATGGTTGCTTTGTTGTACTCTATACTTTAACCTATAAACTGGTGGAGAAAAAAAAAGAGTTGAAAGGTTACAAGATAAAATTAAAATCAACATAAATCTATAGCAATTTATGTTGATTTAGAAATAGATCTGGAACCATTCAGAATTCTGCAAGTACAATAAAAAGGTAAGCGAGGGATTGTGAACGACTGATTTGCAGTGCTCAGGTGTACAGGTGATGTAGGTGCTTCAACAACGACAGACACAAAGTCACGGTTCAAGCAGTACTTTTAATCTTTCTTTTTCCGCGATTTGTTAAATAATAAGGCTGGCTCTACCCAACAATAGGTATTGCCAGCATAAACAAAAAGGGTTGCAGTCCCGAAATAATAATCCAAACACAAACGCGCGACACAGACACAAAAACCCCGTCTCCAGACTGTAGGTGCTCTTTGTGCAGGTGCGGTGCTCTCACCAGTGGTGGTGTATATATACAGGTCCAGGCTTAGTGCTGGCTTCTTGCTGCAACTCCTGGCTTCGTTCTAGCCGTCTGACAAACCAAACACAGACAGTTCATCGAATAGGAAAATACTACGTTTCCACTGTCCTTGTTTCCTCCCATTAACCACAACAAAGGAACCGATTATGACGTCACGTCCCCCTAAAGTACCCTGAGCCCCGCCCCCTCCGATAGCTAGTTCAGTCACGTCTCCTCCAATTCATGACTACGCTTTGCTTACCATTCTAGGGCGATGGCTCTTGGTACCGTGACTTTGCCCCTTTCCTGAATGGCCGGCTTCCGACTGCCCCTGGAATTAACTGCCCAACCATTCAGTACTAGGTGCACAGCTCCTGTTGTACATTGCCTTCACATGTCGAGAGGGAGATTGTTGATTCAAATTAATTCGCTCTCTGTCACAGGGATATATATATATATATATATATATATATATATATATATATATATATATATATATATATATATATATATATATATATATATATATATATATGTCATTTGAAGCTATATGTCCTTTACATTAAGATACCCAGGTAATTTCTGCAGTTATCAAAATGACAACTTAGATTAAGTCAAATATGGTCCTTATTGCACCTGACTGGCCTTATAAATAAATTTAAAATACAGTTTAAAAAAACTGCTTCCAAGATATTCAGTCTCCAGAGTTTCTGAAATTGATAAGTCTGTTATTTTCTGTAATGACATCATGCTACTGTGCTACAGCATTGTTTTGCTCCATACTATCAGGTTCGAAAAAATACAGATTCTGCAAATGGTCCTGGGGGATCCGTAACCATTCCTCAGTGATTACCAGTGAAGTTATGGTCTCTGTGTTGGTCCACAGCAGTCTAATACCATTCAGATATGGTGACTCGGCAGACCTGGGCCAATGTAGAAAGTGTGCAGTGTGTTCTTCAAACCAGTCGGCAACATCTTCTGTGGTGTGTTTAGGTGCACTGCCATTTTGATACCATCTGTCTTTGGAAGGGTAGTAATGTAGGGTTATGGGACAGTGAACGTCTATGTATGAGGGGAGTAACGACAAAAGTAGTGAACAGACAGATGCAATATTCATAGACGTTCACTGACCTATAACTCTATTTTATATTGCTTAATTAATTATACACAACTTACAAATTCCAGCTATATTGATTTTCTATTCAGGACCAACCTTTATTTTGTCCATTGTCATTTTAAGTGGCAGACCTCAGTGGCTGATTGTGATGTCGTTGTAGTTCAATTGACTTTGCAGTAATTCCAAGAGGTGCCTCATGGGGACATAAGAACATTTACGAACAAGAGGAGGCCATTTGGCCTAGATCTCAAAACTTTATCAAGTTGGGTCTGAAGGGATCTGAGTGATTCAGCGTCAACAACATGACTTGGTACAGTATCCCCTCACTGCTCTCTGTGTGAAGAAGTGTCTCCTGCCCTCTATTGTTTGGTTAGGGTTAACTTCGTCAACTCCTTTTACATTTTAAAGATTCCAATCAAGTCCCCCTAGTTCTTCTTTGTTCTAGCCTAAATAGAATCAGTCTGAGGATAAAGCAGTGAGAACTTGAAATATACTTTCTCTTCATTAATATTTTGTTTGAAACTGCTAAATATTTTTTTTTTCCTGTCTATCAACTAACACCCAAACAAATACATTTTTTTTAAATGATGGGGTGATGGGGATTTGATGTCTAGGCAACTATCCCACCATTACATTGTGGTAGTTTGGCCCATGTATTTGACCCCCAAATGAAACTACAAACAAGCTTTTTTTTTTTTTAATTCAAGCCCAAACTAGAAATTCTCCTTTCTTAGCCTTCAGTTTCACCTGTTTTGTGTTGTATATTTAAATGTGTCATTTGTCACCTCTAATACATGCATCTAGATAGTAATATGTTTGTCTACAATTATTTGTGATGTCCAGTGTTAAAATGTGATTTCTAAAATAAAGTTAAAAGTATATCTTTTACCCTGTGGACTACCAAAAGATGCATTAACTGAATAGTTGTGATGGTCTTAAATGGTAGATCTTCAACTGTTCTGTTTTTTCCCCAAAGTTCATTACTATTGCATGGCTTGTGTCTGGACTTGTCCAGGGGGGAATGCTTTACATTATTTAAAAACAATCAATTCAATATGAAAAGCAATTGCAGAGGAACATTGCAGAGCTAAGGATAACTAAAAATCAGAACATGAACCGTGAATAATTTATACTGCAGGCAGCTACATATGTGCCCTGTATAAATTATATTCAAAGTACAATATCTGTGAGGTAGACTTTGTTTGATCAAAAATGTTAAGACATTCTCATGGGATGTATGGATATTTGAAACTGTTATACTAACTGTGTGTTAAAACAGCATTACAAACTCATATTCACCTCATTAAAAGCAGGAAGGACAGTACATAGGGGCTTCACTCACAGATGTTGTATTTTTTAAAAAAAATTTTATAGAATTACATAAATCTTTTGAATTAACAGCATTTGTAATTTTGAAATAAAAACCCTTTTGACATCACCTTTTTGTGCGCTTATTCCAAGTCCCTCATTATTTTCTGTATATTTTTTATATTAAGATTGCAAAAGATTTTTTTAGAAAAAACACATTTATTATTATTATTATTCACATGCCTTGAAAAGTACATTGAGATTGTACTTTAACAATTAAATAGCAGGAAATCTTAAAGCTGCTGTCTGTTAACTTGAAATACCTTTTTATTGATATTAATAATGGGATCAATAAATCACCAGCAGGATATCAATATGGGGGAGTTAACCTTTTTGCTGACAAATTAAATGGAACCATACTTACTGTATCCTGCTGTGCCACAATAAAAATGTCAACTTTAGATTATTCTAACAAATTCTTTAAGCATTTTACCATCACATAACGGTTATTGATATAATGTCAGAAGACACATTTCAATCTAAAAAAACACATTTGAGTTCAGTAAAATACTTACTGTATTAACCCATCTTATTTAAAGGCACTTTTTTGGGGGGCAGTTACACACTGTGAAGACATCTTGTAAATGATACACTTATGATTCTAGAATGGAACATAGATATTATTATTAAACTCTTAAACCCAAGACCCACTCTGTTCAGTTCCTAGTGCTCCCAGACTTCACACCTAGGGTAAGAAAAAAGGAAACTGATCAAAATCTTTGGGTTGCATAACTGTGAACTTTAGAATGATGACCTGTTTATGGCATCATTTGTACAAAAAATTGGATACTATGAACTCTGGTCACAAAATGTTAACTCATCATGAGTTATCTAATCTGTTTTAATGAATGAAATTTTGAATTTGTTACATTTGTTATACCTTCTCTAGGCTGTTGTTAAAAAAACTTAAACAACCTAGGAAAGTTTTGTAGAAATAAAACTTAGTTTAACTCATGAAAACAGACTTTAAAAACATCTTTTGTTCTGTGAAGTTTCATCACCGTTGGATTTGTGTGTGTCATGTTGCCTTCAATATCCTTCCTCCAAGGGGAATAATAAGATATAAGTTATGTTTGAAGCTTCTTTAAATGTCAGAGGTAGCTACAGCAAACAGTGTAGTGATATTAGTAGAGCAACAATATCACTGTTTGAGGGTACTGAAGTTCTCAGCACTAGGGTGGGTATTATTGTCAGTCTTTTTTATATTATAACTGTTATCCCGCTACTTCAGCATTTTCTTTATATATATATATATATATATATATATATATATATATATATATATATATATATATATATATATATATATATATGTTAGGATTAGACCTGCTACAATATATAGTCTAAATGTATCCTAGCAAGCTTCCACAGATGTCCCTCACACAATTTCATCAAGCATTTTAAAATAAAAATTAAACAGGCCCTTTCTGCCACTGATTCATAACCTCTAAAGTAAAATCAATCTAACAATGACAAGTCTGAGCAGTGGAATAGTGAATCCTTGCAACTGCAAGATGAGTAGGAGGAAGAATAAAAAAAAAACACTAACAAAAACAAATGGCTGTACATTTTATTTAGTTCATATTGAAACATGAAGATCACCAAAACCCTATCCTCAATGATACACTGTAGATCTTCATAAACATAATGAAGCCTTAGGGAGGTTATTTCTTGATTCATTGTTTAGATTTAAAGCCAAATTATTATAGTTATGATGATTTTTTTAATCATATAAAGCATGTTTCAATGCACAGTCCGCATTTCATTTTGACACAAATAATTGAAATTATATGACGTGATTAGGGATTTACAAACACATACATACATAATTTCTGTCATTGCAATTTTGTTTTAAATTAACTTCTAATGTTGGCTCTCTTACAAAAATTCATAATATACAATAATTGCATCTACTAAAAAAAAAAATCTAATTTGGAAATGAATGCATTATTTAATCTCAGAGACAAAAACTGTAAACACAAAGGGATCTCCTGTTGCACAGCCCATCTGTGCATTTGATGGCTTCTTATGTACATCAATTTTGTATCTACATTACTATTATTATTACACATAATGACAGTGTTACATCACTGGTAGGATAAAAAACAGTATTGACTTCTTACATACACTTTACAATACAAGTAAACAGATCAAATTTTCTTCTGACAGTTTGCCATATTTTTTGACTGGTGACCGCTATTTTTTGACTGGTGACCGTGATCATTTTTCACTTGGTGCGATGATGTCATCAATAAGTGATTCCTCTCTATACAGAATAAAAGATACCAAAACCAGACAACTGGATACACTAAAGCAGAATCAGCAACAAAACATATGCATTTATGTAACAATGGGTTTAATGTGACCATGAAAAGAGAGCATGAAAACAGTCCTTTATAAAAAACAATGAAGAATATAAAAAAGCGAGCAGACCTTGTTGGAACAATAACTCGAAAGATATCAACACAATAAATAAGTACACTAACAGAACAGTTACAGCTATTCTCAAGATATGCAGCTTTACCTAGCAAGTGTTATGGTTGGAAGAGTGTTGTTACTTTCTTACTAGTAAGTCCACAATAGAGAATATCACACTGTGCTAGAAGTTACACATCTCAGCAAACCCTGCTTCCAATATTCTCCACAAATACATTTACACACTCATGAAGTAATAGCTAGGCAAACTGGATGTTCACAATTCAAGAACAATAAAGCACTTAAGACTATACGTGAAGTGAGAATGCTGTAAATTGTGTACTCTTCATGAAAAAAGAAGAGTATGTGATACAGTGTTTACAAAGTCCCTATGCATAGAGCACCATCAGTTTCTACTGTATTTTTATGATCACATAGTGGCAGATCTTTCAAAATTGTGGCTGATAAGTAATATACAGTATATGCAATTTGAAAACTGACATGTGAACTAATCTAACATTACACTGAGACTTGAATTAAAGCAAAACATTTTGAAAGAAGCTTACATTTTTCTTACAAATTTCAGCGCAAAGTGTCATTGTGACAGAGAAAAATGAATCTTGGTTATAAATCTCCCTCCTGACCTGTGAGGGCGCTGTGTAAAGGGAACAGTGTGCCCCGGAATGGATGGTCTGACAATTAATTCCGGGGAAAGGTGGAAGTCGGCCGTCTAGAAAGGGGCCGGAGCCATGGTACACCAAGTCATCGCCCCAGACGGGAAACGATGTGGCAATCGCGGATTGGAGGTTGAACTCCCTAACCAAAGGGATGTGGCTGACGGTACAAAAGGGGACGTGGCCAAGCGATCTGTTCCTTTGTTATGGTTGCAAGAGAACTGCTGAAGGACTATAAAAGAACCGTGAGTGTTTAGTGTTTGTTTGTTTTGTCGTTTCTAATTGTACTCGTTTGTTCTTATTAGGTGTCTAAAACGTACCAGGAGCTGTCGCTTAAGGCCAGCACCAACCTGGACAGCACTTCACCACTGTACATGAATAGGAAGCTGTGTGGTCCAGTGGTTAAAGAAAAGGGCTTGTAACCAGGAGGTCCCCGGTTCAAATCCCACCTCAGCCACTGACTCATTGTGTGACCCTGAGCAAGTCACTTAACCTCCTTGTGCTCTGTCTTTCGGGTGAGATGTAATTGTAAGTGACTCTGCAGCTGATGCATAGTTCACACACCCTAGTCTCTGTAAGTCGACTTGGATAAAGGCATCTGCTAAATAAACAAATAATAATAATAAATGAATAAATTGTATTTCACCACTTACATGCTAGCACTCACTCTGGACTTGTGTGTGTGTGTGTTTACTGTCTTTATTAACCCGTGGTTTAAAGAGTGTTGTGTATTGCCTGGGATTATTATTTACGGTCACCACACTAACTGGATTACAAACGGTAACAAATAAAGAACTTTGTTATCTGTCATTTATTACGCATTACATGACTTCTACACCTGTGCACTGTGAACCACCTTGCCACAGCAATGAACTGAGAAAAAAAAATGTAATCCGTGAAAAACCTAAATAAAAGCCTTGTAACTTTTTGAAAAATCATATCAATGTGACAGATAAATTATTGCTATATTGTTATTTTTAAAGAACCCACTGGCCACTGCCACCCTAAAATATAAGCCTGTTCTATGGCAGACTTCTTCCAACCATATTTGTTTATATTTGGTGCTGTTAAAACCAACCCTGAGGATAAAAACAAAAAACACCAGTGGGATTAATACAGACCTAAAGGACTGCAGTTGCTGTTTTGAGCATTACAATTGGCTATGCAAGTTAATATATCTTATCTGGATACATTACTGTCGCAATCTTTTGAAGCAGAGGAGAAACATGGCTGACTCTTAAAGACATTCACATTCCTTTTCATTTGTTATATTTGTCAGCGTTCAATTAGGTGGTGCTGAATGCACTTGGTTGAAGATCAGGCTTGCTCCTTTCACGATGAGATGGACTGCATGCAACTGAAAAGCTATCACTGAAAATACACTGTGCTATAAATCTCCAACACCTTGAAAACCAAAATCCCTCCAACTAAATGGTGGCCATTTAATCACTGTCACCACCACCTCCTCTCTTGGTTATTCTTCAGAAATCTCCATGCATATTTTATGAACATACTCAAAGCCCAAGCTCAACACTTAGATTAGTTGACAGGTCATTTTTTGTCACTATTGAATGAGTGTTTTTTATATATATATATATATATATATATATATATATATATATATATATATATATATATATATATATATTGCATATAGGGGTAGAACGACTACTAATTTTATAGAGTTGAATAGTTAAGAGTAAACTAGTCGGGATGTAGCACACAAAAAAAGAAAAACAACACATCACTGTTTTATTTCTTTATTAAGTAGTTCTCTGATGCATCAGAGATTAATAACCTTACATAAGATCTCCTCTTTACCAGAAACGATGACTTCTATTTTGATGATTAAAGCGGAGAGACCTGAAGCAAACATGCAGTTATGTAACAAACTCATTTGTGTGTCTTTGTAAAACCAACCGGTAAAAAGACACTTCAACTATAGTACTGCATGGCCGTAGTGAAAAGCAACAAAGGCAACATTGCTGTTTAACCGCTGTTTTTCATAGAATTCATATTCACGTTACTGATTACTTTTATTTTTTTCAACGGATTTGAATCTTTAGTTCAGGCAATATGCTTATGTGTTACAGTATACAACAGAAACAGTCATATTCTGTTATGATGCAATAGCATAACCTACCATGGAAAATAATAATAAAATAAATAAATAAAAACTTGATTTTTTAACTTGTGTAACAAACTCAAAGCCTTTCATATAAGAAACACAATATTATATTGCTGGCGTTAAATTTATAAACAAAATAAGGGTTTTTTTTTCCAGCATGTAGGAAACTGTCAGTATCGATCTTTATTCAGACTCAGATACATCATTCCTTGGTGTCAGTTCCTTTTCCCTTGTTTTTAAATGTACGTTAAGGAACACAAGGACATCAACATGATCTGGGTGGAGACTTGATCTGTGTCCGTTGACAGTATTTCCAGTAAGAGAAAATATTCTCTTGCTTGGAGTGCTCGTGCAGGGGGTAGCAAGATATTTCTTCACTAAAGCTGCCATACAGGGATATCGGTCTTTCTTTTTCTTCCACCACAGTTACGAGTTGTCCATTGTTGGAATGTGAAGGGTCAACTTGAGGTAATCATTTATTTTGCTGTATCTGTTGCTGACGGTGGGTTTCTTCCTTCCTCGAAGTGACGTCCAAACATTTCTGCATAGTCCATTTCAATTTTGGACTTTTTCGTTTGAGGCTCCGCGTCCGTGGCAGCATTCACAGCGTCACCATTCACAGGGACGACAGGTGGCAGCAGCAGATTCACAGGATCTTGACTGGTTCAGATTCAGAACCAATTCTGAAAGATGGTGTTTGGCTGCCTCTCACGTCATTCTGTAGGTGCTTGAAACGTGGGTCCAACAGGCATGACATGATGAGAAGTATTTCCACAAGTCCTTGCTGATCCAGTTTGAATCGTTTCGTTAGTTACTTGCTGACTTCTGCCTTAAAGGCTTGTTTAGCTCCCATGTCACTGTCTGTTGGCTTGTGGTTGCTGTCCAACAAATTCATAATGACAGGGTAAATGAAAGAAAGCCCCACATGCTGTTCTGCACACATAATAGTGGTTGCTTTTGCCAGTGTTCTTAGTACAGGTAACAACTGTTCTATCAGGTCCCAGATGTTTTTTTACAACAATAGTGACTCGCAAGCAGCCTCTTTTGTGACAGTTTCATCAGTCAGGACAGTCTGAACAGCCAGTCGTTGCTCAAATAAGCGCTCCAACATGAAGAGCGTAGAGCTCCACCGTGTGGCGCAGTCGTTCAGAAGCTTGTTTTGTTTGTAGTCGAGCTGAACTTGCTGTTTTTTCAGCTCGCTAGTGGCCAATGCAGAGCAACGGAAATGCCCCACAACTCGTCTTGCTGCTTCTACTGCTTTGGAGATGTCAGGAAGACTTAAACCTGCCGTGATCGCTAATTGTAGTGTGTGACCGGAACAGCCCAGGTCATTCGGGAACTGATCACAGATCTCCATTGCCAGATTCATACTGCTGGCATTGTCATGAACAGTACAAAAAACATCAATGCCCCACTCCTGCACAATATTGTTCATACGTTCAGAAATATTTACAGCAGTGTGTCTTTCAGACATAATTGCAGTTTGCAATATTTTAGACTTCAGCTGCCATGATTCCGTTATGTAATGTGCAGTTACAGTAATGTAAGCATCCATTGTGACCGATGTCCAGAGATCAGTTGTGAGAGAAACGCTTTGTGTTTTAAGTTCTGCAGCAAGCTGGCTTTTTACGTTGTCATACTCGCATTGAATTTGTTTCCAGAGGCTAGTGCGGGATGGAATTGTGTACCCGGGTTCAAAAAAATGGATAAGATCCTGAAATCCCTGCCCATGAATTGCTGAAATTGGACGTACATCTTTCACAACAAATGCTATTAGTTTTTCTGTTATTTCCTGTTTACGTCTTTCATGTATTGGACGATTCGAAAATTCAAAAATGTTTGACTGCCTTTTCTGCGTATCACTTGCCTTGACTGCAGTACCACTCGTTGCTTGACTTTCACCCGACAGGTTTAATGGATGTTTTCCTCTGAGGTGCGCATGCATAGACGATGTGCTTTGGTTGCACTTTCTGACAAAGTGTGTGTTGTACTTCATGTTTGTCTTCCTGTTTTTTGAAGTACTTCCACACTAGTTTGTTGCATTTCTTTTGATGCTGAAGTACTCATATCGGATGTATCATCCACCATTTTAGCAAATGGTGTGAATGGCCACGTGACATTTACAGTTAGTCGAATACCAGCGCTGAGGTCTACACTCAGATTTAGTCTCCTAGTCGACCATATGGTGCTACCGTTAATTGCATAGAAAATGGAATTTCCAAATCCCTAGTTTGGTTTAATTATATGTATAGTATATGCATACAGTATTTTCTACTAATTAGAATTTTTTTTGTGGGTTACTAAGGTAACAAAATGGTTAAGAAACAGAAATAAATTGGGTAAAATGTTGATGAACGCTAAAAAAAACCCCATAAATGCAATGTGCAAACTCACAAATATGTCATTCAACTATTTACAAAAAGGATAAACTTTTTTTTTTAATTATTAAAATAAATGGTTTTAAATTAAGTGACTTGGTAGTTTTCTCTACATGTCTCCTTAGTTGTACCCTTCACAAGCTGTTTTTTTATTGTGTGTTTAGTTGCTACTCTGTTTGGTCTTTGATAAGACCAGCTTTAAGAAGATTTGTTTGGTTCGCATAGACAAATCTTCACCTCATCTTCAAAATCGCTTAGGTGAAAATAATAATGAGGCCACTCCTCAAATTTGAGCAAAAATGTGGTTTCACCCCATAATACTAAGGCAAGGGTCATTAGCGCCTTGCCCTGCGATCAAAACTGGACCTATTCTCTATCTCAAATAAGGGCTTGCTTTGGATTTGATTTCAATGAATCTTCATCCCATGTTCCCAGATCTTTACTTTCCATTATATTTAAATGCTTAAAACATACTACACATATTTTGAAGTAAGTATTATTTAAATTAATTATAGCTAATATGCCTTGAGTATCCTATAACATAAGACATTAGTTTGCAGATGTAAATAATATGATTAGTTTCTATTTAATTCAATCTTGGTTTAAAAGTTAATTTTAAGTAAAATGTACTCTGCGCTGTGAAATTAACAGCGCAATAGCTGTTCTGTTGTTATAGTATATATTTGTTTTCTAGAAATTAACAAATTATTAATTGATTGGGTCGGATCGGGTACCTTAAACCTCAGAGTGAATCCCTGCATACCTCTTAATTTATTCTAAACAAAAACTAGTCTAAACATAGCATTTAAGCGCTCATAAATCTGGAAGGTGCAAACACTCTCTGCTTATTGATTTAGGCCACATTTGCACCTGGGTCCTATAGGTTAATTACCAGTGACCTTAACAAGAATAATGAATCTCAAATGTACCACCCACAATACTTTGAGTAATCAAAAGAATAGTGCTGCTGATGGATGTTCATGTACGTTATCCCCACCTGAGAGCCAAATGACCTGCTTTCAAATAGAATTGGAGGTGATAGCCTTCTAGAAGAGCACTGACATGCTGCACCACTTTGATGGTGACATCAAAGCCTCCTCTCTTAGATCTAAAAAATTGTTATCTGCCTAACAAAGGAATGTCTGTGTCAGACGTATTCTTACAAAACATTCTGAGTGCTGAAAGAAGTATGGCAAAATGTATTTGTGTGTTCAAGAGGTAACATACAAGCCAAATACTAAATGAACAAAAACAAAGCTTCCAGTTTAGTTGTAATGTGAACATGACTTCAGACTTTAAAATGCTGTAGTCGGGAGCCATAGGAAAAAAACATGTCAAATAAATCATTTAATTAGAGGTGCGACCATTAATGGGTAATAATTGATACCAAATAATTGGTTCTGTGGTATAAAAGGCAGTCTTATAACAGTACATCCTCATGTTGTTATCCTGAAAAAGTCACATCATTTTAATTGTGGAAACCAAAAAGTCACCTGACTGCAATATGGCAATCATATCAGGTCAGAGATCAAGGTCAATGGCACATTTTACCAAAGAGGGGTAGAACCCATTTCTATTAAATGCATACTATACCTTTAAGAACTTAAGTGCCAATTGAGAACACAGGCTGTTTGTTAAGTGTTCTAATTGTTTTCTCTTTGTAGGCAAAAAGTATTTAAACTGAGTCAACCCCAGGAGAAGTTTTTTGTGAACGGAGTGTGGAGGCAATGGGAGACGGGAGGACTATTGTTTTGCTTTATGGCGAGTGCTTGAAAATGTTAGGTTACGTACCGTAACCCTGGTTCGCTGAAAGAGAAGACGACCACCAACCATCTCCAAGGTTACAATATAGCGCAAATGGCACAAGCAGCGAGAACGTCTCAATGCAATTAAACAGGAGCCGGTTCCCTTTCAATTTGAAGACGACCACCAACGACATTATTTATGGGATAATGTATACCAGAGCCATCACGAGGGAGAAGAAATGGCAGCATATGAGGGATGCATCAGAACCGCATAACCCAATGGTTAGCAGTGTAAGCTTACACCCTCAAGGACCCTTGTGACTAATGAAGGCAGGGCAGGATCTACCACATTAAGGCGGTAGAACCTGGAGAAAGTATGCGGCGTAGTCCAGCTAGCCGCAGTACAGATATCGGACATCGAGGCCCCTCTGAAGAGGGCCCAAGATGTAGCCAACCCCCTAGTGGAGTGTGTGGCTACCCTCCCAGGTGGGGGCAAACCAGCACCATCATACATAGTCAAGACCCCGTCCACAATCCAATGTGACAGACGCTGCTTTGAGAGGGGCTGTCCTAGGGTCCGTGTCCCGTGACAGACAAAGAGCTGGTCAGACTGACACAGAGCTCTTGTCCTATCCACGTAGCATCTCAATGCCTGCACTGTTCAGAGGAAATTCAATCTCTCGTCCTCTGTTGAAGCAAACGGGAGTGGACCGAAGGACTCCAGTTCCACAGCCTTCCACATTAATGTGGAAGGCTGTGATCACCTTGGGGAGGAAAGCAGGGTTGGTCCACAGAGACACCCTGCGCCTGCAGCTCACTGACCCGCTTAGCGGAGGTGATAGCCACAAGGAAGGCTGTCCTTATAGACAGGTACTTCAACTCTATGGAGTGTATGGGCTCAAACGGGGCCTTCTTGAGAGCCTCCAGTACAATATTAAGGCTCCATTCATGGAGAACAGTCCTCCTGGGAGGGTGTAATCGCCGAGCACCTTTAAGAAATCGGGTAACCAAGAAATGCGCACCCGGAGACACCGAATCTATGGGGGCATGGCATGCAGAGATAGCCGCTAAATACACCTTCAAAGTGGAAGGTGACCTACCAGCATCAAGCAATTCTTGCAGAAACTGTAAGATAACTGGCATAGGGCAAGAGATTGGGTCATGGCTTCCAGCCACACACCAAGCTTGGAAATACCTCCACTTGTAGATGTACAAAGACCTAGTACTAACATTCTGCAAAGTACTCACAACTGCTTCTGATAGCCCTAGGGCTAACCAGCGGCCGCTTTCAGGGACCAGACCCATAGCTGGAACCTGCCCGGTTCCGGGTGCCTCTCGCCTGACTGAGGAGATCCATGCGCAGTGGGCTCTCCCAGGGCTGGCCGTGTAACAGCTGGTATAGGGTCGAGAACCAGATTCTCCTGGGCCACTAGGAGAACTGAAGCCTCCTCTAACCGGACCTTTTCGAGAAGGGCCGGGAGCAGCAGTATATGTGGGAAAGCATACAAAAACGCTTTGGGCCATTCGTGCGCTTAGGGCTTCTACGCCGAGTGGACCACCTAAGCGGTGGAGAGAGTACCACAGGGGGCAATGCGTCGTCTCCGCCGAGGTGAAGAGATCGACCTGTGCCTTCCCGAACCGTTCCTAAATGTGCTCCACTACCTGAGGGTGGAGTCGCCACTCCCATGCATGCGGACCCTCCCTGGAGAGGAGGTCCACTACCCAGTTCACCACTCCGGGAATGTGTGTCACCCACAGGGACAGCAAGTTCCTCTGAGCCCATGTCAGTAGCCTGAAGGCCATGCACTGCAACCCCAGGGACTATAGGCCACCCTGGTGGTTGACTTGTTTGGTGTTGAGGTGGAATGCATTGAGCAATGCTTGTAGCGGGAGCATGCGAAGCAGACCCAGCTGAATGGCCGATATGGTTGCGGCCATCAGACCCAACAGTTTCTGGCACAATAGGAGGATGACCTGCGATCCCTGTCGAAACAGGGAGGGGCAAATCTATACAGCTGCAACTCTGTCTGATAGGTATGCACGCATCGTACTGGAGTCCAACCGAAGCCCCAAGTACGTCGAGCACTGCACCGGTGTGAGCCGTCTCTTTGCATCGTTGATGGTGAGGCCCAGCATCGGCAGATGCTCTGTCACGGCCGCCGTGTGGCCCACTGCTCCCTCTCGCGACTAGGAACAGATCAACCAGTCGTTGAGGCACCCTCTTACCTTTTGAAGTATTCTTCAGACACTAAATGTGTACTATGAAAAGGGTAGAAAACTAGATAGACATGTCAAGGACAGTGTGCAGGTGTGAAAGAGGAGGCCTAAACCATTGACATTGGGGTTTAAGGACCTGATTAGAGAATTTGGGACACATCCATCCACCAACCAATGAAACAAAAGCACACAAAGTACCATTTTTAAAATACCAGTAATAAACAACTTAACTGTGTACAAGGCCATACATTCAATGTTTTTATTTATGGTTTGGTCATTTATCCTTTTAGATAACATCGGGTCTAGTCTCAAAAAAGCTTGTAAACCCCACGTAGCCTGGATCTACGCACTTGTTGCTACATGTGAGATATGCACCCCCACAATAGGTGCATTCTCATACAGAAATCTCTGCCGCGTAGCTGGCTGTGGGTGGGGATTGCCGATCCGCGGACTCTGGAATGCAAATATGGCTTGAACAAAGACACGCCTCTGAATGGCCAAGTAAAGGTTCCCGGAGTTTGTGTTTGACTAGCATTTCTCACACACCTAACAGTATTTAACATGTCAACTATAATTTGAGCTATAACATTTGTTTTAAGGATTGAAAGAAAATTTCCTTTCAACAACAAACATGTCTGGCCAAAAAAAATAATACTTTGCTGAAAGTATGCTGAATAAGTGAAAGTAGGTTAAATACACAAATCAAGGTAGGTTTTGGAGGATTTTACAGTATTGTATCAGCAATGCTAGAAAACCCCCACAAAAAACAAACCCAGCACTATTTTGTAACATCTTAAATGGAATGTGATATATTTAATTTTATAGTTACACAGAAGAGCACGCCAATAATAGTAATTGCGGGTACGCAAAGCGAACACCATCAAAAAAGGGTTAACATAACACTCCCAAAATATTCTGTTGATTTTACACAATGGTGACGTTTGAATACAGAACAAGTGGCTTCTTCCGGCTAAGAAATCTTGTAGTTTTGTATCATAGTACTTTTGCACCATTATGTGAACATAAATGCAACCCTCCAGTAAAAAAAAAAACCAATATGTTTCACAGTTAAGCAGGCATATTAGCGCTTGTAATAAATGGATAAACTTGATACACCACCTAGTTTCACGATCATAATAATAACTGACACCCCTACCTTCATTTTGTAATTAGCGCTTGGCTCAGTGTCAAATCTAGCATGTTGGATTGTAATATGATGATGACTGACTTTACCTGGAGAAAAACAAAAGGATCCCTGTGAAGTATAGGGCTTGATCACATTCAGTAGGCAACTGCAGCAGCTTCACTGGAGGAACTGGAATGTGATTTTTTTTGCTAGTTCCGAAAAACAAATGCCAAAGTCAATAGAGTTTGAAACATTTAAAACAGAAGTAAACATGTGCATTGCTATAAAATAAATCAACAGACAACACAGAAGTTAATAATTTATTATTATTATTACCAACAACTGTTTCACATAGCATTTGTGTTTAAATCATAATTGTGGTTGTCTTCAATTGTGTTTACTACTCATGCCACTAGGCTGAAGGTCCTATGTGCCCATTACTCCTGCTCACAGACCGTGTAGTTTTTTGCCATTTCAGAATGTGAATATCTTTCGCGTATCTGTGAGAACTCCTGTTTTTAGCTAAACCACACCTACTTTTAATCCTGCACACCCTGAATCTCACTCTCGTTCCAGAATGCGGTTAGCAGCTCAGACCCTCACAGAACCCTTCTTGAGGCGCATAAATACCCTTACGAGGCGCATAAATACCCTTATGAGGCGCATAAGTCCTTTGAGAATATGCCCCATCATGTTCATGACGAATTAGAGTAAACAGCTTTGAGAATCTATACCATTGTGTGAAAATACAAAAGAATATGTATCTATTCAGGAGGATACCCATTCTAAATTATAGATAATGCCACAATACAAATATAATGATTTCAATTAATTATTTCTTATAATAAAGCTTAGCCAATCAGGTGCTTAATTTGTTATCCCACTGCTGCCTACTAAGTGTAGAATCTGCTGCAGATTAGTTCAAGCAAATATAGTCCAGTACAAAATCAAAACAAAAACAAAAAAATTGTTACAAGAAAAAAAGAAGCTCTTTTGTTTCATAATAGTAATTAAACCTACCACTGTGGGCATTGCCAGCCATAAATGTTCAACAATTATTTTTTTTCTGAAAGTGCAAATTACTTGTGAAGTAAGTCACTGATGTGTTTTGAAGTTTTTTGTTCATTATGCTTTTTATACTTTTCTATGTTTTTATCATTATATGGAAAAGTGGATTCCTACCCACATTTTGTTATACGTAGATTATGTTCACTCTTGCACCATGCAGACTCGCACAGTATTTATTAACCTCTATAAGGAGAATTTCCAACTCTTCATCAATAAAGTTTGTCAGCCTGGCACAAGATTTATGCCCCCCATCTGCCATTTTACAACATGTTCCCTTTGGAAGCCCTGGTGTGGGTGATTATCTGGTTAGCCTCATTAGCAAACTTGATTAATATACTGTTTTAAAAATGCTGGAACTTCACGCAAGGTGTTTTAAAAACACATAAAGCTCAATTGGCACTGATTATGTAGCTCAGTGAAAAAATAAATCATGCAAATATAGATTTTAAAAGTTATTAAGTCTTTATGACTAAAGTACTTCATCAAAATATGCCAAGTGTGAACTTTACATTACATTAAACAATAATGCTCAGCTAAACTTAACCTGTATTAAATAGCACAATTTTGAGTTTCAAGTTTTGTAGATATAGAATATATAGTGTCATAATATTGGCCAGAGTAAGATTTAACACAGGTTTGGTGACTAATACAGGCTTTTAGTAAATATTCAACTGCAGTACTACTTGCTATTCTTGTCTCGGACTCTTGGTAATGAAATTCATATTTTTAAACCACTTACAGAAACAAGTGCACATCTTCAGGTGCATTCTGAAGCAGGCTGCTAGCTCACACACATATCTTTGATGTCTTCTTTCCACCTGTATCACAAAACAATATTTTAAGACAGAACTGTACAGCCTGTAGTCAAAATTATAAAAACATAAACTGGAACCTGGAAAGAGTTTTTGAAACTGGCCCCGATTGCTGGAATCCTAGGAGAGCTGCATTATCTAGTTCGCATTTGCTCGCAGACACCTACACTACCGGTCAAAAGTTTTAGAACACCCCCATTTTTCCAGTTTTTATTGAAATTTAAGCAGTTCAAGTCCAGTGAATAACCTGAAATGGTACAAAGGTAAGCGGTAAACTGCCAGAGGTTAAAAAAAGTTTAGGTTACCAAAACTGAAAAATAATGTACATTTCAGAGTTATACAAAAGGCCTTTTTCAGGGAACAAGTAATGGGGTTAACAACTTACAGCTGTTCTGCAGCAATGGAAGTAAATTAAGCCTTGAAAGTTGATGCTAACAATTCCTACAGGTGTCTCAACTTTTGTTGATTACTTACAAACCCTCTGTCTGTATAAAAGCAGTGTTGGAACAGACTGTGTTACTACACCCTCTTAAGCATTATTTGGACAGTATTGTACTGCAGGAAGTAGTATATTGCTATCATAATGGCGAGAAAAGGCAATTAACAAAGGAAGACAGACAGACCCTTAAAAGTGTAGGTCTTTCCTTTAGAGAAATTGCAAAGAAAGCCAAGGTGTCAGTGAGTACCGTTTCCTACACCATCAAAAGGCACTTGGAAACTGGAGGAAACTCTGACAGGAAGAGGTTTGGCAGACCCAAAGCCACAACAGAATCAGAAGTTTCTGAGAGTCAACAGCTTGCGTGATAGGCGGCTCACAGGACAACAGCTTCAAGCACAGCTTAACACTGGTCGAAGTAAGCAAGTCTCAGTTTCAACTGTGAAGAGAAGACTTCGAGCTGCAGGTTTGACAGGTCGAGTGGCAGTAAGAAAGCCATTGCTAAGATGGCAAAATAAGAAAAAGAGGCTTCCCTGGGCCATGAAGCACCGGCAGTGGACTACTGAAGACTGGAAGAAGGTCTTATGGACCGATGAATCAAAATTTGAAATCTTCGGTTCATCACGCAGGGTTTTTGTACGCCGTCGAGTAGGCGAAAGGATGGTTCCTCGGTGTGTGACACCAACTGTCAAACATGGAGGAGGAAGCGTGATGTTTCTGGGGCTCTTTTGCTGGATCCAGAGTCGGCGACTTGCACAGAGTGAGTGGCACCCTGAACCAAAACGGCTACCACAGCATTTTGCAGCGCCATGCAATACCCTCTGGTATACGCCTAGTTGGTCAGGGGTTCATCCTACAGCAAGATAATGACCCAAAACATACCTCCAGGCTATGTCAGAACTACCTTAGAAGAAAAGAACAAGACGGTAGGCTTCAAATCATGGAATGGCCAGATTAAAATTTAGATTAAATTTTGTTAAACAAAACGATTCCATGATTTCTTTTTTTATCTCCAATTGTTTATTTGTTCTATGCTTTAATTTCAGAGTACATTGAGACATTAAACTGCGTAAATTTCAATAAAAACTGGAAAAATGGAGGTGTTCTAAAACTTTTGACCAGTAGTGTATGTTCCCAATTATGCATGGATTTATTCAACTTTCCGAATATCCAGACGCCAGGAAATCAGACAAATAAGGAACACAAGCCCTTTTAGATTTTGATTTCATATTCTAGTACATTTTAATTTGCTAAAACTTTCAATTCTGTATTCTATTTATCAAAGTATTTACATTAACTTAGAATTTAGATTTGAGATCCTGAGATATCATCTTCAAACCACATATTTAATTTTTTAACAGTTAAACCCCATCGAGCTGGTTTGGGATGAACTGGACAGAAGGGTGAAAGCAAAGCAACCTACAAGTGCAACACATTTGTGGGAACTTCTGCAACAGTGTTGGGAAGAACTTTCCAAACAATATTTGATTTCCATTGTAGAAAGAATGCCACGAGTGTGTTCGGCTGTTATATCTGCAAAAGGTGGCTACTTTGATGAGTCAAAAATTTAGATTAAATTTTGTTAAACAAAACGATTCCATGATTTCTTTTTTTATCTCCAATTGTTTATTTGTTCTATGCTTTAATTTCAGAGTACATTGAGACATTAAACTGCGTAAATTTCAATAAAAACTGGAAAAATGGAGGTGTTCTAAAACTTTTGACCAGTAGTGTATGTTCCCAATTATGCATGGATTTATTCAACTTTCCGAATATCCAGACGCCAGGAAATCAGACAAATAAGGAACACAAGCCCTTTTAGATTTTGATTTCATATTCTAGTACATTTTAATCTGCTAAAACTTTCAATTCTGTATTCTATTTATCAAAGTATTTACATTAACTTAGAATTTAGATTTGAGATCCTGAGATATCATCTTCAAATCACATATTTAATTTTTTAACAGTTCCTCTGTTAATCTTTGTTTTTTATTTCTCAAAACCCAGGAGGTGAAGGTAAATGACCAAATGGAGGTCTCTGCAACAAAGATATCATTTTCAGGTTGTCATTTTTATATCACTGGACCAAAAGCATATTCATGTACTGTATCTAGCAACATGCCTTTGTTTTTTTCTCAGTAACACATTTGTAAAAGTCAATTCTCTGATTGCAAATATTATATGTTACTGAAACAATTAAATACAATTGCAAAAAACAATATTGAAAATTAAATAACTAATTATATGACATGCAATTATAATACAGAACAAATTGAAAAGAATAGTACTGTATTCACTAAAGTACTTACAGCTTTTTCTATGTAATATGATTCAGTTAGATTATGTTTCAAATAGCGTGAATTGATTTCATCCATTTTGAAATGTAATCACTGTTCAACAAGATATTGCTAGAATACTTGTAATGTCTCCTGGTATGGGATGGCTGGTTTCATTCAGTTTGTATTGCAGTGGTTGTATCAGATAGAAATGACATATTGATCCACATGGACGCAACAAAATGAAACTATAAACAATACAGTGCTGTCAGCCCAAAGAAAGAACAAAGCAAACAAAAAAAAAATGTTTATTTATATTTAAAAAAAAGAATTAATGTCCAAAAAGGGGATGAGATGGGCCTTTAGGTATTTGGAAAATGTACCTAAGCTTGTGCTTTGTGAGTGTTTATGTGTGTTTTAATTTGACAGCTAGAAAGTGCTAAAAACATATTTGTACATACAGTAATTATACAGAAGGGTTTCCTAAAAGCAGGTGTTTGGTAGTTTTCCAGCCCTTTCTACAACGAGCTCTGTGTGAATCAGTGCTTGGAAATTCTGGCCTGTGATTGGTTAAAACCTCATCATAGTAGCAAAAATAGATTGAACTATTGCCCTAACATCCCTATACCACAGGGCAATAGTCTCCCTCTGACATGTGATTGGTTCACATCACTGTCAGTCAAGCCCCTTTTCAAAGGAAAGCCCTTCCCTTACACTCCTCACAACAAGAGAAAATGGCTGAAAGTGAAAGAACTGCTGAAAAGCAATTCTGTGACTTAACAGAAAATTAATTACAAAACATATTACAAAAGAAAGATGCTCCAAACACTAAAATGGTGATTAAAACGTCAATGCCACTGTTTTCTGACTTTATGAAATTCAAACAAATTCAACTCGACGATGTAAACAAATATGACGGCCAGGATCTAAACACACTTGTATTATGCAACACTCAGGAAGCCAGGCGGAGAGCTGTACGCAAAGAGACTTTGATAACTCTGCGGTATGAACTTCAAAAACATTTTCTGTTATTTATTTATTTACTTATGCTGTATCAGCTATATTTAGGCTTGTTTCGATATTAATCGGTAAAGCTCGTTAAATGTCAAATTCCCAAAAAATGAGAGTTCGACTGAAATAAATTTATTTGACTCCAGCTTTGCTGAAGAATAAGGGCAAGTTAGTTCAGTTCAACTGTCTAATGTTTTGTTCTGTGGATATTATTTTTACTCGTAAATGTATGCTATAAAAGTCTATGTAATACACTTATATGCTCAGTTTTCTACGGTTTATTTGAGACAATTTTTTCATTTGTGTAGGATCTTTGTCTTTACAAGGTATAGCTCTGCTGTGACCAAACGTTATTTCAATTAGAATGTTGGTAACCAATTCGCTGAATGAGATGTTTCTCAAATGGCATAAAAAGTTTTTTTTTGTTTTTTTTAAAGCATAAAGGTCAATTTTACCCATTCTCTGCTTGAATTGAAAAATAAAGATTGATAAATAAAGATTTGGCAAAAAAATAAAATTCGAACAGTAGCAAGCCTAGCTATATTTAAACAAAATATATAAAGTCGTATTTACTATCCAACCTTGCCTCACTTATTTTCTTGACTGACTCATATATTAAATATGTACTGCAGACTCAGCTCATAGTGGAAAATGAAATGCACCTCGGGAAGACTATTGTTACCTCCAGGGTACAATGCAGCTTCAGGCATTATAGCTCCCTGTCGGTAACAATAGTAATAAATAATTTTCCACTATGACCCTCCTCTCCTGTCCATATATATTTATATATATCTTCCCCTCCTGCGTACACGAATATCATTTAAGTGTGCATGTGATTATTAAAGCTTCCCCTCCAGCATACACAAATATAATTTAACAGTGTGCACGTGATTATTAATGCTTTATTGTCTGACACCCATATTGCTGCATACAAGTATTCACAATAGATAAAATACCCTGTATAACCAACACTCTCAAGAAAAGGTTTTCTTTTTGAGGGTCTGTTCCAGGTAATTTTAACCTTATTTTAGCTCCATCCTCTTTACAATAACTGGAAACCCTTTAAAGCAAAAAAATCACAAAAAGCCTCAATGCAGAAATCCAAAACCAAGTCTGGTACGTCGTGGTCAGTTCTTTTCATGTGAATTCATATCATGTTTAAACTGCCGTGGATACCAACATAAATAATAGTCTGCTTTGAAATTAGCCCTGATAACCTTGAGAAGTGCAGATCGATTTGCTTCAATTCCATTTGAAGTTTCATAGGCTTTAGTGCAGGCTTGTTGAAGTCATAAATCCAAAATGGGTATTATGACAGCAAGTGACAAACTTTACAGGCCACAGACACTTGTGCTGCTCAGCAGTATTGTCAACATTGTCATGACATTAAACAGAATGAATGTCATATGGTCTCTGTTGGAAAACATGGAACAAGAACTGCGTAGCAGTTTGCTATGCATTTTCTGAAAAGCGACTGACATTTGAGATAGCAGACTGCTAGTTCCAAAATGCATGTACTGCTGATAATTGATGAGGGCCAGAGTCATAGACTCTGGGTCTACAGTTTACTTGCCCAGCATTGACTGCAAGCAGGTAATAAATAACAGCACTATGGGCTGGAAGGTGCCCAGGCTCTAAGAATGCAAAGCACAGTGGACCAAGAGGATTTCAAGCACATTAGGAGATAATAAATAACAGAACTGTGAAGCTACAAGGGGGCCCGGGACTCTAAGGAGAGATGTAGTCAGAATAGGCCATAAGATAAGTCCAGTTTTAACGGGTTGGGTTGCTTGCACACAACACTAGATTTTATACACACAACACTACTCACACTGCACACAGACCCTGAAACGGCTGGGTGTAGTTTCGGGTGATTGGCCCACGGTCAGGACTAGGGAGGGGAAACCCAATCTGGGCTTTGCTATAAAAATGTAATATACCTTTTGTTCATTGAATCTTTCTTTGAATCCTTTCTTGGGCCTGAGAATGAATTTGTTTGTTTTGTATCTGGTACCTGATTCCCTGCATGTCAAAATAAACCTAACATTTATTGAAGAAAAGGACATTGTGCATTTTCTTAAATCTGCTTACTCATTTTTTTTTTAAATTACATCAGTCTTTTGACACAGTAGTTTGATCCTGTAGTAGTTAAAACAGATTTGAGCCATTCAAAATACATCATGTACTGTCATTTCACTTGCTGTTTAAAAACATCTACTGCTGCACAGGGGATATTTTGTAGAAGCAATGAAAGTTTGTACTTACATGTCCTGATGCTCATCCCCATTTGGGGCATTGCTGAATTCCTTCCTCATAGAAACAATTAAAATTGCTGATGCTAGACCACTTATATTGCTGACGATGGTTTTATATTGCTGATCAATCTTTGCTGCTGTCGTTTCCTAGTAACCATAATTTTTAATCAGTATCTTTTCTAAATAGTTGTGTCATGAATATATGACTTCATCATTTAACAACTTTTTTTTTTTAAACTTCATACTGTTTGCATATTTCCCAAATACAAGACGATAGCAGCTGAGTGAATAGTATAATGCACCAGGGGAGTGAATTTGACCTACAGTCAAGGAATAGCTAATGCACCAGGAAGCAGTTTCACATTTTCAACATGAAAAGTCCTTTGTTTTCACCAATCTATTCATAACATCAAAACGAGTAGATCACGTGTACATAAATACTTGCTAAAACATGAATCTGCTTGACTCAGTTTCTCATACATTTTACCCCATAAAACTATTTTAAATGAATGCAAAAAATGTTGGGTAGCACAAGCCATCCTCCACAGAGCAGTTGCAAAATTCATAATTTTACAGTTATGCCCTAAATCTAAGGAATGCTGCCCTTTGCTGGAAAGAACGGGTACTGTATTTCAGCAGCATGAATGCATTTCTAAATAGCAGAGATGAGGACTAAGATTATATTTACCCTAAATCTCAAACTAGTGGCTTGTGTGCCACCTAGCCCTGACAAGAAAGGTTGTTATAATAATATATATCATTATCAGTATCAAAGAAACAGCATGAAGTCACATACTACCAACGGCTGGGGTATGTGACACATCGGTCTTTATTTAGTTGCTTCTGTGAGATTAATTATTAGTTGCTGTTTACTGCTAAAAGTCTTCAGATGTTTAAAGCTATGGGGGAGGCAAGGGTGTCTGTATCTTTAGAACACATAATTGGTCTCCTGGCTTACGTTAATATGAAAGAGAAAATGGCACCCCCGTTGTTTTTTCAGTTTTGGCTCTGTACTAAAAAGACAAAAGAATATATTTTGACAACAGTATAAAGGAGCAAATTCCAGTGTAAACAAATATATGTTTACTGTCTTAAGGACCAGATGGTAGCAGAACCCCTTGCAGGGCCTGGAAGGACAAAGCAGGGATTTGTGTCTCCTGAATTTTCACCATCTTCAAGCAAAATACTATTTTTCTCAGGATTGGAAAACACGATTGCAAAGATTCTTCCAACTGCATAACTGCAGACAGCAGATTAACTTCTCTATAAATGTAATTGCAGAGGATTTATTTTTATCTCGGGATATTGGAACTGATCCAGTTCACCTGTGAGGTTCCTAAAACACATATTGATTTGATAGTATGTGCATGATTGTCACAAGCGCTGGATTGTGTTTTAGTGTGTCAATATATATATATAACTAGGAACATTAGTGTATAGTACAATATCTGTCATTTGAGGAAAGAGAATTTGGCCTGTGGTGTTATCCCACAATCTCTTTCACTACCACCAAAGCTGTAATAATGTACTCTGGTGTGTTCTTAATTGCTTAATTATAGATTTTGACCAGTACATAGCCCACTACAGGGGGACCTTTCTACACAATGTTTATTTAAACACCTACTGATATTACTAACTCTTAGTAAAATGCACTTGGCTGAGCCACAGCTCCCAGCTGTTTCAAAACAAACAGACATCTCTCTCACGCAGCAGTGCTCAACTGGGACTGTTAAAATTGACCGCCGAACACAAAGAAAAATATCAAAACTTACAGCTGCATACCCAGATGTATACACAGCTAGTTAAAAAAAAAAAAGTGTTTGGGCCTGTATTTCCTTCATACTCTTGCAGGGGATCTGTTATTTCACTGGTAATCAAATATCAATGCTTCCACTGAATGGTGTGCAGTGTCAATACTTGAGGTATATTTAGGTTTATTTTTGTATCTTCTGCACCATATTCCTTACATTTCTAGGAAAGAGCAGCAGTTCAATGCTGGGAAAGTCACTCGAGAACAACTGAGTCATTACTACTCCGGAACCGCAGGAACATTGGCAGGAGTTCAAGTGAATTCTGTAATGTTTATTGTCTGGTGAAATTGCAAATGAAAGCAGTGCCCAGTACTTATGACCTTTGGTTTAAAAGTGAGGAAATGATTCATAAAAGTTGATTAGCTCTTTTGAATTCCTCTTTTGATTGTATAAAGCATGATTATATGATCTTGTTTTTTAGCCTTAAATATGTCTCAGCAGTTTCTTTGTGTTGATTGCATTGTACAGTGTTTACATTTTTATTTGTATGTGTTATGCTGAATAAGCCATGATTTAGAGTAGAATTAGGACAACCGCTATGTACGGTACCATGGAATCAAATTCATTTTTTGTATAATCTTAGCTGACGTCACCTGATTTTGTTGTGTTTAATTAATTAAACATTATTGGTTTATTTTACCTGCAAATACGGCTTCAATGCTAAAGTAATTGTGACATAAATAAGGGGTGACCTGCTTGAATATGGGATACAAGTGACTAATAGCTGTAAAACTGTTTACAAAGTGCACTTATTTAAGAAAAGAAATTAAAACTGCTCCAACTCACTGATAAAATTAGTTCAAATTATCAGTTGTGTGTAAATATTTAGTACATCTTGATATATTGGTTAAAAGAAGTTCTAAAAGTCCAACATTAAAGCTTCAAACGGTCAATTTGTTTAGCAAAGAATTTAGTTAAACAACTGGTTTCATTCATGGTCAACTGTTGAACTTTAAATGATTGTGGTAGAGCTTTATCAATTTGAAATATTATATACAAATGTAACCCCCAAACATGTGGTTTTTGTTAAAAGACTAGCTGTTTGGCAGTGAAATACTATTGTGCAACTTAAAACAACTACGGATGTTAGCACAACACATTACAACAGTTGTACTCACTCCAGCTAGATAAATAGTTCAGTTCAAAGTTTAACATTATTACTGTACATTTATCTGAGAATATTGTACAGCATACCAGAATATTAATGGAAAGGAGTTATGCATGTAAAGTTTCATTTTTATACTGTTAATTTCTTAATATTAGGAAACATCCATTAACTTAATTCCACCAGAGGTCAAAATGAGGTCAATGTAAGTAATACCAGTCTTTAAATAAAGCGATTGACTAAGCTGTTTATGTGTTTGTATTTTTTTTTTTGTATTGTCAGCCATCTTACACCACAGGGTAAGCATCTGGATCTCAGGGAGGTAGCAGGAGTGCCATGGAGAGTGGAATGCTGCCAGAGCCCAGAGCAGGAAGAGAAGGAGTCTGCAGAAGGGATACACTGTGGGCAATGGCTGGGTTTCAATTTGGATTGTCCTCTGGAGAAGGTCATAAAGCTCCAAAAGTTCCCCAGGGTTACTTGCCCCATTCCTAGTGAGGAACCAGGTGGGCATTGGACTGTGAAAGAAGTAAACCTACTGCAAGGGACAGAGAAATCTGTGCAGGAAGGGTAACTAGTTTAATTTAATGGAGTGCTAGAAATAGGCATTTATATCTGACCCCAGTACAAATGGAATGGTACATATAGAGGGTACTCATAATGGTCCTCATACTGCATGAAAGGTAAATAATATTTGTATAAAATCAAGAGGTATATAGAGAAAAGGCAATCTGAAATGTACTGTATATAGACTAGTAGACTAGGAACATATGATAGAAGTTTGGTAAAGATCACATTTTACTGACTTCTCCATGTGACAGATGGATGGACAGGGTTAGCTCATGAGAGTCATATATATATATATATATATATATATATATATATATATATATATATATATATATAGTTTGTGTGTGTGTGTGGTTTTGCAATTGAATTATTCATTTCAATTTCATTGATTTAGGTTAGTTTTCTGGTTTGCTGTTTTGAGTGGAGTTATCTTTCCTGTAATACTTGAGTGAGCTGCAGTTAAGCGTGTAGACCTAGTATACACAGGTCTGTTCTGTTTCGAAATAAGTAATCATTTTGTGTTGAACAGTTGCTTAACCATAATATCCTATTTAGAAGCAAGTAAAAAGGCAAATACATGATAGTGAATTTTAACAGGAAATAATCAGCAATAGATTACTAGAACAATACTGTTTTAATTGATAGAGGAAATACCTGCCATTTAAAGGTTTTCTTAAATTGCAAAACTGTACTGTACTAGCTTATCATCGACAGAGGGGCATATTAGGGCATACTAACAGAACATATAACAAGCTTACCTGAAGTTCTCTCAAACTTGCTACACACAGTCTGCACTAGAGTATGTGACTCATGGTACAGCTGAGGGGAACTGGCAGGGGCGTTGGTGATAAGACAGTTGGCACTAGATGACATGCACATTAATAGAATGGAAGCCTTTGCAGTTTACAAAAAGACATCTGTTGCCAGCAGGTGCCTGGAGCACTGATTTTTCATCTGGCAACTCCACAGTTTCTCTGGCATACAAATTCAACATTCTTTAGTATCCTGGTTGACTAATGGTGTATTGTTACTCGGAGTAGAATCATGACTGGTGTTCAAAATTGCTGTTTATGAAGCAGAAAGACATTTAAAATGTATAGTCAGATATTTTTTCTTGATCTACTAATGCAGTTTAAAAGCATGGTTTCCAATATGCTGCGCTTCTGTACATTCCATTACTTTTTCTAGTTTAGTATCAATTATAAAATAATATTAATACTTGTGAAACAAAGTGTGCAGTATACATGCGTGGAAAATTTTTTGAAAGACATTTATTTAACATGCGTCACTTTGACTTCCTTGTCAGCCTGTTACTATTGAGGGTTTTCACCCACGTGACCCCAGCGCCATACTGGCAATCAAAACAGCGATGGCTGCTAATGCAAATTTGGTATCTTCCACACTGCAGTGCGAGTTATTTGCCACAGAACACATCTCACCTCGTGTCAGGAATTGAAAAGATACAGAGATCAGTGGCAGATTCTAGGAGTTTGTGATCCCTATTGTGCATCGCCAGTGCTTTTTACAGCACTTAAAGAGAGCCATGAACTCCCCGACCTCGACTTCAGAGATATCTGGATCTATTTAGTTGAGAACCCCTTTCCCTACACAGCTTCCTAGATGAAGACATTATACAAGTACCGATATTTGTAAGTACTTCATCTCAAGATGGGAAAACAGCCTGATTGTCTGGCATTTAGACAAGTAGTAGTTCTATGTTCCCTTTCAATTTGAAGATGACCACCAACGACATTATGTATGGGATATGCCCGCCCATTGGCTCAAACAACACGACAAAACGTGTAGCTCAAACATGACAAAACACGATTTTTACCTATACAAAGATGAAAACAGACTATAAACTCAGCAACTTACAATGATAAACAGACTAGGGTTGCCACGTTTTCCTCAGACCAAACCCGGATATATTTCTGTCAGCCTAGCTCTATCAAAACTGCAGTATACTGTAATACAGTTTAACACAATACCACCAGATCTCGGTACAAATCAGTAATCATGCAGTATACAGAGTATTGTGCTCTTGCTATTTATAGCAATCGAACTTGCAAGCCAGGAAAATAGTAGCTATATCATGTTAGGCTTGATGCTAATCTTACCTGAGACAAGTAGCTGTGGTGATGAGTAACACTGTAGTAAATCAATGCAATTTCTGAATCAACGATCCTGTCTTTTTTTCACAAATAATTTGAGCCTGAAAAACTTGTTTGTGATGCCCCTCCCATAATAAATATTAATAAACATTATTAATAGACGTTAAACTATGGCACTATTGGTTGTGTATCGGTAAAAGGAGACGAGTCAAAATGTACTCAAATTTAGTTAGGGTTTTTCAATGTTACTAATGGCTACCGCTAAATATGCAATGTTTATACATATACACACGCATATATGTGGTTTGATTACCATTATATATTGTAAGTAACCCATATTTTACTGTAAAGGTTATGTATTTAATCACATGCAAATCAATGTAATGAAGAAGACCACCCATGAAAATATGTAACAGTAAAATGGTTGCTTTTTAAAGCACCAAACAGAAAAAAAAGGTTCAACTGGAACTTGACACAAAAAAGCGCATGTTTGGGCAGTTAGTCATCAACCAAAACAAATGAGCATCGGAAAAACAACGGAAAAAAACGGACTTTGGTTTATCAATAAAGTACCGATTTTAAGCAGATAAGAGTTGAGTGAAAAGCACTTCCATTTTATACTCACAATAGAACATAAAGTGCATTGTGCTATTACCTGTAAATACCAATTCAATCATTTTTTTTAAACAATTGATGTACTTGAAAGAATTAAAAAGGAACTGAAAACTGAAAAAAAGGAAGTGAAATGTTACATTTATGCCTCCAAAAGCAAAACGGAAAAAAATAGATTCTGTGAACCCTAAATGTGTAATAATCGCTCATATTAAGTGAAACTGTAAAATAAATCAGCATGCTCAGTTGTTAGTGTAAATCTGTCATTGGAAATATCTACATTTCTTCTACACCAATATTGAAATATAATTTTGGATCTGCACATTTCTATAACCGGTGACTCCCACTTTGTCAGGTGAAAATGTACTTTTCATATGGAGACAGTGGCCCCTTTTTCAAGAGCTTAGCCTTACTGAATGAATGAATGAATGAAGTAAACCTGGCAAAAGATCTGCAACAACCCCTTTGTTAATGATGACTGGCAGTGTCTGGAGTGCGATAGCTGGGGTTTATTACAGGAAATGACATCAAATCTGAGCTCCACCTCTTTTACTTCAGGGTGCAAGGGTATGTTAGGCTTTGTAAACCGAGCTCAAAATCTTAGTATTGGTTTGGGAATATAATACAGATAACCAAAACAAAGTGTTTAAAAGAGGTCAACTATTACATCAACATAACAAATAAACTGGCAATTTATATTAAGAAAAAGGAATACTGACAATGTTGTGAACTAAACTTTTATTTACATTTTGTATCAGCAGATACAAAAAACCCTTTAAAATCTGTTTTTAAAAAATGTGCAAGAAATCACAATAAATTCTTTCCAAACAACAACATAATAGTAATAATAATATGAAAACCAATGGACTTTGGATAATTCATTTTCTGGCAAACTTCATACACGTTGTATTGACTATAGAAAAACTGTACACTGAAGGGATCGGTTCTCTATCTATACTTTATTGTATGGCACTATCACCATCATACTGATTTAACTGTTTCACAAAGTAATGTAAATGTATATGATTCTCCCAATTTCACAGCCAAAGTCATTCATATGTACAGTACATTTCAATTTGTGCCATTCTGTTTGCTCTCAACTAACAATTAAAAAGACAATTATTAAAAACTACTAAAAGAAAATAGCGCAGCACAAAATGTGTCAAGCACTCCTGAAAGAACTCCTTTAAAAAGTTACTGTACCAAAGTGTTTAGCATGAAAAATCCAAATGTCAAGAAAAAAAGAAAATCAATGTGATATAGAAATGGCAATTACTGCATCTCATATAATGTAAACTTACACTCCCACTCAACAGCATGAATTCCATTTGAAACAAAAAAAAAATCTGAAGTTGGCATGAAATCTGGATGGAGATTGTTTACTGCATTATACAATTAAAACAGAAACTGTGCATAACGCTACAGCATTTTAAACAATAATCAACACCCTGCATTGCAATTATAAGGTTGTAGAGTAGAAGGCAACACAATCATTGTGAAATCATTCTAGAGCATTATGATCCAAATCAAGAGGAAAACAAGTATGTTTATAAACTCCCATTCCAAACCAATTTCGTGTATTAAAAACCTTAACACACACACACACACACACACATATACATACATACATACACAATCAAACTAAAATCTAAATGGGGCACTTGGCCCTTCCCTTTATACTTGATTCATAACCTTCCACTGTAGTTAAATGAATCATTTTCTAGATGTCTATGAATTTGAAAAAAATAAATATGAGAAAAAAAAAGAAAATATGTAGTTACTACATTTGTGTGTCTGGAATTATTTAACACTGTATAGAGTACTAAAGGAATGCTCATTCATATGGAGGCAGGGTGAGTCCTATAACCCAGGAGTCGAATCTGTGCTGTTGTTTAGTCTTTGCATTACTCAGTTACAAATTCAAAGGCCAGAATGCAGACCATCATTTTCTTCATCCCCGTGAGGCCATCTTTGGAGAAGACAATTTTTCAAGGTTAAAAACTGTACCAATATAAAATTTCAGAAATACTTTTAGGATTTTAAGAAAAAAAGAATTACAGGAAACAAAAAGGGGAAGAAAATAGATTACTGCCTAATAGGTATACTGCCTTCACCATTTATCGTGCTGCATACAAAAAAAGGCTCGCAAATAAAATGAAGGCTGGTGAATTGTAATAAATTAGTGTCCAGATTAAAGAGCATGTGGTCCCGTCACCTACCCAAAACAGACTACTGACACAAAAGACATACAGTATGGCCTGATTGAAAACTTTCTACAATACATTTCGTTTTCAGCAAACAAATAATTTTGCTTTTGCCGAATGTGTTATGTCTTTCAAAAATTAGAGAATAATGGTTTTGTGTTATACAAAAATAATAAAGTGGATATTGCAGCAGCATAAACATGTAGCCACTAAGGGAAGGCCAAATGATTTTAAATTATGCCAATACATTAACACAACCAATTAGTTGTTGCAAACGTGTACAAGTGTTTTCTCTCAAAATAATAATAATAAAAAATAACAATAAATGTATTTTATTGTAATGGCAGCAAACTTTTCATAACCATGAATGTTTGTAAACCCTATTTCACTTTATTATAGTTCCCAAAGTGCAAGTTGCAAATAAGTTCCATAAGTTTTATTTGAGTTAGATTTTTTTCAGTAGTGCTTTTCCTGCAGGTAATCTTTCATTTTGTTTGGCAAAGGCAGTTTCTGAATTAGGTCTATTCGAGTGTACTGGCGAATAACAAAGCGGCACAGGTACTGTAGTGAACGCACTTGCATAAACCGTGAAACAGGGTTCGTTAGCCTAACAGGATAAGTCGCAGACCCTGGCAAGCGGGATCTGGAGTAGCAGAACGCTCCATTTTCTGAGTCCTTTATAGAATGTTCAATGAGGTCCACTATGGATGTGTGCCCTTCCACATCAGGCTGTTCATAGAAACTGAATCTGCCATTGGAGTGCTCAATCCTAGTATGGAGAGTCTTGTCCTGTGAACGGAAGCTCAGGCTTAAGAGATAACGGTCATCCGAACTGTCACGCACCAAGAATGAGCCATCTGGCAGGTTGGCAAGTTTTTCCTCTGCTTCCCAGCGAGTTATGGGACCCCAGTACCAACCCTGTTTGGCAAGCTTCTTTAGCTCTTCTGTGAGGCTTGTCACCACCATAGGTCCACTGTTCTGTACCGAGTCATAGACCCTTGCTACACCAGGGGCAGAATTAGGGTCGAAGTTCAAATGGAGGCGCACCCTTTCTGCAACATGGGCATTAGCACCGCCGAAAACTGGGAAGTTCCTTTGGATCTGAATGCTGGGGAGAGGAGGTAGCAAAGGGGAGAGAGGGGGTGCTTCCACTGTGGAATTTTGTAGGACCATTCCTGTGGTACCTACCAAGAGCCCGTTGACAGGGGGTTCCATAAAAATGTCAGGTGCCACCACTAGATCTTGAGCCACCTGGCCCTCGTCCACATGGTTGGAACTGCCCCCTATCTGTGAAGCCATGGACATCAACTCCATTGGTGAAGAGCTGTCCAGACAATATGCACGGGGTCCTTCCACTGAATACATTCCCTCATCTAAAGGCATGGTGTACTGAATATAGTCCTGAGGTGTAAGTCCAATAACTACAGGCACATGCTCATCAATGCTTAAATGCAAGTCACCATTTTGAGAGTCCGGATTCTTCTGAGGGTTACTCTCCTCTTCGAACAAGCCATCCATCTGGAGGGCATGGAACTCTTTACGGACACCATTGCGTGCAGGGCTAGGGCTGGATGAGTGAACCAGGGCTTTTACCTTCACTTCCATCTTAATGCAGGTCTCCTCCGAGTTGGCTGGCCTAAGGGGCCAGGGAGTGGGGCTGTAGTGATGGCTACGTAACGAAGTAGACCTTAAGGGCCTCTGAGCCTTCACATCATTACAGCTAATAGGTGCAGAGGAAGAGGAGAAGGTATCATCATCTACAGAACTTACTGAAGGCGAACTTCCTTTGCCTTTGGGTTTCTGCTTGGCAGACAGCCTCCTTTTCAGGGTGCCCATGAGGCTCTCACTCTTGGATCGGATCTTGTGTCCTTTTTCATCCTCGTTCATCTCACAGCTAGCCAGGTCTTTGCTGTAGCAGCCTCCAAAGAGAGACTCGTCTTTCCCAAAATCGCCTGTCAAGGTTGGCTGCTGCACAACCACAAACTCTCCCTCTTCTTTGCCCTTATTTAGGTTAAAAGACTTACGAAATGTCTTAAGGCTAATTTTCTTCATCCTGAAAATCCCTCCCAAATTAGGGATTAGGGTTCTTCTTCACCTATGCTGCTCGAGGAGGTGTTGTCCACGGCGGCAGATCATGGACTCTTCCAAAGCACTTCATGTAAGTAATGATGCAGCCATCCCCTACAACAAAACAGATGACAGAAAACCATTAGTACACCAGTACATTTTTTAAAACAAACACACATCCAAGTCAGGTGTACAAAGATGCCAACTTTTGAAGGAGAAAATAGTAGCATGAGCCGAGTAAAGCGAGGCTGACTTTTTTTTTTTTTGTGGCTTCTAGCCCCTAGAAATTAAAAGGTAAGCCAATTTCCTAATTTTGGTAATTGTAAACACACAGCATTTAGAAAATATAAAAAAACCCAATAAAAATACTTCAACACTTTTTTTTTTTTTTATGTGGAATTCTATTTATTTTGGATTTAAATATTTGTAATGGAGTGTTTTAGGATCTCATAAGAAGGGGTCTACTTAATCGCGGTAAATTTACGTATTTTTCATGGGTATGTTGCGGAATAAAATTAGGATTTCGAGGACATTTCGTGGACCTGTTTAAACATTAAAAAAGCCTAAGCAGACAGTATTTCAGAACACTATAAAGCCTAAAAATAGTGGTACTTGCTTCCTTACTAAAACAGAGTGCTGTCATTTGTTAAAGGCAAGCATGCAGCATCCCCCCAGCAGTTGACTTGCCCATACATTGAGACTGCACGTTCTGCATCCACTGAATTGGTTGGAAGTTAAGGCAAAGTTTTGCCAAGTTATACAGATGCGGCAATCAATTAGAAACAGCCCAAAAACTCGGTTAAACAAGGGCATCTGGCATACTTTAATAAAGGCAATGTATGCAGCACGTTGAAAACATGGCTATTCGGGTCTAAAATTCCAACTGCGAAAAAGTAAGCAGCAGGTTGAAGCGAGGTGGCTGTGCTGGATCGTTTTAGTACTGATTTAACTTGCAGACAGGAATACTTTTTGTCTGCGCTGACTTTCCAGTTTGGTTTCTGAAAGCTGTTTATTTTATGTTCTGTTCAGCAGCCTCTGTAGTAGCCTTTTGTTTCTGAAGCTAAATAGTGATCGATCACTATTAAGACATTAAGATATGCAAAACAATTACTTCAGTCTGCATGTACAGTTTCTTTGGGAAATATCTTGAAACGATCATCAGCCAAAATATACTTTGCTTTTTTTGTCGTCCATTTCTACTATTTTACCTCCAATGCTGAAAACTAGACTTTAGCAACCTTAATCAAAACAATGCAGCACCAACTTTGTCCCACCCCCTCCTGCACAGTACAGGTCACATAAAAGCATTAAAGACGCACTGATATGCTGATTAAAACTTTGTCATTTGAATAGTAAACAAGAACGTTAACTGCTTTGGAGAATTTATTTTGTAAATGTTACTTGTGGACGTTTTTTGTTTGTTTTTTGCAATGCACACGGGACGGCGAAGGAATCAAAAAGGGCTATCTACAGAAGGAAGATACGTAGTTTGCGTCGCTTGTGGTATGCAGTAGTTCATCTCCGTACTGTATGCATTGGCCCCTAAGAGGTGAATTTCGCGGTGACCCCTCAATTTCACGATTTCCACGAAATCACGATTTAGGTAGATCCCTACTCATAAGTGCTATCACACCTGGAATGAAATATTCAAATTTGTACTACTCTGCAACTATCAAAACACAAAATGCTGTGTAATATCCAATAATTAATTATTTAAAGCGAGTTAAACCTCAAAACCAATTTGCATAAACATACAGTACCGGGAGTGTCAGATGTTGCTTATTGTTGGTGTTTCTTTGTAGCTATGTGAGAGATAGTCATGACGCCCACCGTGTTTCACAGAGAAGTCTGTCCGACAGTATTCACAGTAGACGTGAGATTGAGACACTTCAATTCTTTTAATGAATGACCATTCTGTGGTAAATTCCTCTCAATCTTTTAGATGGAGAAGTGACATTTTTTGTTTGATTTGTGATTCCTATTTTAACTTACTGATAAGTAAGGCTGGGATTTTGTTATGGAAATTTGTACTAAAAATCACGAGCTGTCACAGTAAATTTGTTCAAAATCATGGAGGAAGGGGAAAGAAGTCACCTGGATGAAAATTCAACTACATTATTTATTTTTTTAAATTATTAAGTATATTTAATAAAAAGGAATATGAATCAATATTTATTTATTATAGTTTTCACAACATCAGTTTTAATCCTGTAAATCGGTAAACTTCACAGCATATACAGTACACGTATAAACAAAAATGTTCATTTTACATAACATTTGGTAGGGTTTCAACAGGCCAACAAACAAAAGCTGTAGGTTTTACATACCTTTAAAAAATAATGTTTAAAGTTCAAAAAAGACAGTCTGTGTGCATCTGTTACTTCTGCTGTGGTAGTTTGCAGTTATTTTACGTTTTGGTTTGTTTGTTTACATATTCTGATACATGTTGTACATCGGATGCCTTTCTGGAGCGCCACTCATCCCAAATTACATTTTTGCATGCAGACAATGATTACAGCAAGACAGGAAAAACTTGCCAACCTGCCAGATGGCTCAGCACCTAATGTACTTTGTTAATGGTCTTTCCTTCAACTTAAGTGATGTAACTTATGTATAACAATGTGTGCAAAGTATACGAATATAATGGGACTCGAGGGAAGCAAGTTCTTGATAAGATAGCTTTGGTTATATTTTCATAAATGTGACAATTTTTGGTTTCCGTGTTACTTTGATAGTTTGAAGTCTAAACTATAACTTGGTAACAGCTATTTATGTTAAACAGCTTTAAAATCTTTATTTTTAAGCATTTTTATAACACGTACACATTTCAGTCGAGCGCTTTTCATGTGAGAACTCTTGTAAATATGCCTAATTTAAAGTGAAGCTGGCGTTCATTCAAAGCCGTGTACCACCTCAGGTTATACATCCCCTGAAAGCTGAAAGTCTGCTCTTTCAACACAACGCCATCTGCAGGTCAGATTTCACATTACCCGTTGACCAGATGACATTTTTAATAGCTCATTGCGAAGGCAACTTGAAGCGTGTTGCTACCATGTGACCGAACGGCAGCCTCTGATTGGTTAAGCACACCGTTCATCCTTCTGACAGACTCAGTGAAGCTTGAAGTTGAAAAACATGAATGGTATTTAAAACAAAATTAACTGGGGCTCCAGAGTGGCGCATCCGGTAAAGGTGCTCCGCGTGGCGTGCAGGATGCGCCCTATAGCCTGGCGGTCGCTGGTTCGAGTCCAGGCTATTCCACTGTTGACCGTGGATGGGAGCTCCCAGGGGGCGGTGCACAACTGGCCGAGCGTTACCCGGGTGGGGAGGGCTAGGTCGGCTGGGGTGGCTAGGGTGTCCTCGCTCACCGCGAGCCAGCGACCCCTGTAGACTGGTCCGGCTTGCCTGTAAGCTGCGTTGTCCTGCAACGCTGTAGCTCTAGGTTGGCTGCATAGCAGGCCAGCAGAATGAAAAAAAAAAAGCGATCAGCTGACAGCACGCGCTTCAGAGGACAGCGTGTGTTCGTCTTCACTGCTCCCGAGTCAGCATAGGTGTGGTAGCGGTGCGCTGAGCTTAAAATACAATTGAGCTTAAATACAATACAATGTTAAATTGGGAAAAAAGCAGGGTAAAATTAACTGGCGACTACTAAATAAAAACAACAAAAAACAAAAACAGAATTTATTCAACTTTTTACTTATCTGCCCTTACTCTGGTCCCACTGCAGTCGGATAAGCGACGGATTGCTGTAATTGTACATTAAACCTGAATACTAATGGAACAAAGGGCAAGGTATATTTGCTTTGAGTCAAATGAAAATTTTACCTGCAATATAATATCATAAATTACAGCAAGTTTGTTTTTTTAAAGCAATAGGGTAACTTTCATGTAGAGGATGATTAATTATGTCAGAAAGACTAAGAAAATACATTTCAGCCTATATGTCCTGTGGTTAAAGAAAAGGGCTTGTAACCAGCAGGTCCCCGGTTCAAATCCCACCTCAGCCACTGACTCATTGTGTGACCCTGAGCAAGTCACTTAACCTCCTTGTGCTCAGTCTTTCGGGTGAGACGTAGTTGTAAGTGACTCTGCAGCTGATGCATAGTTCACACACCCTAGTCTCTGTAAGTCGCCTTGGATAAAGGCGTCTGCTAAATAAACAAATAATAATAATAATAATAATATATATAACAAATCATGTATGAGAAATCAACCAATTGCCATTTAAGATGTGTCAAAGCTCCAGTTCATCTTATCTGGTGTATAGATGCATAGAGCATGACAGTTCCAGAGTGTTTTTCTGATTCATAATAAGTTTATATGTAAAGTTTCTGCAAAGTTTAAGTAGCCAGAGCCCACAAGGACTGCCTGAAGTGATTCTTGTAGCAACAACACGAGACACCCTACATATTATTATTATTATTATTATTTATTTTTAGCAGACGCCTTATCCAGGGCTTACTTACAATCGTAAGCAAATACATTTCAAGTGTTACAGTACAAGTAATAATACAATAAGAGCAAGATAAATACAATGACTAGTTCAAGCAAGTACAAGTGTGACAAAATACAATTCAATAATACAGCAGATAAAAGTGACAGTTACATCAAGATATGATTAAGTACCAAATACTACAGATTAGACACTTGGCAGATTACAGTACTCTGAATTACAGGATTAAATGCAGTAAAATAGGTGGCAGATAAGAGCAAGTAAAGCACATTTAAGGAAGGGTGAAAGTGTCCCAGGGGAGAAACAGAGGAGTTCTACAGGTGCTGTCTGAAGAGGTGAGTCTTAAGGAGGCGCTGGAATGTGGTCAGGGACTGGGCGGTCCTGACATCTGTAGGTCATTCCACCACATGCGGAGCGAGGGTGGAGAAGGAGCGGGCTCTGGAGGCAGGGGAGCCGAGGAGGTAGAGCCAGTCTTCTAGTGCAGGCGGAGCGGAGAGGTCGAGTGGGGGTGTAGGGAGAGATGAGGGTCTGGAGGTAGCTGGGTGCAGTCTGGTCAAGGCATCTGTAGGCTAGTACAAGAGTCTTGAACTGGATGCGAGCCGTGATCGGTAGCCAGTGGAGTGAGCGGAGTAGTGGAGTTGCTTAACTAAACTTAACTTATAGCATATGTTTTTTACAGCATTAGATTATCGGTAAATATCAGACTGTCTGTATACTTGTCCATCTATATGGGACACATTTTTGTATGTATCTTAGACTGCTTATTAAATCATGTTGAAATGTGTTAACATTATTTAGCATATTCATGGTAGTATCAGATTATGTGTTCTAATTGTCAAACATTTGTACATGCATCTTGAGAACATAATTGTTCCACACTGAAAATCTGACATTTGAATATACTTTACCATTACAGTAACATCTAATTTGCTTACCAATTGATATTTAGGTCTTAAATACCACTGATCCCATTTTCATTAAACGGTTCATTGTCATCTATACTACTCTACATATACTGTCGATATAATCATTGTCATCAACAGATCTGATTTTGAATTTCATCCAAGTCGCTTACATACTTAATATTTTGTTTTAACTTGATCAATCACGTGGGGCATTCTAGAATCATACAATACACATTGACAGTCGCTTTTGCTTACATTCCCAATAGGTATTTTTAGCCAAAAGACAAAGCACACCCCACACCTCCAATCTACACCAGATTGGTGTGGGTATAAATAAGGTACAGGAAACAACTGTGATACTGCTTATATTTTAACATGAGATCATCAATACAAGTAACCTCCTTAAAACGTGTATATATTAAAAAGGGACGCTATTCCTAACCACACTCAGCTATTCTTGTTTATAATTCATTCATACACACACACATTTGTTTTTAGTACTTCAGGTCAATCGCGTGGTATATTTTTGCTCGTAGCTGCCTGAAATTGCCATTAGTTTAACGGACATAATTTTTGTAAAGTATATTTACATTTTTTTTTTTTTTTTTATCAGAATCAGCACAACTACAACCTATCCAGTCTCGATGCTGGGCCCACCAAGGCTGGTGCAGCCTGGGTCTCGAGTCAGGATATTTGTTTTTAAGATATCGACTCTCCCCAGCAAAATGAATGGACAGTCCCGGGTGTTCCCATCAAAATAAAATCAAGACGACTGTTTTGTATTTTAAAAGAAAGGTACACTTTATTTCCTAGTTGTTAATTTATTTATTTTTTTGTTGTATATATTTTTATTTTTAAAATCGCCAACAAATATAGCAGGAGTTGCAAGCTTACAACCACAGGCCTCAACAAATAAATGTCTGCTCATTCAAGTATTTATCATACTAAAAACCAACATAAAATATAGAAATTAATCATATAGAAAGTGTCAGAACCATTCAAATCATACCTCGCATTACATAATTGTACACAGTGATTTCCTTTTTACACTCTTTTTGCCTTTACGTTAGAGTAAAATAACACTCACACCAAGGAACAACAACCCTAACCATTACCATAAGCTTAAAAATCTTTGATTTGATACTCACCGGGTGCTTTCTTTTGGAACCCACTCGACTCAAGAGGAAATGTCAGTCAGAACTTCCAGCAGAATCAAGACAAACCACACCGCACAGTCACCTTCATCTTCTCCCAAATTAGTCTCTTACACACCGGGGGATATTAAGGAAAACTATACACCCAAGTCCGCGATTTCTTTAATACAGTCATTTATTCAGAACATTTAAATGGTTGTTCGTTTGTATTTGTTAATGCTTTCCGAACAGCACGGGCTCCTGCTTTTATGATACCGTGTTCTCTAAGGTTTTAAACTTTTTTCTCTCTCTCTCGCTGTCTCTCGCCCCCTTTGTTGCCTGTTGCATTATGGGAGAGACGGGCTGTGGGGTGGAACAAATGTTTACTCACTCAGGTTAAACTGACATATTGGAGAACAATGGTAAACTGCTGGAAACGATTGCAGATTATCCAATATTTTGTCCAGAACCAGAAAAAGAGTTTGGTTCTAGTTTTGTAAATATAGACCTGTGGATACACATTAAAAAAATAATATACCCAGTTTAGTTCTGTAAATAAATAGTAATACATATTTTGCATCTCATTCTACACAATACTTCTTTAGATTTGTTATTAGGCCATACTGTTAGGTGATACAAAAAGTGATAAAATCGCAAACCGGGACGCTTTAACAATTATACTGTTTCTGACTGGGACAAAAAATTAAGGCTGTTTTTGCTCTACTTGCCTCAGAATATGAACTAAACTACACGCAAAATTTTTACTTCTGAGTGGTGTTATAGTTTGTTTTGATTGTGAAGCATCTTGTGGTTGTTTTCTGTTTGATATTTTTCCTTTTTAAAAGCAATACAAATAATCAGCGTATCACAGTCTACCATTCTACCAAATTATAGTGGAAAAGTTTTATGCTTTTGACTTAGAAAATTTCAGTTTGCAAAAGCTCCCTTATTTTGAAGACTGCTTTTGACTTAGAAAATTTCAGTTTGCAAAAGCTCCCATATTTTGAAGACTCAATGTTGACAGGTATGGGGACCTGAGTGATTTCAAGTTCTTTTGCTTAAGCATCAATAGTAACCAGACAAACAAGAAGCCAGGAGGCGGGAAAGGACTTAATGCATAGAAAAAAATATGTAGCCTAAACAATCGTTTTGACAAGTCGAAATATAAAAGTATTTTGACAAAATGTGTTGCCAGTACGCAGTACCGGGCCGTATCGGTTTACTTTCACCTCTGCACCATGGTAGCTTAATCAGCCATGCCTCTTATGGTTTAGTTTAGTTTCATTTATTCATGTTGTGCTCGTAGGGCCAGCACAGGCACATCAGTTTTTAACCACTGATAATAATAATAATGAAATAATTACCATATAAATGTGTAAACCTTTTCCACGTTCAGTTGTTTGCAAACATAAACTGGCATAGTGAATAGGTTACAGCACTTATTATCTAAGTATTTTCAGTTTCTTTCAGTCAGAGTTGTACCATTTAGTTTCTTTATGTACGGCAACCATTTACACTGACCTTCTATTCTGACTGTGTTATTTTTGGACTGCATTCAATCAAATAGGAAATCCAGATATACAGTCATAGCCTTTTCCATACATTCACAAAACAATGACAGCACTATCTCATTGAGAATGGAAAGTGCTTTAGCAGGGCTTTGTGCTCAAAATGAACTTCCAATTCCAATATCACTTGCTCTGACAAGGGTTACCATGTTTGACATTAGCAAGTAATGCTTTTCTTACGCTGAAAACATACCTAAAACCACTATGGAATGACCAAATACATGTTTTAACCGAGTTGCTTGTATGTTACAGGACATTTAGTTCTGCTGGAGGATAAGTAATGAAACCAAACTTTCCCAAAATATTAATACAAAATAGGAATGAACATGCATTTGTAATATTGTTCAAATCTCTAAGCAGTTGTGTGCTCCTTCATTTACTAATATGCTGTCCAGAGATTCCTCTGTTACATATCAAACGCATGACCTCACAACAGACTGAAATTACCTGGAGTAATGTTTTTGTAATTGCACCTTTTGTGTTGCATGACCTTATATTGTCTCTTAGGATATCCAGTAGTGCTGTGTAAGGGATAATGAACCACCTGGCTAAGCATACTTGACAACCCCTCCTTCAATCGATTAATTTATTTACCTGAACTCAGTGTTGCAGAATGATGAATGCAAGATTGCGTTAAGGCAGTGTGAGGGGACATGACATTTAACAACGACTGCAGGCAGAGTTGACTCAGAAAGTTTGAAGACACCTAGCTCCTATCAATTTATACAACTAACTTCCTTCAGCCCAAATGAGCTCTGTGAAATTGGCATCAAGATCAAATGAAAAAAAGTAATAATGTATTTCTGTGCATGCTTGGACAAGAAAAGGACTTTCAATCAGGAACGTGCTCTCTCATTATTTCACAATTTGATAATTCATGAATTGTGTTCATTCTTTGTTAGCCCATATTGACAGTTCATTGTCATGTTCTATACTTTACTGTAGAAAGACCCTTTACCAATTCGCTGTTTTCAGTATTCACAATGTTTTGATGTGTAAGTCAGATAGTGAAATAAAGAGGGAGCATTATATAAGTAAATGATAAACTAAAATATACAGGTAATGTAATATTGGAGAAATGTTTAAGATATATCCTTAAAATGTTATGACAAGGAAGTAACCTATGATTTTGATTTCCATTGCATGAGAGTCGATGTTAACACTTCATGCTGATTTGAACTCGGCTCTCGTCAAGATAAGCACCGACTAAGACTGCTTTACAGTAAACTAATGTGATCCATCTGCATCTCCATCCATTTGCGTTTCTTTCCATTTGATGATGTAGATATCCTTCTGCCTGGTGTTGATGGCTGAAGTGTAATGCTGACTCCAGGGATCAGCTTATTTTGCCTCCCCAGCGCATCAGCACGCACAACGGCTGCGATGCTGGCATGGGGGATCAACCACAGTTCGGTCTCCCCAGCGCATCAGCATGACAACCGTCTGGATTGAGGTAAGTAGGGTACATCTCTGGGGTCTTCAAGTGGGCACCTTCCGTCCTCTGTGTTTCGTCGACTAGCCCACAACACCTCAAGAGGGCTCGACAGTGATTCTGGTGTCCCATCATCACCCCCCTCCACCCCCCACTGAACTCAGCCCAGCTTACTTACCCGTACATCAGCATTGCTTTCTTTCTATCGTGCTTGAGATCCCCAGCCTGAATCTTTCCATCTCAACCACAGCCGTTGTCCTGGGCAAAGCTTGGTTTTAACACCTTTTCTTGGTGGTTGCTCTCCTGGACGGATGAATATTGTCTTTTGTGTGTAATGCTTTGATGGAACTGGTGGCAACTTATTGGTCATGTTACGCTTGTCTTCCAATGCTAAGGCTAAACATCGCAGTACCTGGTTATGGCACCAAGTAAACCGCCCTTGGCTAAGACCTACTTTACACTCCTGTCAAAATGTGCCTTAATGTTGCAGGTGATGAACACAAAGGACATGAGGGATACTCACCCACCCAGAGGTTTAGGCTCTGTGGTGATGGGAGACATCATATGTTGATCTGATGAGGAAACTGATCCTGCTCCGCTCCATTTTCCATAGGTCTTGCCAGCTGATCTTGCGTTGTTCCACACTCTCCCATCTCATCCATTCTCTCTGCTTGGCTTGGGAAGCGTCCTTTACCCCCCTCATCCTCTCCTCCTGCTTTTGCACCTCGTTGACTACCAGTTTCCTCCGTTGAGCTGGGGTTGCCTTGTGCCATGTAGGAAGAGCTGAACAGAGACCAAGACCCCTTCTTCCATACTGAACTTGCCCCATGATATCACGGATTCGAAGGGCAGCCTTTGCATCTTCCACGGCTTTCTTTGCCACCCACTTTCTTCCAGTTTTCAACACAGGTGCTGCCTCCCTTACGCATTTGTCACGTGAATCTACTAATGTAATTTCCAGTCGGACCTTGGCACACTTAAACTCCCCGGATATGTTTACCATGAGCAAAACTAACATTCTGCTTATGTAAACAAGGTTTTAAAAGTGTCCACCCAACCCTGATTTAATTTATAATATTTTGACAAGACAGAGATAGCAGATTCACAAAGCCTTATTCATATATGAAGTGACACTTATTGTACCTGTGCTGTTTATTTTCACCTGCCTAAACACACGTAAGATCATTAGGGTTTGAATGAATAAGCAATCTTACTTAAAGTAACTGAAACTAATAAATAAGCCTTAAATCTTAATCATTTTGCACTTCCATTAAATACATACATTTTGAATGTGCAATTTCTTAAGAAACACACGTTATTGTAAACATGCGTTTTCATTTTCTCTACACTAAGCTAAAGGAAGTTCCCAGTCTGCTGGCCTTGCCTTACAGGAAGTCTGTTACTGCTTTATGTCCTTGATTATTTCACACCAACAGTGTCTTCAAGGTAAAAGCATGCATGTTAATAGGGGAAACAGTTAAAGGAATGGGGACAATGTCAACCTTGAGGTGAAATAATCCAGGAAGTGCAAGCCAGTCTAAAAGCATGATTTGCAGCGATTTATTTAACCTAGTGTAGTACCAGAAATCATGTTTGCTAACATCTATAATGAATGGATGTGCACAGCAAATAACATTTATTGGAACTATTTTGTTAGCTACAATTACTTACAGTAGTGCTTGGACTGTCTCTTGTATAATAATTTGTAAGATGTTTGCCATTATAACTTCTGGCTTTAGTAAGCTGAAGTCAGTGTCCATATCCCTGACACTGAGGCAATCTTCAGGGTTTAGAGCCAGTGGTGTTCAATATGTTCCAAATTACAGCAGTTTGAAAGGTATCGGCAAGATGAATTATATAGACACCAAGCGGTCAAAACCTAAATAAGGGACTACAAGGATCAGAATATTAGGTGGATTAGGTACTACATGAGCTAAATTATCTAACCCTACCTAATTATGCTTATAAATGGTTATTATTTCTACAGTCAATTTTGTCAAGCTTCTTCTCTTATCTGGTTAGAATCCATTATCCACATTCGGGAATGTATGAAGCTGTCAGTCGTCTCTGAATCTCTCTGATCAACAGCCTCCAAACTTTCTCCCTCTTTCACACTTACAACCCAGAGAGGGACTAATAAATTATACCAGATTGAAACTGATGCCTAAGTGGTATTATTCCATTGGGAAATTAGTTGATGATTATTAAAAATCATATTTAAGAGAAATAGTCATGTCAGTTTTGCCGTACATAAAAAAATAAATAAATAAATAAAGCAATATCATGAAAGAGAAAAAAAAACTAGAAACGTTGGAAGAATACTGTCCAGGTTCATACATTATTTAAAAGGAAATGCAAATGTTATTAATTATAAATAATACTTTTGCACAGTATACTCAGTGACTTCTCTGCAAACCCAGCTTATAGTAATTAGACTGAGTAGGAGTCCTCTAGATCTAGGTTGATTACAGTTTAGAAAATAAGGACGGGTGTAAAATAGAAACAGAATTTCTGTGTAATTAATTCAGCTGTAAAGAACAGAATAAAATGCTGATTGACATGATCAGGATTCTTGATCCAGTGAATGTTTCATACTGTTATCACTAACAGACCCAGACATAATTACAGAACACAAATTGTAATAAAACAATGATATACTGGCACTGAAATTGAAGCAAATAAAATGATAGAATTTAGATTGATGTCCCTCAAAGGAAAGCACTGACAGTTTTGACAGACATGCCTGGAAGGCTGAAAAAGCTTTATACTGATAGGGTACTGGGACATACAGTAAGAACCTATGTATCGGTTTAGAGCAATAGGGTGAGAAAGGATCATGTAGAGTAACACACTGCATGACATGGAAACAATTGTGCACTCAATAATTGTTCTATGGGCCCAATTCATTTTTTAAATTTGTATATTTATTTATTTTATTGGGGGGGAGGGGGGTACTAATTCATGCAATGCAAAAGCGCACATAGATCAATTTTGATTTTGATTTATCATCAACAATGTTATAAAAACTATTCCATATTTGCCCTGTTTTTTTTTTAATTTTTTTGCATGGTATGTACCGGTATTGACATTTTCTTAATGTACTTTTCCCCTAAAACAAAATATTAACACAATTGTACACTGTCCAGTAGATCAGTGCAGAGCAGGGAAGGGCCAGAGTTCTAGAGTAGAACAAGTTAATATCATAATGATATTGAACCTAATGGTACATCAGAACAGTGATGATAAGCCACTCTAATGAGTGTGATCCAGCTGGACATTTGAAGACCAAAAGAAAATGAATACATTGTCAGTCCTTCTGACCGAGACCTGTGACCTTGTGTTTGAAATACATGTAGTAAATACTTTGAGACATATTAGAAGTGTAACTGAGAATTGCCATTATTTCTTTATATTGACTTGTCAGTGGTATCTGAAACCATAACTGAAGGATAAAGGACAACACAAGCAAGAGAATTACTTTATTTTTATAGAAGCACACAAAGACTCCTCTGAGTCCTTCAGTACTATCTGAATTTGTTTCCCTACAGAAGTGCATGTGGTCAAATACCATACACCTTTTGTAGTACTGCAGTATGCAAAAAGATTATCAGTGTTTCAGTGTTAACGTAATATACTGTACATTTATTTATATTAGGGCTTTTTAATTTATTTTGTGCCAACCAAATTAGGTACTGTCAAATAGTCGTCTATGTTTTTCCCAACCACTTTAGAAAATAATGACTACAAGAAGTCAGCAGAAACTGTGGTTTGTAACAACTTCCTCAGGCACATTTCTTTGAAAAATTTAATCTACAGTAAAACACTGCAAAACTTGTGATATTAAGACAGTTTGAAAGCATTCTCATTTTATCACTATATTCCCTAGACTTTAGTGATAAAATGAATACAACAGAAGTATGAAGCTAGTGAAAGGGCTTCTCAAATATCTATAACAACAAAAAAGGGCCCTAAAAAAAAAAAAAAAAAAGCACATGAGAAATGTTTTTTCTTCCACGTTATCAAATATTAACGCGTCGGCATTGGCGTGGCTATATTTAGACCTAGATTCAATCATGCAGATTCAGATGCTGCTCCAGGAAAGAAATAAGTGAAGCCTGAATAAGCAAAGCAAATCATAACTGACATGAGTCCAGTTTTATTTAATCTGCACCATTTGCATTGACAAATAAGTGTTGCCAGGATGTGCCATACCCGCCAGCTTTGGCGCCGACCCTTGCAACATAATCTCCTTTTTTTATTGCATTGTGGGTATTGTAGTTTCTATTTCGATAAAAGCCACCTTCAATGGGACTTGACGCCTTCTGGGAGATGATGTTCGTTTAGTTTCAAAACTACAAACCTCAATTTCTTTGATAATGGTGAAAAATTATAATGAATTATTCATACATTATAAACACAATTCTTCCTAACATTCAGATATGAATTGATAGTGCTTCATTCCTCATACAAATATGTGTTAAATTCGCTTCCTGTTTACCCGGAAACAAATTATTTCCAAAGGTGAGCGCGTCAGTTGAAAACAAGCCCGGGTGGGTTTGTTGATAGGATTAAGCTGCAGTTCAACTGTAAACAGATGGTTTTTGTTGTCTTACCGGGTTTTTTATTTTACGAATACGAATACAATGGAACTTTCTACTCTGATTAAAAAATTAGGTAAGGACTCTTTCCTTTGGACGTCTAGTATATATGTAATTATATTAAAAGTCCAACCTTGGTCTAGTACAGAGGGTACGTGTAGAAATCGGTTATTTGTTAGCTACGTTTTTATCAGCATTTTCATTTTGATACTATAAATATGAATACCGGGATAATCTTTATTGAGACCGAAGATTAAAATTAAATATGCAGCTGTCAGTGAAGTCACAATTCCAGTCCTTCAGTTTTAGCCTAGCTTGAGTAAAGTAATTTATGATACTTTTAACATTTGATTTAGACAATGAAGTGGTGATAAATATTGGGGTTTTAAAAGATTTAACTTACAACATAACCTGATGATGATGATGATGATGATGATGATGATGATGATGATGTACAGAATAGCCTGAGACCACCCGTAGTATTTATGAAAATGTTTAACAACTCTTTTTGCCTGGCACAAATGTGTTGTTATGGACAGATTATACACATCCCTTTCACTCCAGGGCAGCTGTATAATCTTTGGGATAAAACCTAAAGACAGTTAAACAATTAGCAGATTGTGTAGGGTGTAAAATAATAATAACAACAAAACAAAACAGTACATATACAGCTCTTGCCAGATTAAAGCTACATTAAGTGTATATATATATATATATATATATATATATATATATATATATATATATATATATATATATATAACATGCTAGCAGCTATGTATGCAACAAAACCTCTTTTTAATACTATTGGAAACAAGATCTGACTGATCCAGAGACTGACACCTAAATAATTGTAAACTCATTAGGTCTTGAAATGTTTTTGTATTTTGATGTTGGCACTTAATACAAATGAAACTGTGTGCAATCTCGTTTTCCTTTTGTGGCAGGTCACCAGCTGGTGGAAATTAGAGAGCGAGCTCTTAGGAATATAATATGTAAGCTGGACCATGGCTTGATTTCAGTACCTGACCTTGTACAAGAAAAAATGCTGTTTGTTTGTCTGCTTGAGTGGTTTAACTTTCCAGAAGTACCAATGCAAGGAGAAGTACTGGAGTTACTTTGTCATTTAGTGAAAGTAAGTTTGCATTTTAGAGAATAGACAGTTTGCAAAAATGAAAAAAAGGTTTTTCTATACTATTGATTCCTTAGTACTCTAAAATGTGTTTTTTGTTTTTTCTTTTAATAAAATCCAGCTGTGACTTTTATAAGTTGATCAAATCAACCCCATAGCCTAGTAAAGAGAGGGGCAATTCTAAACATTACTGACAACTAAAAAATCTTGGTCTAATGCAGCACACTTACTGGTTTATTTTAGACTTTTTTTTTTCTTTTATTAACATCACATCTAATTGACATGTTGCCTAATAAATTCATGTGAAATGTTATTTTGTTGTAACATACCTTTATACATTGTAAGTTATTCTGCTATATATTCAACATTTAAGCTGTGTAGTCTCAGAAACAAAAACTTATCAATATAGAGCAAACAATGTTCCAATGTTCAGAGTTTTTACTCTCCATGTAAAAAAAAAAAAAAAAATACAAGGTGTATAAAAATAAATAAAAAAGACTAATTGAAAAACATTTAAGTGGATTGTTGCAAATTACCTTACAGGTCTTTAGTTTGTTTATAGCTAGAGCAGTTTAATTTAGACCACAAAATTACTCCAATTAATTTATTAATGCTTCGGTCTAAGGCCAGTGAATATTATTATTATTATTATTATTATTATTATTATTATTATTATTATATAGGCTTTTTCCACTGTAGAAGTGGTAATTAACTAATGCCACCTTAAAATATTGCACCTTCATAAAATGGGGGCCTAAAACCTCCTTTCAGTCTGTTTAAAGGATGTTCTATATGATTTAGATATTAACTCCAGCTACATTATTTAGAGGACCTTTTGACTAAGTCTGGACAGAATTGCAACAGAGGTTTTTAAAGAATAATATGAATATAGTTTTGCTTTCTTTTTTTTTTTTTTTCCCAAAGCATCCCTCAGCAACCCACCTATTAGGGGAGGTAGGAGCAGTAGAGTTTCTCACTCAGCTGCGTCCTATTGTTGAGCCTAAGCGGCAAGCTACCATTGATGGACTCTTGGATGGGTTGTTTCAGCTTCCAGAAATCCCTCCTGATTTTCCAGCAATCTCCTTCCATGGAAAGTCGGCAGTATTAACAGAACAAAAAGGTATTATCCTACTCAAATAATATTCAGAACCGAGTACACTTTGTCAGCGTATCTTGTGTCATTCACCAGTTCAAGAAAAAAAAGACTTAAGTTAATGTTTATTCAGCATTTGTTTATTTTATTGCACTTCATAGCAGTGCCACCTGTCCAAGCTGAAGATGAACCACCCTTGGTTGGATACTTTCAAAACATAATCACAAGACCATCAGAAATTCCTCCTCAGAGAATAGCAGGTAGGTACAGCACAATTATCCCGGAACTTGTGTTAGATTGCAATGTGTTCCATATTACTGATTGCAATATGTATTTGTGTGATGTTGAAGTTTACCAGCCCTCCCAGAATGCTCATTACTTCCCAAGTGAGACTGTTGCCATTTGATTGTCATAGTTGTTTGGTGGAAAAAAGAAATGTCTTTGACCTTGGTGTATTTATTTTTAATATTAGTGTTTGTACGTATATGGACACCCTGTCGTACCTTATTGCATACATATGCTATCTATCTATCTATCTATCTATCTATCTATCTATCTATCTATCTATCTATCTATCTATCTATCTATCTATCTTTTTTTTTTACAGTGAGTGATTCAGTGAAGTGTTTAAAGTTCTCTACTTTTCCTTGGCTTGCTTTGATGACAACAGACAGACACATTCTTTCATCAACTGAAAGGTAGCACAACATTTTCCTTTTTTTCCTCTTGTATAGGACATTTAATTGAAAGTGTTATACATCAATTTGGAATGTATTTGTATACCAGGAAACACATAGGCACAATCTATCATTATGTATTTTTTCTCCCTTTTGTTTCCAGTTCCCTGAGGAGTAATAATCACAGTTTAGTTCGCACCACCTGCAAGCTCCTCCAGGATGTCATTATGCAGGATTTCCCTGCAGAGATTTTTCTCCAGCGACCAAAGATTGTTCAGGTAGGACAAATTGCTAGTTAAACAAGAGAATGTATTGCTTTATGAAATAATCCCATGTACCTTTTTTTTAATCTATTGCCATTGTATTATTTTACATATTGTGCTGCAGTTTGTATGTATTTTAGTATTTAGTATTTTGTCTTTTACTTCCACAGTAATGAAACTCTTTATGTGTTTTGTTATAGAATCTTCTGTCTCTACTTAAGCTAAGTACTGGCAGGGACAGTGCTAGTTATTTAACATTGCAAGCTGTATCCTGCCTGCACCAACTGTGTACAAACCTCAGGAGCAGGCTCAGCTTTCACAGAGACCCTAGTTTCTACTCTGCCAAGCAAGGTAAGCACTTCAAAATAGTTTTTTTTTTTTTTTTTTTAATGTAATTTAATAGTGAACTTGGGATTCAGACCTTTAGCAGTATATACTGTAGATATCCCACATGTTTTAATCTGTAAATGCAAATATCACAGTCTCCTGATATTTGTTTATTTATATTAATCTCTTAAGTCTAGGCTGTAGACCTACATAATGTAAGTCGACTTGACCGTGCATGTTAAACGATCAGAGAGAAAACTGACCACAACATGAGACGCTAAGTTCTGTAATTCACAGATTGATATCTAATCCTGTAGCCCATAGTTCTCTTTCTTATTATTGAGGTATCCTGAGCAATAATGGTATGTTCCACATTTCTGAAAAATCTGAGTAACATATGATGATATTCTAACTCCCCTTGCAAATCATCATCCACAGTTTGATGTTTTTACGGAAAACTCACTCGAGCAACGATGACATATCCCAAAGCAATAACACCTTATCATTACTGTGAATTCTCACTGCTGCTCAGCAATGTCAAAAGCAGCCTTGTCAGTGGTGTGGAAATAAAGTCACGTATTCAGGTGTGAAAAGCTGATGCTCCTTATACCAAGTAAAGCCCTTTGCTGTGTTGTCCGTATCATGACACAAAATACTGTAATAAATCACTTATGTTTTAGAGTACGCATTTGACTGGTGTTTTTCATTGGAACACCATAAAACCTGTTAATTATATAACAGGTTTTGCCACTTTCAGTTTGAGTTGTTTCTAACCAGCTGAGCTCACAACACACAGTAATTGAGTGGGTCGGAGATACTGGTATCCAAAATCAACAACTGGAAAAGTATGACTGATACTCTTTTCGTTTGCTATGATTTTCCTTTGCTTGGATATCTCTCCCCTAGCTGTATTTGGTCAGAAGCAAAGAAACAATTGAAAATGTTCACAATTAACAGATTTCATAATGTTTAAATAAAGAAACTGAGTAAGCTGCAAAATAATTAGGTTATTCTAAAAGGTGAGTGATGTATTACAGTCTTTTGTGAGCCCCTGAAAAATAAATGTTGAAAAGAAACAAGCCTATTCAAAAGAGTGGCTCCCATTTGGAATTGTAAAAGACAATTCCACGTTTTTCCTGACGAAGTGAATATTTTAGAAACACTCTATGATTTTTGTCTAAGTGTAAAAAACAGTTTTCTATACAATATGGAGTTCTGGTTGGTGTGCATACAATAAAAAAAAACAGTTTGTGGTATAACTTTCTGCTATTTAAATAAGCTTATTTTTTCACTTCAACTAGATGTAGTTTCCCAGAATTCATCGGTGTCCTACTCGCAGGAAACAAGAGGAACCCAGCAGTCTCCTGAAAATAGCAGCCCGAGACCCTCTGTGATTGGACGAACCGGGCAGCGTGCCAGGGGGGATGGTCAGGATGGGGATGCTGCATCTTCCAGGTACACTAATATTAAAATTTGCACTTATACCATGTTTAATAAATTTGCCTGGTTACTGAACTAATATACACTACTGTTCAAAAGTTTGGGGTCACTTAGAAATTTCCTTGTTTTCGAAAGAAAAGCAAATTTTTTGTCCATTAAAATAACATCAAATTGATCAGAAATACAGTGTAGACATTGTTAATGTTGTAAATGACTATTGTAGCTGGAAACGGCTGATTTGTAATGGAATATCTACATAGGCGTACAGAGGCCCATTGTCAGCAACCATCAGTCCTGTGTTCCAATGGCACGTTGTGTTTGCTAATCCAAGTTTATCATTTTAAAAGGCTAATTGATCACTAGAAAACCCTTTTGCAATTATGTTAGCACAGCTGAAAACTGTTGTGCTGATTAAAGAAGCAATAAAACTGGCCGCCTTTAGACTAGTTGAGTATGTATGTTTTCATGGAAAACAAGGAAATTTCTAAGTGACCCCAAACTTTTGAACGGTAGTGTAGTATGCTGTCATTCTGTATTTACATGAGCCAGCTTTAAATACAGATTGAAGCCATCCTTGTACCCTGAGTTTTCAGTCTATCACAGTACTATACTAAGCCCCCAAAAAGCATATTATTTAGTATTTCGCGCTTACTGCTGTTAGATCATGGAAATAGACTAGTTAAAGGGTTTCCGTACACTTTACTGATGGGTTTTTTTTTTAGGTGGCGTTTGTCACAATTATTTAATGTACATTTTTCAGCGGAAGCAGTTCTCAGGGAGACAACTCCAGGCTGCCTGCCCAATCCCCTTCAGACACAGCCCACCTTGACTTACCGGAGATGGAAAATGAGGATGTTTTAGAACTGCAGTTCCAGCAGCTTGGTCTAGCCCAGTTCTGTGTTGCAGTGCTAGAACATGCCTTACCACTTTCCAGAACAGGTAAGAACTTTTTTTTTAAACTTTTTACTACATGACCAAATAAGAGTATGTATCGAGCTGTTGTCTGTGTTGTCATCAGAGATGTATTTTGTTAATTGCAGTAAACATATCTTTTTTTATTTTTTTAAATTTTTTTAGAAAGCTTGAAGGTTTTCTTGCGTGTTCTAGAACTTTTGTCTGAGAATATATTGCTCCTTAAAGACAGCGTATCTGAAGAGGTCTGGGTTGATGACAGCATAATTGGATGGGAACTAGTAAGTTAATACATCTCTGAATATGTATTTTGGCACCAATAATTATTCAGATGATTACTTAAGTTTCAGTATCCATAGTGTTCCCACTATGACTTCAATACCTAAAAAAAAAAAAAAAATACAATGTCAATGTTTTCTGTTAAACTGAGTTGTCAATTCAATAATTTGTATTGCTATTCATAAGGCATAAAACAGACTACAGTTTGAGAGGAAACATTTTGGTTTTTTTACACAATGTACAACCTGTAAATGTATATTTTTATTATATAGTAAATGTTTTTTTATATATATATATTTTTATATATAATATGCAGTTACTGGAGCTGTTTTTAATGTTTTTCTTTTCCAGAAAGAGAAGCTATTGTCATCTTTGGATTCTTTGGGAGACACCTTATTTTACCACCTTAACAACAGCTCCTCTGATCAATCAGAGCCCATACTAGTAAACCACCGACTGGCATATATTGGTACTGCCATTTGTACTATCAGACTGCTGCAGACACTCGTACCTGTGGAAAAGGTCAGCCGATTTAGCTTATTTAGTGAACTTCGAACCAAATCCTACATTTTGTGTAATTTTTGCCATATTATAATTTTCTTCCCCTTATATTTTAGGCCAGTGAAGTTTTGCCTGAGAGTACAGGGGCTGCACTATTTCACTTAAGTTTAGATTTGCCCTTCAGCATGGCTTTTCAAAGCATCCATGAGTCTGCTGCTGCCTACTTGGAACAACTCAATTCAGAAAATTACAGTGTTTACAAGAGCGCAACTTGGGCTGTCCATTCAATAGAATGTACTTGCACCTTTTTAAAGGAGGTAAAAATGGAGGTATGTTGACATTGAATAATAATAAATGCCTTGCAGGGTTAAAAATAGTACATTTCTATATGAAAGTGGGGATTCATTCCTTTCCATTAGTTTCACCAGCATACAAAGCACAAGGTTTGAAATTAATAGTGGCCCAGTGGCCTGAAGACACCAAATATTTTTGGTCCTTCTCTCCTGCTGATGCAAACAGTGTTATTCAGTTTAAAAGAGTGATATTCTTTTGACAAAATAAAACAAACGGTTTACTTCAATTATTTTTTTCACAGTGTTATTTACCAGATTTATTGTGTTTATTTTTAGGTTCACTTAGAAAAATGTAGGGCTCTAATGGATCAGCCATATTGGTGGTGGTCCAGATGGCCAACTCCTCAAAAAGTTAATTTCCAACCCTGAGCATAATTGACAATCATAATTTCTTTATTTTCTAAATTATAATATTTGTCACTAATAACGCATGGCTCCTTTTAAGACAGTCAGTCATTTTCTGAAAAAAAGTAATGACCTATGTATGTCAAACAGCATGCTGGTGATGTAGTGACATGTAGTGGATATTGAAATACTTGCTGAACAATCTTTTTTTTTTTTTTTTTGACAGGGCAAAAAGAATCTTCTGGAGCTGTTGGAGCTGGCAGACCAGGCAGTAGGCAGCCTTTCATACCATCAACATTTACCACTCGTCAAGGAAATCACTGGCCTCTGTTCACACATGTAATGTATCATTGCTCTGAAAATGTACTATTTTTTCTTTTATAACACATTCCTATAAAATAAGGGAATCAGTGGAGAAGCTGCGATGAACTGTAGAGCTAGGTTGGGTAGAGATTAGCAGAATGTTAAGTCTTAAGAAATTAAATGACAGTGTATTTCTGGTGAACAGATGCTCTTGATATGTTGATTGATATGCTTCTGTTTTTGTTAACTTTGTAGCTGGAAGTCTGCACAGGCCAGTCCAGTACTGCAAGCTGAGAGCCAGAAGGGCTTTCTTAAATTGCTGTCCCACCCTCTCCTGGCTGTTAAAGTGGAAACATATGCCTGCTCTCTTAATATTGTAAAGGTTAGAAAATGTACAGCATTCATTATCTCAGTATGCCATGTAAACAATAACAAGAAGCATCTCTGTGTTGTCTCAATTCTTCTTGGTGTTACACACTTTTGATTGCCATGACCCAAGGTATGTCCTGCTGACAGCACTTGGTCTGTCTAACTTTGTAGCCTATTCTTCTTCATTTAGTGTATCCATCAATACATGCCTTTAGCTTAAGCTTGAAAGAAACAAACATTTTTAAAATGATAAAAAGCCACACTGCTCAAATTCATTGGTGGTCCCATATTTCTGCACACTACTGTATATCCACTATATGCACATATTTAAATGAACAGACAGATACCCCCAGACAAAGTACTTCTCTAGACGTTTGTAGATGAACACATGACAGACAGACCGACAAACAGGGTTTCTCTGCTGTGATGCTCTTAATAACTTGTGCTAAAGAATGTCCTTTTCAAGTGTAATCATACTTGAATAAGCAGCTCTCTAGATGTTTGTAAAAATGTCAGTGTGACATACAGATGCACTCAAATAGTCGTACAGTGGGTTCTGTATATACTCCCAGATTATTATACAGTACACTGCATAACTCTAATGAAATACAAAAAGACATTCAGATGGACAGATATTATTCCCTGATATTACATTATATTACTTGTGCTAAAGAATGCCCTTAACAAGGTTTTCTTGATACAGGGAAACTGATGTTGGGCAGACAGACAGAAAGCCCCCATACACCCCAAAATGATGAAACCATTCTCTAGATATATACAAAACAGTATATCTGCCCGTCTGCACTATATCCCCTGGCAAGGACTTGCATCTCCTTTTAGGGATAATAAGAAAACACTCTTAAGATAAAGTTGGTACATTCTAAAAATGTCTGACATTTACCATAACATTCCACATATCTACAGTATCTACAATGATTTTGGTCATAAGTATTCTATCTACAGTCAGCACTCGGATATACGCCACTCAGATACACGTCAGTCGCATTTTACCGTCCTTGTATTAAGAAACAAATTAATTATACATATATATAACAAATTAATGCACTTACCCGTCACGCACGATTTCTGACTCCGTCACCAGTTTTCTGATACAAAGCCCATCTCTTCAAGTTTCAATTTATTTGATTATCCATCACAGTCCGCAATTTTTGCATGCGCAAATCAGTTTGTCTTTATTGTACAGTTACACAGTGCTTCCTCCTCCAGGTTTACCTGACAAAAATGCAGCAACAACAAAGTGAACGAGACCAGCTTCTGTAATGTTAACAGTTAATCATTAAACAGTTTTAGATACTGTTCATTTGCAAGAGAACTGTGACATTAGGGCATTATCGAACAATATATTCTGCAATTTTGAATACTGACTTTGGATACTGTATTTATTTACTTTAATCTTTTGCTATATTGCATTGCCTTTTATATTTTACGCAGTTCTGTGCATGGATAACATTTTGATTTCATTTTGCTGTTGGGTCGTTAATGGGGAATTTTACATACTGGATTTTAATGTGTCATCTCTTTTGGCAGGTGATATTTTCAGAATCCTATTATTCTGAATTAAAATACTTCTATTGAAAATATAGTACTGTACCAACCAAACCAAATACAGTACATCTAAATGGGAGCCTACTTATTTTAAAACACAGTCCTTTCAGCTATGTATTTTTGACATTTGTATCTTTTTTGTGTTCCCTGAAAAAACGGACAAGAGTTGGAACGGGCCAAAATGAAATAATTAGATATGCGTCGCACTCTTTTAAATGTCGCTGAAGATATGTGAATGCTGACTATTATTATTTTTGAGCTGACAGGAACATTCTCAAGTCAGCATCATCTGCCGGAAATGATAGTTCCAGTTCCATTCTTGTTAGTTCAAGTTACAGTATGTAATTTTTTTTAAATTTTTTTAATTGCTGCGCTACTGCCACATCCTCCCCACACGCTCCCGCCACCCCCCGAAATTTCCAAAAGGTTTGGAGTCTGCCCCCCAAAAAATTGATATTCTGCTACCCTGATTGACGACTAAGATGCTTTTCAAAATCCAACAAACCACACAACTGAAAAGTATGCAAACAGGAAACCAAAGCAATGTAGAACAAAGAGGTTTATCTGAAAATCAAATGCTGATTTCATACTTTTTTTTTTCTTTTTTTTGGTGGAGTTTAAAAACAGCATCAGATAACAACTTCAAGCCAGCATATAAAGTACATTGAAATCTTCCACTTTCACAAATACATTTGTATCACTGAGGATTTTTTTTTTTTTTTCTCACTGATATTTAAAATCTAAATATCCATATCCAAGTGTTGCATACGGTAATAAATGTTTTGAGAATACTAAACTTTGATTTTGGAGGAAATGTACCTGCAAAATATTTAAATATGTGGTCTTGCAGCATACATCTTTAGCACTGTTCACTCTCGATAACACACTAAAATGATAGAATAGAAACAGGATTAATTTCTAGATTTATAGATCTAATATATTGATTTACAAAAAAAAAAAAAAAATACCTGAATGTTTATATGTAGACAGACACCCGGTCTCAATATTTTAATTTCAAAGCTAAAGTGATTAAAAATGAACCTTCAAAAGCCTGCAAAATAGATTACATCTGTCATTCCAAAGGGAAATAGTTTGAAAAATATTATTTGTAACGGTAATGATAACAATAAAAGATGACTACATTTCCCTTCATGTTCACTTTTTTCTTTTAGGAGTGTTTGGGAATCCATAACGTTACTAAGTCAGTTTCATCGATCTGTCATGGGGTTCATTTTCTTCTGCATGCTCGAGTTTTATATGAAATTTGCACATTTGGCCTTCAAGACCCTGAAGAGCAGGTAAGCTGCTGAATGTAAAGTAAAATGTAGATTTTTCTAACCAATGCTTTTTGTAGTGTCATTGTGATGAGCCTGAAAAGAACATTTTCAATAAAAGTTCCTGTTTTGGAGCAATAAGTATGTGTGTGTTTTATAATAAACCAGCTGATAACCAAAAAGCACCTTATTTTGGTGGTTTAATGTACACTGCTGTCCTCTTATTACTGTTATGGTGACCTTGGTGCATTAGGTATTATTGGCAAGATGTTGAGTGATCGCTGCAATTGCTTTTGGCAGGTAGTAACTGCTTCAGGAATGCTTTCTTTTTTACATGACTGAACTGGGTGGTTTAAGATGTCTACACTTGCATGAAAGTTGTCACTATTGTCTGCTAGTACCACTATATTCTTTTCTTTCTATAGGTGTGTTCTGCAGCCAAGGACATTCTTGTATACCTGCTGCAGGGACAGTTGATGATGACAGCTCTAACTTGGAACACATTCATTGATGCTGTGTACCACGTTGTCCCCATATTGCAGGTAGGATTATTTTTATTTTTCATTCAACTTTGCCTTTTACTAAAGCACCATTGTCAATGTGGAAAGATTTAGGAAACCTGCTCTTTTGCTTTTGCAGAAATATTTTTGTAATAAAAAATAAATACAAAATCTCGTAGCAGGATTTAATAATTCAAAATTTGTCACAATTCAGTTTTCTCTTAGGAGATGTTCCTATACACGGAGACTACTGTATATATACAAGCTTCCATACACTAAAACCACTACCTTGCCCAAATAATAAACGTATTCTTTACCAGGCATTTTCATCCATAGCGGAAGATTCTCTTTATGGACAATTTGCCATTTCAACATATATTTGAATTGATAGCCTGTTAATCCCACACCTCAAGTATATCCAGTTCTCCTGCAGTGTACTGATAATCATAATTTTTGTAATTTTGTAATTCATACATTTAAACTCTAAATCAACAATGCTATAGTAAAAAAAGACACATGATAAAAAAAAAAAACACTTAGAATTTGAATGGCATTTGAAATATAGCTATGTAATTTTAAATAAAACTATGAATAATAATAAAAAAAAAATTCTATTCCACTTTTATTTTTAGAACATGTGCTAGGATGGAGAGCTGTAACTGCTGAGTCCCTATATGTTGTGCCACATATTCGCGAAAAATAGTATTCAATCACTCTAGAGTCTCCAAGGCATCACCGGGGTGCGTGGAGTGTGAAAGGTTCATATTAGTATAGGTTTCGTTCAGTCACATCACTGTACACATTTGCTTGCTGTAACATTTCTGGTGTGTGGCCGCCTTCAGCCTCACATTGACGATGCAAAAAGCAAGAAGCTTGTGCTGGAAAAATAACTTGGTGAGTTTTACAAGCAGCAGAATAGCATCACCACATTAGAGTTTGACTTACCTCAGGCTTTGACCTTTATCATCACTATTATGTCTGTAGAAGCTGCAATAAAAAGTTCTAATACAATAATCTGTTAAATGGTAAATTTAAGGGTTATGCTGGTACTGAAGGAACACTGGGAACCTGTATCCTGCAAATAAGTGAAACAGCTAATGAAACAGGAGAAGGAATTCTTCCTAGGACTGCCAGGCTTCGGGCTGCTCTGAGACTTCTTTTCACCAAACAACACATGTGAGTGGATAATCTGATTTTAGTTCCCTTAAAGTAATTGTAATACAACAGAACCCTCTTTTATATGAACTGGAGGAGTGACCCCCAACATTAGACTCTAAGGCCTGGAAATGTTCAAGTAAAAGATTTTATTCTACTACTATTTGTTTTTGTTTTAAAATAAATATATGTTTGGTGGAGGTTTATATGCTAATTTCTTCAATGTAGACTGGTATAAAAAAAATAAATAAATAAATAAATAGTGTTCTGCATTTGTAGAGTGTTAATACTATATATGGAACTCCTGCACCTGTTAGACACAGTTCACATTGTTTTGCATATCATTTTTTAGTTTGCAAGAATTTTCTGAAAGTCTGCATGCTTTAGACAATTGAACATGCTGATGACTTCTGCACAGTCCCGTGAAATGATTAATAAAATTAGTTTCTGTCATGATTGTTACTAAAGCCCCATAACATATAAATATCCCTCAAAAACAGCTTTCATAGACTGTTGCTAGTGTATTTTCCCATAAAAAAAGATGACAGGAGAAGTTCCCATATTCCCTATTGTATGAAACTGTTTACATTTTTGGTTTCCACAATTCCATTGTAGGGTACGGGCTGTAGCTGTAAAGCACTTAATGTGGCACTTGGCAAATGAGGAAGGAGCTAGCACTAAACGCCCTGTGTTGGAAGGAGGTGTTCTCTCCACTCTCTCCGCCTTGTTTGTCATAGACAAGCCAATTGACATGAGTCTGGACGACACAGAGAAGTCATATTTCAAGGTATTATATAGAAATGCACTGGTGTATCGCTGTGCAATACATATTTTATTACAAGACGGCAGATAATCATGTACACTTACATATTTTTTTTTTGTTTCAATAGGTGGAATCTGTCACCAAAGTTTACGCTATCCTCACTTCAGAGACTGTTGACATTGTACTCAGGAAATCTGCAGCAGAGCAGCTGGCTGTTATAATGCAAGGTACTGTATAGTACCACAAATGTCTAAAAAACCACATCCTTTATTAATCTTCACAAATTAAACCACAGTATCTTTCAGTCCCTTGTCTGGCAAAAAAAAGGTAACATTTCAAAACAAGTAAAAAGACAGATGGGCAGCAGAGGAGTGCCCTATATATTTGACATATTTCAAATACTTATTTAAAGAGTATAAAACTGCACTGTAGGCCTCTGGCTGGAAAACATTTTGACTGGAAGTCTTTATTAATGTCTTCTCATTTTTGCTTATTGTAGTTGTTGTGCCGTGTTCATAAATAAAGCATTGCAGGACCCTGGGTAAGGCCTAACTGGCACTGCGAGAGGAACAAATTTAGAGGTGGTACTGCTGGGCCCATTGTTTTTTTACACTTAATAAAATGGACAGAAGTGCCAAAGGGTATCCAAGCTGTGGCAGACTTGGTATACTAAGTGTTTTACATGGTTTTATTAGAACATTTGTTTGTTTGTCCTGGACAACTAGATATTTGGATGAAACAACATCTCCAAATGCCTCACTTGTCCATGCGCGTCATAAACATTAAACACATCTTGTCAGTATTAAACAAATCTGAAGGGGTGAATGCAGACCTTATAATGTACTGTTCCTCATTATCTACTTCTGCTTCACATATATGTTTTAACATTTCTGATTTACAGAATTGCTGACATATACTACAGAACAAGTCAGGAGGATATGACTTTGATTTTGCGGGACCCTCCTACTTGTGTTAGTTACAGTAACAAATATTTTATTGTTGTTTTGCAGATACAACGATGCATGCTGCATTAAAGAGCCTTGGCGTCATAGAACAACTGTTTTCATTTATAAGTGAATGTGTAACCAACAATGGAAAGGTACAATGTTCTTTTTTTGTGTGTCTTTGTCAAGAGCTCCTGGTTTACGTCCCTCTGATTTATGAGGATATTTATGCCACTATGAAATATTTGGTACACATACTGTAAAGACCTACTTGTTCACGGTACTGACACCTTAATGGACGTTTTTTGTTTAGGGATATATCTTGGTGACCACAAAATAGAACATAAAACAAACGTTTCCCAGAAAACACCAGAAAATACTTTTCTTAAAAAAAACAAGAAAACAAACAAAAAATCTAATTTAAGAAAAGGGTATGTAATGAGGCTTTGATTGGCATATTTATTGGCAAAAGAAGTTGCAACACACCTTTCCAAGTCTCAAGTTCTGTTCTGCAGTTACAGAATCTGAGGAACAGTGAAAGGTACTGTTCTGTGATTGACGGATGAAAGTTAATTAACTTCTAGCTAATAAATATTGCTGTGAGGCCACCACTAAAGGAGGACGGTACATTAAAAAAGTGAAGTTGTGAAAAAAATCTACATAGAACGCTATGTCAGTGTTGCTGAAATATCTTCTTGTTGTATTTAGAGCAAGGACTGCCTTTTGTTGCCATGTCTTTCTCTGCTCCGGAAGCTTGTGTATGCAGACCCACTCCTCCGGCACTCTTTGGCTCAGCAGCCATCTCTCCTGCTCATGCTACTCAGAGGTTAGTATACTATTTACTATTATCTCAATTATATTTGACCAAAAGTTAGTTAAATAACCTACAGCAAACCAAGCAACTTTATATCAACCCTATAAATCAGAAATGGATCATGCCAGCCATCAAATACAGTGTAGGCCCATCACTTGGGGCCCACAGGGAGCACTGCATTGGCCTTTGTTCTGAAGTAAGTTAGAGAGTAATATAATATCAGAATACTTTGCTTTTCTTCGCTACAGCGACCCCTCCTCCAGGGTTCAAAAGCTTTCTAACAATTACTCTTTATGGTCTCGTACACACACAGCCTAAATGTGGTTGCGAGTTCACCTTTTGCTCTTAATACAGTTTAAGTACACACACAGTTCAGTTGCAAAAGGCAACCGCACTAGTTAATACTGTAGCGAGTTCGGTTATCAATTCAGTTCAGTTAGTTAATGGTTAGTTGTTGCTTTGTAGAAAAGAGCATAGCTGTGCTTGACGAGCTCTCGATCGATTACGTACTGTATTTTCTTCCAAAAGCATAAACAAAAACATAGCCTCCGTGCTGCCGCCACACAAACCTAACGAATGTCGTGTAATTGTGGTCCGAGTTCAGTTGTTAGTTTCAACAGGGAGTGCACTCACTTTAGTAATGAAAGGAGTGTGTGTACAACAAACAACCACAGCAAGTGCAGTTTGTTAATACGGTTATCGTGCTAACCGCAGTCTGTGTGTATGAGGCCTAAGTGTGTTTATTAAAGACCACAGAATAAATAATTATGAATACTGAAAGAAACTTAATTCAGTGATAAACATTTAATCTAGAAGCCTTTTTCAAGGAAGTGTTAAATACCGTAGTTATGGATGAGAATAAATAAATAGCACATTTATTATTATTGACATGATGCAAAAAAATGTATAATTCATTTTAGAAAATAGTTTACTTCTATTCCAGTGACAAGGTAGCAGTAAATTGTGTTACTGTTTAGTATATTTGAGATAAGCAGATAAATCTTGATCCCTGCATCATCTTATTGGTTTTGAATGTTAATATCATAAAGCTTCTGGTGACTTCATGACATAGCCTTTCTTCTAGAGCCTAAAGCCTCTAGCTACTAGTTCTGAATCAAAACCATCAACTGATCCCAAAAAGTTCCAGAAGCCCTAATTCTAACTTTGTATTATATTCACTGGCATATTTGTTCTTTAAACTCAAAGAACATTTATTTACTGTACGTGTACTTGGAATTTCAGTTTATAAAACACATAGCCTTGGTCCCTTAATATTGGTGGATCCATAATGGTCTTGGGGCTAAAACTCTGAGGACTCTTTTCACTTTTGCACATGCTGTGAATAAGGTTACGTAAATCTAATAAAATAAATCTATGTATTATCATTGTTACTGTCTTCTGCAGCTTCATTGATCGTAAAGGAAAATAAAGGCAATGTCACCGAAGCTGCAGCATTAATTTGCCTCCTATTGTTTGATGAGGTCGCCCGAATGGACATATGGTAAGAACCTGGGTGTAATCTTGAATTAATGTTATCAGCATATGTACTTTTAAATGTCATATTTAACTTAAAACATTTGGTTGCTGGAGTTTAATATGTCATCTGTACTGTATGTATAAAGACATATATTCATAGAGTCACATCCATAATTTTTTTGTTTTACATTTTGACCACTTTTTTAAACTTTTAATTGATTCCCTGCCTCAGGTGGCATCACATGGACCTCTCAGAACTACATTTCCCTTCATCCTCCTGCTCACTGGTAAATCCATCTCAGTTGTATATGTGAGCAGGAGGATGATGGGAAATGTAGTTCTGAGAGGTCCATGCAGGTACATGTGAAGCCATCTTGAGGCAGGGAATGCAACTTAAAAGTTTAAAAAAGTGGTCAAAATGTAAAATAAATAAATAAAACAATACACACACCTTACGTAAACAGTTGTAGCAACACATGGGAACATGTAACACAATAAAATAAAAAGTTCCTTATGTACCCTTTTAAATCATGTTCCTAATGTACGTATGTGTTTTCTTTATACACAGGATAGATAATCTACCCAGCTGTTTGGTTCCCCCCTCTCCATTCAGTATACCTGTTACTGTTGTTCGAAGGTAAGAAAAAAAAACTGTCCAATGCACCAAAATGTGACTGTCAACTGACAGGTTATTTAGGTTATTTCCCAAATTCAATTTCAAATATTTGCTATAGGTCCAACATTTACACTTGCCAGACACAAGTAGAGCACAGAAAGTAAGAACATTGAGAAAGAAAAACTGGCTCCACTCAGCACAGAAATGAAATCCAGCAATCCATGAAAGTGAAACAAATTGCAAAGGGACATTGAATAGGTTTTTAAAAAAGTCTAATGCTCGCACACTGTGTATCACAAAATGACAGAAATCAAAGTCCAAAGTAGAAGTATATTTAATTTTATTCACACTCACATGTGCAAAAAAAGTGACAAAGTGCTCAAAAGTGCTAAAATGCAAATGTTTCAGCAGCCCCTGCTGAGGGGGCCACAACTGTGCCTGTAACACTAACATGCATTGAATCAATTCACATGTCAAGCAGGAGAGTGTTGTTAAAATCTGGATGGTAGATCGTACATGTATATATCCCTTTTGTTTCGGCAGTATCCAAAAGGAAATATGAAAAGCATTTTTCTCTTATCCATGAAAAATCAAAATAATCTCCCCTCAGGGTTAAGAAGAGATCTTTCAGTAGCTGTGGGCTGCTCAGAATTTCAGTTTATGTAACTCTTTGCATGCAGCAGAATGTTTTATAAGACCTGTATGTTTAAAGTAAAATTAATCTTGCCAGTTGTTGTAATTCTAGATTTACTTGGGTGGAAAGAGGACTGGAAAAGCTCAACAAAACTAGTTTATTTGTGTTGGACAACATGCATGGAAGTTTAATTCCAAGTTACATTAAGGGGAAGATTTAAGTCATTGTTGTACATGTATTAATTTATTATACCATTATCAATATGTATTTACTTGCTTTTTAAATTTGATACAATACTAGTTTGTGCTCCTTTTAATTGTTGTAATGTATTATGATTACACAAGATTGTAAAAATGTGTTGATCAGCTTGAACTTTAGTGATTATAGTTAAGAGTGCAGACCCAAAGAAACAAGTATTTCATAATTAAGTACTATATTTTGCACGCTCTGTCTATTAAAAGGTACAACCTCCCATTCCACGTTATGACCCATCATTTGGTAAGTCCTTACTGCACAGTGCTTCCACCACCTTCTGATCCTTTAACTGTAAAACCTGCCTGGGACATGCTGAAGTGTGCCTGGAATCGTGCATGGTACAATGGGATTGATCTCCTCCTGGAACAAATGATGAGCCACGAAATGGAAGCTGAAGAGTAAGATTTTAAAACATATTGTACTGTAATATTGTCCTGCTTTAGTGTCTAATAAACATTTTTATAGATAGCAATATTGATGTATTATTTCTATATGGTTTGGAAAAATATTGCTAGTTTTTGGATGAATATTGCTAGTTGTGTATTCAACAATGTGCAGAGGCAAGGTTATTTCAGTATTAGTTCATGAATTGCAGTTCAGCAAAACAATTCCTTGTCTAACTGTTTAACTGTCAATAACTACTGATAGCTGTTTAGAATGTGCTATTCCAAAGTAGTTCATTCCTAGCTGTCCTCTCCGTCATCTCACTTCCTTTGCCCAAAAAAATCTGCTTTCACTAATGGGAGAGATTGAACACTTATTATATCTCATTAACAGTGTTTCTTCTTTCTACAAATAAATAATCAAACTGCTTTTTCCATTTTATTCTCAGATTCTTGGATCGTTTGAAATTGTCCCCTGTTGAAAGTTTGATGTTAAAAGTAACACACGTTACTAGTGGACTGCAGGACTGTTTAGACACTATAAACAGTGCAGTTGCCCATGGCACTGTGAGCTCGGTGCTAACAAGGATGCGTTTCTACCTTCTCACTGACAAGCTGGCTCTAAAGCAGGGGCCACACAGCAGTAAGAGCATGCTTAAAACTCTAGAGTGGCGCTCTGCTTTAAGCAGGTATGTTTGAAATACTATTAGCCACATTTTCTATTCAGATCTACTCGCAACAAAACAAGTTTCAATGTGTTCCGAGAAAGAGCCCCAGTCAAATATGTATTCTAAAAGGTGAATGATATATTGCTGTATTTTGTGAGTCCCTGGAAATAGTCGAGTTGACCTTATCTATACTACTGTTGTTGTTGTTGTTGTTGTTGTTGTTGTTGTAAGGTCTTAAATCTGTAAGTGAACACATCAACAAACATGCCAAACCAAAGTGCCAGTTTAAAGGTTGAGTTTAGTAAAGACAAAAGAAATATAAGGGAAGCTATAGAACACACGCCATAGGATAAATCATATTTGAATAATAATTTGCTATCTTTTAAACCAAGGTTCCTGCAAGTGCTTCCAGCATGCACTGATGATGAGAAACTACTAGTGGATGTTGTAGTTTTTCTTAACCAGTTCTTTAAACACCAGAGTGAAACTGACAGTGAAGATCTTCAGTGGATTCTTGAGGTGGTACTTAAACAGGTAAATGCTCAGAAATAATGTTGTCTCTAGGTCATATGTTGCCCTGTATGTGTAAAAGTTTAGTATTAATATTCGGTTGGAGAAGTATATATATATGAAAAAAAAATAAAAAATCACTTTGTGTTCTTTTGTATTCCATTATCACTGAGCACATCCTATCAAAAATGCAGTATGTCATGCACTGAAAATACAAATCTGCTATGTAGGTCAGCGAATGAGATTTGTAGCTGAGTGAAAGTTTATGGGGTGAAATGGGTTGAAAAAATGACAAGAGAAGTGTGAGCAAAGTGGCAAATATCACTGCTAAGCAGAAAAGTGAAAAAAAAGCCAAAGGGGACATTTCATGAAAGTGGTGGCATGATGTTTTGTACAGCATGTAATGTTCCTGTGGATTACAAATGAAAAGCAAGCTGTGACAAACATATTGAAAGCACTTTACATAAACAGAAGCTACACACTGTTGAATCTACAGTAGGAAAGACAGCTGTATAAAATGGTGAGTGAGCTGTTTTCTGTAAAAGACAGAAGAACAAATGCATCGGAGAACAGAAGTTTACCGACTTACAGAGGCTTTCTTTACAACATGTGGTGTCAGAATCGTGGAAAACTGTACATGTTGTACTCTAAAGTAACAGTTATATCATTGGTTTTGGTGTACTGTTTAAAAGCTCTTGTGTGTGTTGATGTAGCTAAAACTACATTATTTGGTGAGCTTTCAGTGTATTCTTGTTTTTTTTGCCACACCTTGTCTGTGAAATGTGCTAAAAATGATCATTCCAAAATCATAGCCTTACTCATATTGTGCCAATGATTGGCAGTCTTTTTAGAAGACACACACTGCCTTGATTTTGTTTCGAAGTTGAAATCATGAAAAGACATACACCAAAACATGATTTAATGTGCCTGATATGTAATATTGTAAACCCTGGTGTTTTCTTTTTCTTTTCTCTTTTTCTTTATGCAGGAAACAAAGCCGTTGCTGAATGTGTTAGTGCGCACAGAGTCCCAGGTCCAAAGTGAAGCTGAGGAAATACAGACTGTTATCAACCAGAGACTCCAAAAGGAGTTGACAGGATTTTTCAACACAGTACTTCACTTACTCACATCAGTTACTGACAGGTAGAGGGGTCAGGAAAATAAGGTCCTCATTGTTGGGCTTTTTGCAGCACCAATTTGTTTCCACCTATATTCAAAGCTGAAACCCTAGGTTACACAGCTGACCTTTATTTCTAAAGAAATGATTGTTACGGGTTTTGAAACTCATTGTGATCATTTAAATCAAGTTTGCTGTTCATCAAACCATTTTTGTAAACTGTTTTAGAGGTGGTTAGAAGTTTCACATTTTTCAAAGCAGTGTTATTTATAGCTTGGAGATTTGTTATAAACACTGTTCTCAAACAGTCCTTAAACATTCCTTTTGTGAATTGTTACAGTGAATTTACAGTAATTACATGTGGAGAGCTCCTGCCCTGCCACTATGTTTACCAGAAGTATACATTTTAATAATGGTGGACTAGCTGTGGAGCCACTAAAAAGACCACTGTGGGCCACATCACCTATTGAATACCAGAGCCCTATATCCAATGAGATTACCTGTTGGCATGTAACAAGGTGAAATATTTCACGATTTATTTGCTATGTAGTTTCCATGTGTTTTGTAATAAGTCATTTATTTATTTATTTTAAATGCAGAAAATGTTTGATTTTGGCTGGTCCTTTTCGGACTCAGTTGGCTGCCAAACTACTTGGGTGTCTTCGGGTGTCAGATGCTCCCCGTTTCTATGGGCTTCCCTCACTGGAGAGAACCTTGCGGGGAATGGTCCATGTCACTGTCCTCCCTGGATGGAGTTTACATTCCCCCACACAAGAGCCTGATTCATTGTGTACAAAGTACTTAACTGGACTCCTTGAGGTGTGTGTTATGTTGTATTCAATTCTATTGTGTTTTTAAAAATAAACTAAACTGTTTTGGCGAGTCTGCTCTGCCATCCATACAATAATTGTATTTAATCTTTTTTTTTTTTATATTCTCAAAAGTTTTGTGACTTGGCAACATATAGTCCTATGGTGTACAAGTGTACAAGTAATTATAATATTGAGACACTTACAATGTGTGGTGTAGAGGAAGCACACTTCAACCGTATTAGGTATTTTTATCCGGGGAAATCATCATTCAGATAAAAGACTATGTTCTCTCATAATTAGAGATTGTCCTCAACGACTGATTGAATTTTAAAAAATCAGCTATTGCTACTTTTATTCTAGCATGTTTTGTCTTTTGTACACTTTTTCGATAGGATTTTTATTTTAAGTTTAGGTTTACATGTATAAATGCAGTTGTTTATATTAGCTTTCTAATGGAACAAATTAATTTATTTTTAGGTTATTTCTTCATTTTATGTGGAATGGGGTGGGAACGCCATGTCTTTTATGGGTAAAGGAGTCACAAAGAGTGCTGTTCTCTGCTTGCTTCAGTTGTCTCATGAAATGATTGCACAAACAAAGACTGAGGTAGGTAAAAAAAATAAAATAAAAATGACCTTGAGCTTTGACCTTTTTAAAGTTTTTGGCTATGAGTTATTGGCTACATATGAATCTGTTTTAATAATAACACTTTTCAAAAAACATATTCTAATGTTACCTGTTTGTTTTCTTGCACTGTTAATTCATTAGGACTGGATATCTTCTTGGTCTTTGGCTTATGACCAAAACACTGATGAACAGGCAGCCCCTCGATTAGGGTTGGCTTGGCTCATTCCACTCTGGTTCGACAGGGACCCTGAGGTGAGACTTTATCAGATCACATATTGTCCCGTGTTGTCTAGGGTTTGAAACACTGTTTCTATAAATAATACATTGCCATCCCTGATACTTTTGAAATTACTATAAAATGACTATTAGATTGTTTAAAAGCAGACATGTTTATTATTCCTAGGTACGATTTGCAAGCCTAGGAATTGGATCAGCTCTCACGTCAGTGGAAAGTGGGTGCATTGCTCTCACAGCAAGCTGCCAGAACATTTCTGGAGGATTATGGGGAACAGTGCTGAATATCCTACTTGACCAATTAGAATGCAGTATGGTCCGTAGAGAGGTTAGTTCTAATCACTAAAATAATTAACTGTCAGATTTTCGGAATATATAACTAGCCAGATCTTTAAAAAATATTTATCATAATTATGAAAACTAAATTAACATACACATGTTAACATGTAGATTTACATTTTTCTTCCTGATTATCAGGATTCAACTTGTATTGGTGTTTGTGTCCTGTTGTTTTTGCACAGCAAGATGGCACTGTTGCTTTTTATTCTAGGCTGCATTTATTCTACAAAACCTCCTGGTGATGCCAATGCCTGCTAATATTGAGGAAGCTAAAGATTTTGCTTGGCAGGTAAGTGTGAGGATCAGATAAAAAGTTTCTTTGTGCAGGGAACTAGTCAGACACATTTTTAAATACTGGAATATCAAACTTTTATTTTGGAGGCAGAATAAACCACATATGTTTCATATATTGGTAAACTGCAAAGGAATTGCCTTTTAAATCTGCTAAGTAAAATACTACAGTTTGTACTGGGAGATGTCAAATTGTTTAGCGGAACATGACTCTATTTCTGATTTTAAGAATATGTATAAGAGCCAGACTTCTCAATGTGTATACTGTACATGTGAGTGCAGTAGTTGTCTGGTTGTGTGATTAAAAAGCATTCCCTTATTTTTTATAGCGGAGATGTGACATGTTATTTTTTAACTATACTGGGCAGCCCAGCCACCCAAATAAAGCAGGATTAACTATTGTTTTTTTAACACATTTTTACACAAGGTTTTTCACACTTGTTTTCTATTTAATAAAAGATCATCTGTAATTGTTAGCAATGCTATTTCTCACTGCAACCAATGGCATATATTCTCAGCTGGTTTTATAGAAAATGTCCTTGGAATTTATCAGTGTATTTTTTGTGAATGCAAACAGTGAAATGCTGGTGGAGTTAACCTGTATCAGTACTTAAATTCAGCATGTCTCTACCACATGTAAAGCCATGGATTTTCTTGGTGCTAAATTTGGCCAAATTTTGGGTGGACATGGATTAAATACTAACCTATAGTTTTTGTAAAACCTGGGAACATTTCTATATGAACTGAGAGTAAAGGGCCTTAAAAGTAACCTTTATAACTTCAGTAGTGTTGTCTGTTCGCCCCCAGAGCCCCTGTGTTCATGATGAAGATTCTGGCCTATCACTGGTGGGGCTGCCTGCTCTCCAGGCTCTTCTCTATCACTGCCAGTTTTTTGAACATGCAAGTCAAATTGTGAAGACATGTTACCTAGGCAGGCACTCCTTTGATTTGAATTATCCCAGAGCTAGCATCACTCTGACAGGCAATATCACTGAAGGTAGGTTATATATATGGAAAGGATGGTAAAAGCCACTGTGTATTTGGTAGAAATAAAAGCACATGACGACTTTGGGTGATTTGTGTTGCATTTTAATTGTGCTTTCCCAAATTATGACTATATATATATATATATATATATATATATATATATATATATATATATATATATATATATATATATATATATATATATATATATATATATATATACTTTATATAACAACATAACACTGTCAATCTGTGGCAAAACAAAATTACAGAAAATGATGTAGATATGTCACCTGGATTTTCACATGCAAAGTAACAACATGTTCATGATCGTCAACAGATTTCGATGATACAATGAAGCATTGGAGAGGTCCATCTAGCCTGTCTGATCATAGTCAGATGTCAAGTTCTCTTTCCACATCAAGTACTCTGGTAGGAGGCGCTGGATTTAAAACTTTGATTTAAAAGGCCAAAAAACTGTTCCTGTTTCTCGTTTGTGCTGTATTCATTTTTTGTGAATGTTGGCATATGAATTGCATTAGGTTCCATTGCAGCAAATTATTTCACAGATGAATTGAGATATCACTGGTAAACCATGCTTTAAGGTGTTAGTCATGTATTCCACTAACACTTAAATTTCTGTTACAAAGAAGAACACAACTAGAACTATGGCTCCTGTATTATTATGATTATTAATAATATTGTTTTTCTTAACTGGCTTTGTCTCTCTTAGATTTTTTTTTTTTTAATCCTTTGAACCTTCATAGTTAAAGTTTAGTTTTTCAATTTCCTGTCAACAGACATTTTAAAAGTAATCTCAAAATCACTGCAAAAAGGTCTTACAGGGTGTTGCAAGACTACATTAGCAGCAAAAATGTTATTGTGTTGAAAACAAAGGCATGTAATGTGCAGAAGCATTTAAAGAGTGACCAAATCTAAGTGCTCTACACTTGTTTAAAAATTATTCCAATTATTTCCAAAATGGGAGGATTTGTTTACTGTAATTGTTCAATATGCTTAAATGGGTATTTTTTTCTTCTGAGTGCGCTCTCCCCATATTGCATAGATTTAACAATGTAGTTTAAATAAATGGAAAAGGTCTTTATGAAGCTGGCTTCATTTATTGTACGAAGAAATACAGCTTTTAGGTTGGTGTGGCATATTAGGGTAGGCATGTTAATTGTACCAATGCACATTTCCAAAATCTAGAATAGTACGATGACGGCATGATGACATCACGAATCTAGAAAAAGAATGTTCCATTCTGTCTGCCAAAAGTTGTTGTAAACATAGCCAATGACAATTTAGAGTAAATCTAGCCCTTAGTCTTGTCAGCAGAAATTCCACACAGACGCATGTATTTTTTTTATTATCATAGGTCCTGCCAGAAGACAGAGCTGAAAGGCAGATATCTGCCTTCTCAGTGTCTAGGGTACATGCTCCGGATACCCCAACTAACAGACTGATGGCACAAGGTAGGCTGAAACACTTAACCAGCTGTACACAGTGGTAGAAAAGGTTATAGACAAGAACACCAGTTAGAAAATACAGTACAAAACAGCAATACCACCTATTCTGCTCATAGCTGTTTTGCCACTACAGTGATCCTTTTATTTTCTTCATGCCTGAAATTTATTTACTTTTTATATACCATGCTCACTATGTGAATACAAAAATCAAAGACAGTATTGTATACACTCTAGGGTGTTCTGAAAACAGGAGTACATTAAAGACTGGAGTAGGCGCTATCACCAAGGTTGGCATTTGGAACCAAGTTCTTACCTTATAAACCTACTACAGTATTTAATACATATATTTTTTGCAGTTATTTACCATTATTTTCCATTTCCTTGTATTGAAGGTCAGAGTGACACAGACACATCCTCTTTGAGTACAGAGGACTCCAGGACATCAGGCATGCCTCAGGACCATTGTGTTATAGTTACACCTCCACTTTTATCAGCAATCTGTGGGCTGCTGACTAATCTGTTGGTTGTTTTACCAGAATGCACGTTGAGCGCTATTAATCAATATCACATTCTCTCCTCTTTAACCAGGTAAACGCCGCCTTTTGTCAGTCTGCATAGTACAACATAAATAGCTTTAAATGTTATCTTGGAAAGCTTATTTCTATACTTATGTAATTAGATTTAGTTTTAAGTGTGTGGAAGGGTGATGGGCAATTTACTGACACACGGGAGACAGTTTTATTTGCAACACCGCACTTGTGCCCAGTTTTATTATTTTCTTTTGGCTTTATTTTCTTTAGCCCGCAGAGGGCGCTGTTGTCTGTGGCCTGAATACCGACAATGGTAGTCAGGTCCACAGTAATGCCAATACAGGTACTGGCAGGCACACTCACAGGTGCTCAAAAATAATAATGAAAACCAAAGGCGAAACGAAAATGGGGAAAAATGAAACACAGTAATAAAACTACAAAACAAAAAATGCTGCTTACGCAGTGCCCCCATTGCCGCTAAGCCGGTCAGTATGGGTCTCTGACCTACGCTCAGCTATTTTCTATACACTGGGGTGGCCAGAGTTCCCCGTATAACTACACACGTCCCCGCGAGTACATAATTATTAATTTTACTTTTTCATTTATTTTAAGGCAGGCTGTCTCCCTCAGCTGTGCTTGCCTGGTCTTTGTTTACAATGGCGTCTTCCACCAGCGTCACTGGGTATCCGCTCTCCGGTCACCCGAATGCATAACCAAGCGCAGTACTTATGGGCCGAGCAATCCCCCAAGGCCCGCCTCTCAGCCACTCAGAGAGAGGGAAAGCCAACACACCCTCTTCCCCACCTTTCCGTGTCATTGTCATGACTGACAGGCGAATCTTACAAAGCTGCCGCCCTCTTCCTGCAGAACCACGCATGCGCCAGATAGTCAGCACAGACCCCCATTACAGAGTGAATATCTTCAAATACATTTTTTTTTAAAAATGTATTTATTATTATTATTATTATTATTATTATTATTATTATTATTATTATTATTATTATTTAACCTTTTATCTTTTTATGATGTTTGAAATGACTCAAATATTGTGTAAGGCGCTTTGGTCTGAGTTTACGATCTGATCTGCAGTTCTAGTTGCCAGCCATAGACTTATATACCATGATTTTTCAGAAAAAATCTGGTGTATTGCGCACGCTTTGTGTATTGTCTGCATGCCTGAGCATTTTCATTTACCATCCATTGTATAAGCATCACCCCTTTTGTAACGTGCACTCCTTGTATAACCAACACCCCATGTAAAAAGCAGAGGGGTAAAGTAAAGAATAATACTTAGTAGGATCAATCATACTTTAACCAGTGTGTGTGTATGTGTGTATATATATATATATATATATATATATATATATATATATATATATATATATATATATATATACAGTACTGTGCAAAAGTTTTAGGCAGGTGTGAAAAAATGCTTTAAAGTAAGAATGCTTTCAAAAATAGACATGTTAATAGATTATATTTATCAATTAACTAAATGCAAAGTGAGTTAATAGAAGAAAAATCTACATCAAATCCATATTTGGTGTGACCACCCTTTGCCTTCAAAACAGCATCAAGCATCAATTCTTCTAGGTACACTTGCACACAGTTTTTGAAGGAACTCGGCAGGTAGGTTGGCCCAAACATCTTGGAGAACTAACCACAGTTCTTCTGTGGATTTAGGCAGCCTCAGTTGCTTCTCTCTCTTCATGTAATCCCAGACAGACTCGATGATGTTGAGATCAGGGCTCTGTGGGGGCCATACCATCACTTCCAGGACTCCTTGTTCTTCTTTACGCTGAAGATAGTTCTTAATGACTTTCGCTGTATGTTTGGGGTCGTTGTCATGCTGCAGAATAAATTTGGGGCCAATCAGATGCCTCCCTGATGGTATTGCATGATGGATAAGTATCTGCCTGTACTTCTCAGCATTGAGGAGACTATTAATTCTGACCAAATCCCCAACTCCATTTGCAGAAATGCAGCCCCAAACTTGCAAGGAACCTCCACCATGCTTCACTGTTGCCTGCAGACACTCATTCGTATGCGCTCTCCAGCCCTTCGGCGAACAAACTGCCTTCTGCTACAGCCAAATATTTCAAATTTTGACTCATCAGTCCAGAGCACCTGCTGCCATTTTTCTGCACCCCAGTTCCTGTGTTTTCGTGCATAGTTGGAGTCGCTTGGCCTTGTTTCCACGTCGGAGGTATGGCTTTTTGGCGCAAGTCTTCCATGAAGGCCACCTCTGACCAGACTTCTCGGACAGTAGATGGGTGTACCAGGGTCCCACTGTTTTCTGCCAGTTCTGAGCTGATGGCACTGCTGGACATCTTCCGATTGCGAAGGGAAGTAAGCATGATGTGTCTTTCATCTGCTGCAGTAAGTTTCCTGGCCGACCACTGCGCTTCACGGTCCTCAACGTTGCCTGTTTCTTTGTGCTTCTTCAAAGAGCTTGGACAGCACAGCTGGAAACCCTGTCTGCCTTGAAATTTCTGCCTGGGAGAGACCTTGCTAATGCAGTATAACTACCTTGTGTCTTGTTGCTGTGCTCAGTCTTGCCATGGTGTATGACTTTTGACAGTAAACTGTCTTCAGCAACCTCACCTTGTTAGCTGAGTTTGGCTGTTCCTCACCCAGTTTTATTCCTCCTACACAGCTGTTTCTGTTTCAGTTAATGATTGTGTTTCAACCTACATATTGAATTGATGATCATTAGCACCTGTTTGGTATAATTGTTTAATCATACACCTGACTATATGCCTACAAAATCCCTGACTTTGTGCAAGTGTACCTAGAAGAATTGATGCTGTTTTGAAGGCAAAGGGTGGTCACACCAAATATGGATTTGATTTAGATTTTTCTTCTGTTCACTCACTTTGCATTTAGTTAATTGATAAATATAATCTATTAACATGTCTATTTTTGAAAGCATTCTTACTTTACAGCATTTTTTCACACCTGCCTAAAACTTTTGCACAGTACTGTATATATATATATATATATATATATATATATATATATATATATATATATATATATATATATATATATATATATATATATATATATATTATCAAAGTATAAATTAAGCATAAACTGTACCCTCTTTATATAATCTTATTTTGCTGAATCTTAATCACAGACTTAACAAAACAAAAAAACATAGTATTTGACTATTGCAATCTTAAAAAGGTAAGAAAATAACAAATACATTTTCCTTAGTGGTACAATTTTTCTAGAATTTTAAGTGAATAGAAATATACACAAGGGTGTCCTTTCTGCACTGCCATACATCAGATGCGATGCGATTTGACCATACACACCAGAAGTGACGCGACAGGTTTGAAAACTGCCAGATCTATGCAACTGTTAAAAATGGTTATTGACAAAACTATGATCAAGACTGGTACATATTCGTTAACATGATGTAGAAATTGAGTGTCTTTGACGGTATATCAACACATATGGCGATTAAATCACGCATACCAGGCTTATCCAGTTCCTTCAAAATGGAGTCCCATATATTGTCTTTCAAATCTGTATCTTTATAATTGTGATGGCCTTTGTTATAAAGCTCTGGGTATTTTTTCAACGGCAATTATTATTGTTTCCTCTGTCATTTTGGATACCCTGCTGGACCACGTGCATTGAAGCTGTTTTCTGATTGCTCAAGTCCTAGTTGACATGCGAGAAATTGCAAAAAAATAGGATTCAATCGTATTTATTTCACGTCGCTCCAGTGCTGCCCTGGTGCTGCTCCCGCGTCGCCTGTGGTGTGAAAGATACTTATCAAAAATATAGGTCCTATTCATTTTGTCACATCGCTGCACAGTTTTACAGGAACATGTCGTAAAATTGCTAGCTGTGACATACTGTGGTTTATTATTTGCTCTTAATGATTATAATATGATGATGATGATTCAGGTATGCAACAACATAACTCAGAATAAGGCAAACCTCATAATATTGTAGAGGAGATGCTCTTTACCAAGTGGATAGCAAACTTCATATTCACCTCCTGATAGTTTCTGGTGGGCAATTGAAATGGCCAGTTTTGAATATAGCCGTTCAGGAAAAGGACACGTACTAGTAAAACCCTGATCCACTCGGTGCAAGCTGAGCTTCAAGATCGCATATGTGCTTATCCGACTTTATAGTATAACGTGACTTATCAGAAGCATTCCACAATGACAGCCTGTACACATATAAACTCAAAGTACAATAACATGAGCTCACATGTGAACCAAAGTAATTTTCAAGAATAAAATGATTACCATAATAATTTCAGTTTTTTGTAATTTCCCAGTTTGGTTGATGCCAGCTTATTAGAAAGATGTTTCTGGGAGCTCAGGTCTCCATCCTCTACTCTGGGTTACAGAGAAGATATTAAAGCTCAGGTCAGTACAATTAAAGTTTTTATCTATTGCCATTAAAATGTTCACTTTTGTGTAATTTCAGAATTACGTTGATAACAATTAAACTTTTCTTTCTTTGCTTTAAATGCTGTTTTAGGTTTTCTCTTCACATCTTCATTTTGTTATTCATTCACCTCATTTTTGATCTTAATAGTCTTGCATACTATTGCCATTTCATATCAAGTATTTGTCTAGCCTTGGCTAGTTATATATTCTATAGTTGAAAATGCCATAACATCTGCTTTCAAACAGGTGTTGAGCCTTCTCCAGTATATATCCTACTTTTCTGGACTACTCCAATCTTGCTTGATCATAAACCATGACATTATAAATCAGGAGGAGGTACTGAAGCCACTGCTGACAAATGTGTTTGCCATTCTTTCACCACATCTCAAGGATCATTTTGGTAAGAAGATTATTAGAAATCTTATAATTATTTACACATAATACAAACAATAAGCTGTTCAGATATTTCAAAATGCAGTTGGTGCCACATTTGTATGCTGTTGGTTTTAAGTGATGTTGGGTATTTTTGTTATCACTCCTGATCTATAGACCCTAACCAAGCATACCACAGACAAGTATCAAGTTGTAACTGACTGCTAAACAGCCACCAGCCTTATGGTCCTTTGTTTTTTTGGGGTGGTGGGGGTTATATATTAAGATTTACAGCATAAAAGGTATTTGCACTTACTGTGTGGCTTGATTGTCACTGCTCTAGCACCCCAATAAAGCTTGAAAGTGTTTATGATCCAAATCTCTTTTTTTATAACCTCCACTATAGATACTGAAGTAAAATCCACACTGTACCATACTTGGACAGACTTGTTCATGCTTATGGCTACTCTGTTGAGGAAGAACAGTCAGCTCACATTCCAATATGTTTCTACAGCTTTAAGAAAGCACTGGACTTCATTTACAGGTAATACTTAAAGGAGCTGCATCGTTTTCCTAGTATGGTATTATTACCATTTCTATTCACGTGCGAAAAAAGAGGAGACTTTAGAGCAGGGGTTCTCAAGAAGTTAACTAGGGGGTCTCCTGGAAATTGTGGAAACTATTTAATGTTCAGAAGAAATGTTATTTAACTGTTGTGGTGAGGCCTTGCAATATAGGCCTTGCGATACTTACAGACAACATACAATAAACATTTACAGTCACTGAAGTACAGATTTTCTTCTTGTTAGTGATTTGGCTTTTTCAATTTTCAGTTTTTAAAAAGGGGTCCCCCAAACAAGTCTAGGAGTTAAAAGGAATGAATTGGATCTGACAGTACTAGTTTCAAATCATGGGTCAGCCAATCCCTTCCATGTGTCTCAGTCTGTACCACATTTCAAACCAGGTATAAGCAGGACCCTGAAGGAAAATTGTGGAAGTTTTCAGTGAGATTATCCCAGATACATTGCTTAAAGATATGTTTATTATATTTTGATTTTCTTTCATTTTAGGTACAATTTCCGCATGTGTACAGCTTTCTACAACAGACTCCTTCCTTTACACTTCTGCTCTACAGTTTTTGTCAGTATTTTTGTCTGAAGAGGCAAAAAGACAGATCCAGGATTCTACACAGCTGAGCTCAGTCCATAACACAGGTTTAACTGAACTTCTAAATGAGTCCTCAGGAAGCCAACTCTGTGAATTGATATTACAGGTAGGGTTACTCACAAAAACTATGTCTTGCACAAAACCGCAACAAGCAACCAGTGCAAGAGTATCTCATTAATTTGATATACAGCTATGTACTCTATTTATAGAATTGCAAGTACAGGGCTTTTTGAGGTACTATAATCACAAGTTCAATTAGCTCTTTTTCTGTTAAAAGATTTAAACCAATTTTTTAAAATTGTGTTCCACACTAAAGTACTGTTGTAAGATTTAGGACTGTAAGGCTACGTGCACACACACTGCTGTACACACACACCTTTCATAATTGAATTGAGTGCACTCCCTGTTGAAACAAACCACTGAACTCGGGCCATCATTACACGCCAATCGTGAGGTTTTGTGTGACAACATGGAGGCTGTGTTTTCGTTTATGCTTTTGGAAGAAAGGGACTGTATGTAATCGATCGAGAGCTCGTCCATGACAGCTTTGCTCTTTTCTGCAACATCAGCGGAGACGCCGTTTTGCTTTTTCTGCACTGCTAAATACAGTGGCAACGATCGGCAGTACCATGATGGTACATCGAAACATTTGGCCGATCTTCCGACCAGAAGGCTCGTGGGAACGACTTAAGTGGTTTCCAAATGACTGGATTAAAAATGTACGCATGTCTAAGGAGTCGTATATGTGTCGTTGTCATTTATTGAGACATTTCCTGGAGTGCCAAAACACACAGATGAGACGCTCGGTATCGGTTGGAAAACGAGTTGCGGTCGCACTGTGGCGTTTGGGAATACGAATTGTCCCATGTTGTTTTATTTAAGTTGCAATATTTTTTAAATTTTTTTTTCTTACAACAAAATATTATACAACTACTTATATGTATGCACTATTTACTATTGTTATGAATTTACTATTCATCAGTATTACAAAATCAACTTGGCTCATCAGGTACCTATATATATATATATATATATATATATATATATATATATATATATATAGGCTCCCTTGAGAAAGATATGTACTAATAGATATTTAATATATATATTTTTAGCCATGTTTATCACACGGAAATGTCTGAAACAATTACATCATTAGTTGCGCATCATAAGTCCACTGAGCACGAACTGCGGTTGTGTTAGTGCGGTTGTAATACACACACACAGTTAGCGCGCATTAACTAACCAAACTAAAATGCAAACCAATTAATAACCGCACTCGATACTTGCTCTGGGTTAGGATTAACTAGTGGGGTTTTTGCTGCCCTTTGTAACTGAACTGTGTGTGTATACAAACTGTATTAAGCGCAAATGGTGAACTCACAGCTGCATTTAGCTTGTGTGTGTACGTAGTCTAAGTGTAAAAGCAGCAGAATTAAGCGGCATATTTTGTATGTAAAAAAAAATAAAATAATGTGATATCTTGTAACAATTGTAAGTCGCCCTGGATAAGGGCGTCTGCTAATAAATAAATAATAATAATAATAATAATAATTCAACAACCCTAAACTAAACACTACACCTTTAAATCATTATTGATTTTCTATGTGTGCCTGTGGTGCAATCATTAAACCGGTAACCACAATATGAAACAGGTGTACACTGGGTTTTCAGGACCTTTTTTTTTTTTTTTTTTTTTACAGACATGCTTTGATGTCACAATTCAGTTCTAACTGTCATTTTCCATTTAAACCTTCAAAAGAGACACTTAAAGTTCAACACAGTGCTTTGTAAACATCTTCTTCCTTCACCATACCTATTAAAATAGGCTTGCAAAATCATCTCTACCGAGCTTTGGGTGAAATGATGGCTTTTTTGAATCCCCAGTAGTCTGTATACAGATACAGCCTGGTCTGTTGTTTAAATGAAACTACCATGATGTTCAAGCTTGCCTATACATTTCTAGTAATAAAATACATTGCCTAACCCTAGCACTCATTGGAAGGACATGTTTTGTGTCATGAGCACTAAAGACCTTGATAAAATAAAAATAAAAACGTATATAGTAATGTGTATGGAACATGAAACCGTGTTCTTGATACACTTTAAGTTCTCATGTATTCACTTACTGTTACAGACCAGAGTTGAAATCTGATATTTTTAGGGCAGTTACTTAATCGCAGTTAACTTCTGCGATTAACACGTTTATTTTTGGATACATTTTTTTAACACACATTAATCGTACTCCTCTGTTTGTCTCTACTGTCAAAGTGAGTTCCAGTATCACAGAAGTGCATCTAGTCTGCTGTACCACCAGCATGCTAAACATGCTTTCACTTCTCAAAATCCACTTTTCTAGTAGTTCTTCTGCTACAGACAACAAATAATTCAACCCGTCAGTTTCGACAGAGTACTCTTAGAAATTCAGGATCACTGCAAACCCATAAATCAAGCTCAGTACGATACTATAGCCAGTGCTGTTGGATCACCTCAAATGACATGTACTGTACTACAATGGTACAGTCTTTTATTTCTGAATATTTTTATAAGATTTAAATTAACTGCCAGGATTACACAGTTGTAACCCATGGTTACGTATTATTTGACTATTCTTTGTTCCTTTTCTTATAGAGCTTTGAGCGAAAATCATCTGAAGATGTTTTGAAGAAAGTGGCAGCAAGTACCCTTATGTCATTGCTTGCTGTCAGTTCAAGTGCACAGATGCATGCTTTACACGGTAAACCTTTATGAAACTACAAATAAATGTTACACTTTCATCTCTACAAAGACTTGAGCAAGGTCCTTCCACGTTCCACGTTTCGTGGCAGGTGGGGGTGGGAGGTAGTCTGTTAAAATTACTCTATCTGATTTCTGAATGATCTGTGGACCACCTGTGGTCCGCTAGTAATCTCCAGATGGTCCGCAAACAACTCCCAAAATTTGGTTACGCAGTTCTAAGCAACACAACAATGTTCCCCAGTGTTCTGAAAAAAAGGACACCAATTCCAAGAAGCTACTATAAAAAATAGATTTCTAGTGAATTTTTATAGGAAGAGAGTCAACTTCAGCTGGAAAAAAAACTGGTCTTGGGGGAGCATCCCACTTAAAAACGCTTGGTCCTTAAAGGGTTAACCACATATAATTATAAGACATGTATATAGTCTGAATGTTTCCCCTTTATCTGTTTTCTTTTATTACGGATGTGCAATAGTTATCAGTGAGTGCAGTACGTTGCATTAGAAATGGATAGATTAATTTGCTTCATGAGGTAACAGCTGCGATGATCAGCACTGGTATTTACATTTACTGGATCTGAGGATGACCCAAGCCCCAGTGCATTATTTGTCAGGAGGTTTTGTCAAACAAAATCCAGCAAAATTGAGATGCCATTGATCTACAAAGCATTCAGAATGTGAAAAAAACTAAAGAAATAGGAATTTGCCATCAGCAACTTTCAAAACGTAAAATGATAACATTTCTTGATGAACTAGTGGTGAAGTTTCAAGCCTAGGAATCTCATTGTTATGTATGTTTTATAAATACTTTATATAAAACGGCCCCTACACTGAAAAAGGTTGGGAACCACTGGTCTAGGGGTATTTAGTATATTTTTTGTTCTTACTTTATCCCCTCCATTTATGACTTGCCTTACAAACAAACAAACAAACAAACAAAAAATGTATTAAACATTTGTAAGAGACACAGTTCTATGTTTCTATTTTATTTTAGTTTAAATTGCACTGTTTTGTTACTGTATTTTTTTAATACATTTTCAAATTGCATGCCACTACAATTGTATTTTCTCATAAAACTTTGAAAACAAAATACGTTTTAACAAATTGCATAATGTGTTTGGTAATGTATTTTAGCTGGCCTTGTTGACAGCTGTGTGGAACAGATGAAACACAGCCATGCACAACTTAACCTAGATTCTCTGAAGCCTGGAAAAGCTGCACAAAGGAAAAAGGCAAGTATTGCAGTTTTGTTTGTTTTTTTCTCATTTTCTTGGCAGGGCAAAATGGAAAATATGTATAACATTTGCATAACGTTAACGTAAAGTTCAATATAAAATGCAAAATGTTGCACTTACTCCGTGCAGTACAGTAGTTATCTCTTGATGGCACAAGAACATTGCAGAGCCTTACAATCTCTGTGTCATTTTTATTGTACTGTAACACTGGTGTTCCATTATTTCTGTTTATACTGTATGTATTATGCACTTTAAAATATATGCAGTTATTATTATAATGCAAAATTATTATTATTATTATTATTATTATTATTATTATTATTATTATTTCTTAAGACGCCCTTATCCAGGGTGACTTCCAATTGTTACAAGATATCACATTATTTTTATTTATTTATTATTTTATTTATTTTATATATACAATAACTGCCCTGATTTCACAAAAAACACCACAAAAAGAGACATTTTTGTAAGGACTATTTTTGACAAGCTCTCCCTTGAAGATCTGAATGTTCGGTTTTCAAATAAAAGAAGCTTTTTTTTTTGTATGACCGCTGCGTGTATTAAATACTTTTGAGAGCTTTGTGGATGACAAATTATGATCGTGATGCGAGTGGTGTGCTGTACAAAAGGACTGTCCACACAGGAGGCTGTGTGGTCCAGTGGTTAAGGAAAAGGGCTTGTAACCAGGAAGTCCCCGGTTCAAATCCCACCTCAGCCACTGACTCATTGTGTGACCCTGAGCAAGTCACTTAACCTCCTTGTGCTCCGTCTTTCGGGTGTGACGTAGTTGTAAGTGACTCTGCAGCTGTTGCATAGTTCACACACCCTAGTCTCTGTAAGTCGCCTTGGATAAAGGCGTCTGCTAAATAAACAAATAATAATAATAATTCTCCCAAAAACGTCTGTGTTTATTAATAAATAACAAAAAGGGCCGCCCCTCTACCAGCGATGGTATCGGGGGGTACACGGCGGGCTTGCAGACCCAAACAAAGATACAACAAATCCCCAATCCACGTCCACAGTGCACGAAACAGTGCTCTTTAAATCCTGGGAGTCGTAGTGCTGGTGTTTTGCTTGCGCAGTGAAGGAAGTGCTCAGGGGTGTGTATTGGATTGGTAGCGGCAGGTCCTGGGTCTCTACTCCTCCTCTGCAATAAAGAAAACAAAACAACGCTCTGGCCGTAGGTTACGTTCTCAGCGCAAGGATTGCCATACTTGCGTAGGTGCGTCCCCTTTGTACTACCCAACTCCTCCCGGCAATCAGCTCGGCACCCCGGTGTAACCAGTCGCTGCCTGGCCCACAGCTGATCGCATGTGAGTCGTCTCATGTACTGACAGCTACGTGCCCCCACCAAGATGGCTGACTTCCTGTTTCCACCCACCGTCGTGTCAACCCGTCTATGGGGAGGCGTACTACCAACCTTACACTGTGCCCTTTCTGGTCGGTAGGGAGATTTGCAGCATTGATCCTTTCTCTCTTTATCACACAAATGCACTGTATTTATTTCGAAAGGGATTACAGTACCTACTCATGACAAGACGTAAGATACGTAAATATAATAATTTTAGATCTGCAATTTAACATTAAACATGCATTCTGTAGTCTAGCGCAAACACTCCAATTTTATAAAATATTAATTCATCTGAATAAGGACGTTTGGCACGAGTGATATTCCCAGGGCTGTCATCAGCAACCGGGCAATCGCGTAGGGCCCTGTCGCCAGAGGGGCATGGCCTCTGGACTGTGTGTGTTGTATTGTTTATTGGTTGTTTTCTGTCTGTGTTTTTATCGGTTATCTTCAGTGCCTTATTTAAATAAATGTATCCAAATGTTTATTATTTTTATGTCTGCTAGTCTCCAACCAGGTCCGTCAGGACTGTATTTAGGCAGCGCGGTGACCTGGTTGTGGGTTTTGTCGTCGGTTCCAGAGAAAGGGAGTGTAATAAAGAGCCTGTTGTGCTGAACTGCGTTCCTGACTAGTGTCTTCATTGCACTATTTTACACTGTACAGTAATGTGTGAAATGCAGCAGTGTAATTTATTTTGTGTTACCTGTAGGCTAAAGTAAAAAGGTATTCATTTCATTTTACTACTGTATTTTTTACAACATGATTTTTATTTTATTTATTTAATTGGACAACTCTCTCCAGACATGTCCGGTTTAGCGAGGGACTAGTGATTATGAAAACCTTTTTGACAGAAAAATATATTTAATTTGGAGGGTGAAGGTGGGGGCCACAGGATGTCCATTGCCCGGGGCCCACAAAAGCTTGGCGCCGGCCCTGGATAATCCATACAAAACTTGATTGAGTCATTACATCAGCTTCTTTACTGAATACCAGTAAAAGCATGCTTTTAAACGGGCTATCTTGTTTCTCTTCAAGTCTGATCCAGGAGGATATTCAGATGAAAATGTGATTTGTTTCATAATGACATTTGAGGTTGCTCGCCTTGTACAGACTACAGTGTGTAAGTGATTTGTTGTAGATGAGACACAGGTTTACCACTGCTTTCAGTGAAAGCAAACTATGGTGGCACAGGGAGTGCACAATTAGTTCATGTGCAGACTGTGCCGATATTCAGTTGAATGACCGATTAGCAATCAAGTCTTGGTACAGCTGCATAAAAGAGTGAGTGCACACGGGGTTGGGTTGAACGAGTCGTGAGGTACAGAAAAGAATCACAATTGCTATTCGTGCTGACTCTAAATCAGCATGTTACTTGTTTTTGGTTTGTCTCACATGTTTGTTTAGTGTCTGTTTGTTTTGGCCAGTGTGCCATTTATTCTGGTGTCTCAATGGTTTGTTTTGTTTAAATCTTTTATTTATAATAAACCGGCGCAACAGCGCATTTCACTCACCAGTGCTGTCTGTCTACTTCCTTGTTTGACGTCACCACCAGCCAGCCTGTTCACAATGACATACGGAGGAAATGAGCATAAATGGCAATGTGATAGTCTGCAGTACTCACTATTTACAGAGGAAAGAATCCCTACAATAACAAGGCATCTTGTAGCAATATGTAACCCATTTGGCCTAGTCACACATGCATCTAATCTAATAACTATCAACATGCTTTAAAAGAAAAAAGGATATGTTGTTGTTAAACCTTCCAAATATATTGCATTTTATTTAAGCAGGAGGAGAGTGTTACAAGAGAATTAAAGATGGCAATGCAGATCTTGAGAAACTGTCTTTACCGTAATGATGAATGCAAAGTAAGTATAAAATAAAACAGTGAGCTGGCTCACTCAAATATGTATTGGTTAGCCCTTTTGTATTTGCAAGTAGGTAGCACTAAAAGTATTTGTAAACATTGTTTTCTTTCTTTCATACACATAGGTTGCTGCCACAGAGACACGTCTGGTAAATATAGTTCATGCACTGTGGTCATGGTTTCTAACCGATGATGTATTGATGCAAGCAGCTTTACAGTTGCTCTGTGTTTATACTGCTAATTGTCCCACAGGTGAGTATACAATGAAGTTCACATTTTAGCAAAATGTTTATAAAATGTTATATTTAAAAAAGGTCTAAAAAAAATCAAAACAGATGTCTTGCAAGAGTATATTATAAAGTGAACACACAAATGTAATAAGACAATTTAAGCTTCTTAAAAAAAAAAAAACACCCAAACACTCCGGGGTCTTTTGAGGCACTTCATTCAGAGTAAAGTGTCTTTTTTTCTTCTTTTTTTCCTTATGTTTGTTTTTAAATCATCACAATTTGGGGTTATGAAGAAATCTGTTTTTAAATTAAGTTCAGAATTTTAGGCCTAGGTGAGGTCATGGGAATTTATGTACAAATCTGTTTAATGTCATAGGATGTGGTTTACCTGCAGGCATTGAAAAGATCTGAGACCATAGAACTAAGCTTTGTTAAAACTGACATATTAGAGAAATGCAAGACCATTCAAGTGCTTTACTACCCCTATAACAAGCATCTCTAACTTACATTCTCTAAATTACCATATACAGTACGCTTCTGGTCATATTGTACACATTAAATGATGTACAATATGAACAAAAGCATGTTTAAATATGTTCCTAATTATTAGATTGAACCACTTAAACATCTGCACCTGGAATGGTATTCAATCAAATTATTACCATCCTTCTCGCACTTCAGTTTATAAAACATGTGATATGCTGTTTTTGTGTTGTGTTTTTTTTGTTGTTTTTTTTTACAATAAAGACCGACCTAACACGTTCATAAATATTGATACGTGTTTTTAAAGGGAGCGGCAGCATTTTTGTGTTAAATATGCCAGTGGCTTCTAACCCCCGGAAAAGCAGTTGCCAAAAAACACTTTTGTCACATTTGCGACCATTTCAGTCACAGTCTGGAACCCTAGTTTATTTACCAGGAAAACATGTTTTTTAGTGTTCAAATGTAATATCCGTAAAGGTGTTGCATTTCAGTTTTTGGTCATTTCTTAACATGCTGTTACATTTTACTATTACAAGTCCCAGGTGCCAGATAAGAACACATTGCTTAAAATTTGTAATTATCTGCAAACATGTGGTGTCATATGGTTTATCTGAGAAACAAGATGATTTGTCTGTACATTTGCAAACACAATACAACGTTTCCAGTGATCTGGTGATAGGAGCATTAGTTAACTACAAAGCATTTTCTGACCGGATGTGCGTCACTGTTCACACCATTAGGTCTTTATGGATTGTGGTTTCCTTAAAGTCTGCATGTACATATGAGGGTAAATTCTTATCAGAGGTTCAACATGTACACTTTTTCTAAGAAATGTAATAGGTGTTACGTTTAAGTACTGTAGTTAAGGACATACTATGATGAATGATGGTAAAATAAAAAGCAGACCAATCTAAATCACTCCACTGAGGAGTTTTAGTTTTGAGTGCATCATAATAGGTAAAAATTATTTAAAATGTACATATAGGCATGAACTTATCAGATGGTTTTAAACTGAAATTTTACTTTAACATTCAATAACATGTGGGAGTGTGACAAGGTAGCGTCACGTCCCAGGCTGGTTACCGGCAGGAATTAGACCCAGAGACAGAAAGCTGCAGTTTGTGCGCTGGGTGCGCTCATTTATTTAAAGAAACAAAAACACTGGCATAAACAAACAGGGCACAAGGGCCCAAATAAAAGATTTAACCGAAAGATTAAACCGTTGTAGGCTGGGCATTTGCCTTCACTACAAAGTAATCCAACCTCACAGTGTAAACACCCACCTCCAAACTCTGCCAACAAACAAAGGCTTTCTGGCTCCTTTTATACATGTGGCCACTCCCCAATTAGCACCAATGGCCTAATTGGGGAATGGACACACCTGTGATTGCTGGTAGGGACAGATTTAACCCCATCCCTGCCAACCTTACACTCCCCACACTATTTACAGCAGCAGGGCTTCTGCCCTGAAACAGGGAGACATAATGTAAACTTGATCTTATAGTAAGTGTTGCCTACAATACCTGCAAGTGTGAAATAATAGAACGTAAAGACTTGGATAAATGCACTGTTTTTCAAAACAGACTTTGCATAGAAGCATTGTCATTACAATTGAGCACAAAACATAAATAGCTATTTTGTGCCTGTAGAAAGTAAAATAACATTTTATTAAATGATGATCTTTCTGCACAGAAACAATAACAATATGTAGAAGACAATAAAATTCTGCTCACTGCAGTCCTGTACCGTAGCTAAAGTCCATGATTTATATTTAAATTTGGAGTTTTGCATGTTGGTTTGGTGAGCAGTAAACATGATGAACATAACTTTATTGCAAATACAATGCTCGAACCAGGTGAAATAAAATCAGTTTCTCGGAATTAAGCTTTGAAGAATCTTTTAAACCTGTAAAATATACCCAACCAAAGGTGTTTTTTCCTACCTACCAACCCAACTAAAAATTAAGACAAAACAGGAACCTAAGCAGATGTCTATTACATTTGAATTGGCTTAGCTGATTAATTGAATTCTCTTTTAGCCTGTGGCTCACTTTGCTGGGGCAATGGAGGACAAAGTGCTTCTCAAAGAGGCCCAGCAAGCAACTCTCTGGTGCACAGCATTATGAAGTTGGCTTCACAGAAGGCTCCTGAGAACAGCAGTATCCAGCAATTGTCCTTTGCTCTGCTTTCCAATCTTGCAATATCTCATGACTGCAAAGGGGTGATGCAGAAGGTAAGGCCATTGAGTCTAATGACAAAAGTGGTTTTTAAACGAAATAGCATGAGAATTCACTTTGCTTAAAAAAATTAAAAAAAACCTCGAACACCAAGTTGTGCTAACTTCAAGCAAATAGGTCTGTTCCAAGTCCTGTTTTTGGTCTGTTCCAAGTCCTGTTTTTGGTCTGTTCCAAGTCTTGTTTTTGGTCTGTTCCAAGTCCTGTTTTTGGTCTGTTCCAAGTCCTGTTTTTGGTCTGTTCCAAGTCCTGTTTTTGGTCTGTTCCAAGTCCTGTTTTTGGTCTGTTCCAAGTCCTGTTTTTGGTCTGTTCCAAGTCCTGTTTTTGGTCTGTTCCAAGTCCTGTTTTTGGTCTGTTCCAAGTCCTGTTTTTGGTCTGTTCCAAGTCCTGTTTTTTTTAAATGCACATTACCATACTCAGTGGCTGTGTGTTGGGGGGATTACTGATTCTTTGTGGACTCATAGTAAATGATTGGAATTATTTTTAATCTGCACAGTGAATTTAATGTTTTGATCAGGCTACAAAACTTCTATTACTAAAAAATTGACCTGCTGTTACTTTGTTTCCCGGAAACTCTAACCCCAGAACATGTAAAGGGGGCTTTTATCTACCTACAATTGTATAACAGCAACTTATACAATTAGGTACACAAGTGGAAATATAAGCACTTCTGTTTTAATTGTACAGTAATAGAAGACCATACTACAGCACCCTAGCCTAATGAGTCAGATCCACTCAGTGCAAAAGAATGTGCTGCTTTGATAAAGAAACAATGTACATATTGCAATTGCCATCTCTATATTATTGATGCTGTGTTGCAGAAGTATACATTTTATAGAGAGAATATTGGAAAGCACATATTTTTTTAATAAAAAGATAAGCAATAATGGGACTGCTTTCTTTCTTTATACATTTTCTACACACAGGGATATTTAATTTAAGGCCATATTGAGTTTGGCTACAATGCTTATTTGCATAATTAAATCATTGTATTGAGCTATTATATAAGGAGCAGCTATGGGTGTGTTTGCCTTGGACATTTAAAAAACGTTCTATTCTGCTTATGCCTATTCATATCTAAAATGTATATAGTCATAGAAACTAATCATCTAAATGTGTACTTTCTTAATCTCCTTCATTTAAAGAGCAACTTCCTACAAAACTTTGTAACCTTGTCATTGTCGAAGCCTGGGTCTAAAACCATCAACCCCCTGGTCAACCTGTGGTTGAAGCTTTTACTGAACATGTCCTTTGGCGAGGATGGTCAACAGATGATATTGAAAATCCACGGCAGTTTGGATCTTCTCACTGAGATGTTGCAGTACAAATCCCGGAGCAGCAAGCCTGCCGCCCTTCTCATTCTACACAATATCTGTTTCAGTCCTGCCAACAAACCAAAAGTTCTGGCTCATGGTAAAAATATTCTCTCTTTTTTTTGTTTTTGTTTTGTTTGTGAGATTAAAAAAAATATTCTCCATTAACCCTTTCATACATGAAATATTGAAAATAGGAAAAATGCATATATTTAGCATCCTTATGTGAGGCATGTATGCATTTGCGTCTTCCATATGCCCCATGTAAAGACTAAGTTCCCATGCATGAAAGTGTTAAGGTACTGTACTTACACAGGTAATTATTTCAATGAGCTCCCAACCTCAGTCATGGAATGCAACTTTCAGCTGCAAAAAGTGAGTTATCATGGTATTTAAGGAGGAGCAGAGTTAATATTTTGGTTTTCTGGCACTATAACAACTAAGAATGAAACATCCATTGCTTTAAGGTTAGTTTATTGGCATTTACGCAACTGCGTGGTTTGAGGGAGCACTGTTTGACTAGCGATATTCTGGACAGGGTGGATTAATCTCTGGTGGTCCACCGGCTGCCGCCTCATCACACAAACTTAATGCATAACTCTGCACTACAGTCCTATAAACATATATTTACTTCTACTGATGTCCTATGTAGTTGTAAGTTTAACATTTTGCACTGTATACCATAATTCCTGGTTTTCCAAAATGTTTATAAATATTATAATGTGAAAGTACCATTCACCTTTAGTCAGACTTAATTAAACACAGCGGCGCTGGGGAAATTGGCACAAGACAGGACCTGCAGGGATATGTTGTATGAGTCAGAGCTGTTCCAACGGCTGTGTTAGCATTTCTATATGTCGTGGATATATAACCCTAACTGTATAGAATATAAGTTATTTTAATTGATTCTGTATGATGTGGATGTTGCGCAAGAAAGATTGAAAGTAAAAGGTCAAATTGTTGTTCTCCACCACAGCACTAGCAGTGAAATGATAATGTCATTCTTTTTACAAGCACTACTTTCTCAATGACATTGATGTGCGCTCATACATAAAAATAAAAAAAATGAAATGAAACAGTAAAATAACATAAGACTTATGTTTTTGATTTATAACTTCTAACACATTTAACCCTTTGCAGTCCATTTATTAACTGCGCGTCAGGTCCAATTTATTTTCACACGCGCAGTTAATTTTAGACGCGCTGTTTAAAAGTATTTTTTTCCACAGTCATATGGCTTTAAAAGGCCCTGCATATCAACAAAGCACTCACTAGGCATCTCCAGCCCCGCCCCACCCTTTCGTTTGCTATCGCTTTCACATATGCTGCTTTTAGATCTAGGGATGTCGGTTGTGAAATTAAAGACCACAGTGAGGCGCTCCCGAGTGGCGCATCCAGTAAAGGCACTCCGCGTGGAGTGCAAGATGCGCCCTATAGCCTGGACGTCGCCGGTTCGAGTCCAAGTTATTCCTTTGCCGACCGAAGACAGGAGCTCCCAGGGGGCGGCAGACAATTGGTCGAGCCGCCCGGGGAGTGAGGGCGAGGTCGGCCAGGGTGCCCTCGGCTCACCGCACACCAGCAACCCCTGTGGTCTGGCCGGGCACCTGTAAGCTGCCTAGAGCTGCGTTGTTCTGTGACGCTTTAGCTCTGGGTGGCTGCATGGTGAGTCTGCAGTATGTAAAAAAGCGGGCGGCTAATGGCACATTCTTCGGAGGACAGAGTGTGTTCGTCTTCACCCCTCCCGAGTCAGCGCAGAGGTGGTAGCGGTGAGCTGAGCCTAAAAATAATTGGACACTACTAAATTGGGGAGAAAACAATAAAAATAATTGGTGACTACTAAATTTAAAAAAAAAAAATGAGACTGAGCAACTAGAACAAGACATAAATTAATTAATACACACTTCGCAGCCTGGATGTGCACATCCATCACTTCGTATAGGAGATACTGCCTCCTCAACCACTGCTGCTCAACTGAGCTTCAGAGAGAATTTGTATTTCTTTTAAGAGTTGCATTGTTTGCTTTGAGGTTGTTTAAAAACATTATTAAAACATACATTAAAAAAGCTTTAATTAACCCCTCCAGTTGCAAAAAACACTATTAATATGTTCTATACAGTGCTGTACATTGTTGTTGTTTTTTGCATTGTTACTAATGAGGAGAGCAAACCATTTCAGTTTGTTTACTTGTGGTTTAAAAATAAATAAATAAACTGTGGTAAATGTAATTCAAGTTGAAAAAATTCCTTTGTAATACCTTATAATTGTCCCCCTAGATAAAACTGTGGAAGTGCTGTCTGCTTGTTTGGAAAGTAACTTTCCAGACATACAGGCAATAGGAGCCTCTGCTCTTTGGGCTTTACTCCATAACTTTCAAAAGGTGAGTCTTGTATGTAATTTATTATTGATAGTTGTGATGTTAGTAATGTTTATCCCTGCCACAAATTCAATATCAGTAACATGGAAAACTACACCAACATGAGTAATATCCACTGTGCTGCCTGACAGATGCCTTCATGTTACCCCTGATTCAGATACTCTTTTTAGATTGTGCTGAAGTTTGTCCAGAATGTGTTCATCATAACTGAATAAGCACCAAGTAGAAAACATTGCTGGTAGGCCTTTGTCAGTGATGCAGTTTGAAATAGACATTGTTATTAAGATAACACAAATCTGGGGGGATCTTTCTATCGGTATGCATATGTGGCTGTAGGTCATGGTGATCGACTTTTTCATGTGGCTTGTCGCCCTTATTTTCTATTCATAGCTGTGGCTGTGGGTGAATGACAATGACATTCTTGTTTTGTATTTTATAGCAAGGGTTTTACACCTCAGTTATTGCTGAGTCTGCATTTGAAACAGTGAACCTTCTCCTGAAGTCAAGTAAACTAAAATTCAAGGTTGTACGGTGCAGGAAGATTTTGAAAGCTTAATGTACCACAACCCATGAATAGAAGTATGGGGAAAATGTTTGAAGCAGAACTAAAATTAAGAAATACATTGGTGTGCCAAATTGTATGCCCAGAATAGTGGTGAAAGGAGAATTAAACACTTTCAGTTTGAAGTGTTTCCTGAAAAAAATATGGAAGTCAAAAGCTAATTCAGAACTCCTGAGAAACCAGATTAAAGCTCACAAAATGGACATACAAATGCACAATTACATATTCTACCAAAGATATAGGTAGATATCTTATAGGAATATAAAAAGCATGTATAATTCTTTAGTTTAGTGTTTGTGTTTACGGGAGAGAGTTTGTTTTCTGGATCCAAGAAGGTAAAATTGATTATTAAAATGTTTTAACTTTGCAGCGCTGCTTTGGTGCAAGTGGGGTACACTGTATTAAAAACAATGTAGCAAGTCATAAGAACAAAATGATATACGGTATTCCATCGCATATCCGACTGCAGTGGGACCAGAGTATGGGCAGATATGTAAAAAGTCGGATACATGAATTCTGTTTTAAATACACAGCTGTAACAATCGCTGTAATCACACAATTATTGTTTTGAGATACAGCTTTTATTAGGCAGCTTCCCTAAATCCCTTGTTTAGAAAGATACAGGGCATCAATGCTTGTGACAGGGTAACCGTCTGCCGTGTGGGTGCGTGCATTCGCTGCCGAGTGACAGGCAGGAGAGCGAGACGGAGGTTGAAGTTGATACGCTCCGCAGGCGAACAGGGTTTATTTACATATCAACACACTGAACATCTCATGTTACACCACCAGCAATGGTAGCGCACGGAGCACATACAACACAGTGTATGAAAACATTGATGGGATGTACAATCTCTGAACTAATCTTCTCTGTTCAGTAATAAACTAACATTGCTGAAGAGCTTGATCATGGCGGATATGTGATGGGCAGATACATGACAGATTACTGTATTTGATATTTCTTGATACCATAACATTTAAAAGATGCAATTACAGTAATCTGTTTCGTACTGTCACAAAGACGGCCGGAGTGGGTGGCGTCAGACCAGAGCCAGGAAATAAACGACAGAGAGGTGGAGTTTGGTGGAGCTGAGCGAATGGTTTCGCTCAGCATTTAATAAATAAACAGCACAGAAAAATAAACAGGTTGTACAAACAAACACAAACCCAGGACACGGCACTTGAGCCAAAATAAACAGACAAACAAAAACGGACTAAACAGACAAACACGGTGAGCAGATACTTTAACTATTCTTTTACTTCTCGTTAGTTTTACCTCCTTCTAACACACAACCCCGAGTGAGTGAAAACATGCTGCTTTTTATGCAGTTGTACCGAGACTCGATTGCTAGTCAATCATTCAATTGGAATCTCGGTACAACTGCACGTGAATTAATTAAAGTGCACTTTCCCGTGTTCACATACTAATACTTTAAATGCACGTGATGTGATGTGCCATCCTCGTGCCTAAATACAAATATACAATTTAAATCACACGTGAAACACAGACCCGTTTATAGCCCGTGTACTAATGCCTATACGCCAACATTCACACACAACACGTAACATATAACAGAAAATACACACAGGGGCGGGCACTTCGTCACACGTACCCATTACAATCTTTTGTTGTCAAGGTGTGTTTTCGCTTTTAAATAGGCCCCATTTGCAAACTGCAAATACTACACAGTAAGTAACAAACAACATCTGAGATTGAATTAAAGTGTGACTTATTTGCGTGCTACAGGTTATGAAACTTTACCTGTTTTATTTTTCTTTCAAGAGCATTTTGTTGGAAAGATCTTTAATATTGTAATGTTAATGTTTATTGTCAATAAAATTATACTATTAAAACACGCAGTTCAGTTATTTATTTTTATTAACAGGCAAAAGTTACTTTGAAGAACCCCACCATCAAAAGGAGAGTTGATGAGGCATTGACCTTGGCGAAAAAAGGTATCACTTTATTTATGTGTGCGATTGCTCGCAGGAAAGATACTGTTCTCAAATCTTTTCTTGGGTAGATGTTTGTTTCTATAAACATTTGATTCTAAATAACGACTTGTTGGCTTGATTAAAATATATGAAGGCATTTCTTTATATCAAGACCTACACATAAAGTTTTAGTTGTGCATAATTTCATGATCATTTTTATTGTTCTGTTTTGATGAATTAAATAAAGATTGCTAATCATGAAACTTGTGGAGCCACCACCATAACCAAAATCTTAAGAATTAATGTAAATTAATTTTAAATCTTTACACTTTCCCAATCCAAAAATGTGTTCTGAGAATCAACTATGTAAATGGACCCTACATACATTTTCATTAAAAGCAGTAAGCATGAATATGATGCACAAGTGTATGATATAGTTTTGTTTTTGTTTTGATTTCCTTATAGATTCAGCAAGAACCGATGAGGACCCAATGATTTCCTATAAGCTGAAGTGCCTTGAAAACCTGACCCAGATTTTAAATAGTTAAAGACTTTGTCAAGAGTAAATTAGTAGATACTTGTTTGTAAATGGCCTGTACTGTATTAAATTCCTTTTTTAATAAGACATTTTTCATCAATATATTCCTCTTGTACTGAGAGACATGACTGTCTGTCTGCTGGGAGCCTGGGAAATATTTTGCAATAGACTGGGTTAGTTGGTTGTGCAAAAATTCAAACACAATGTAAAAAAATTAATCCCCCAAAATAATGCATTTTAAGCATCATCATGATGCAATTTATTTTTATTAAATATGTGTATCAATAATTAAGGTTACAATTGTGTCATGGAGTAAACAGAAATCGTGAAAATCGTGAGTTTGAATAAAATCTGAAATCATGAAAATGGATGTAAAAACACATTTGATTGTGCGCTTCCTTTATTCCGTGCAGTATGTCATGCACTGAAAATAAAAATCTGCGAGCATCTGTAAATTGTTTGGTTGTGTATGCATGCAGTATTTACGTGTAACTATGTAGGTCCGCGAGTGAGATAGCTGAGTGAGCAAGCATGTAAATGGGTGACAGCTAAAATACAAAAAAATTGTGACTGAGCTGTTTTCTGTAAAGACAAAAGAAGAAATTCATCGGAGAACAGAAGTTTACCGACTTAGAGGCTTTCTTTACAACATGCGGTTTCAGAATCGTGGAAAACTCCACTAGCTTCACTATTTGCTGAACGAAGGACGCATAGCGTTGCAGCCCTTTTGACTGCACAAAGAGGTCGCAGCTGTTGTTCATACTTTTAAATACAGACTGCATTTATGAAATTGGATACATTGACATTTAAGTAGATGTGCTGAGTTTGTACCTCTTATAAAAGAGGTTTTTAAAATCAAAATCAAAGGGACGTTGTTGGTATATCTGTCCTCTCAATAACAGAGAACCTGAAAGGGAGAATTTCAAACATTAATTAGAGATCTTTTAAGTATTTTAGAATGACAGGTGAAAGGTTTGATGATCTGTTAAGGCTGTACGTAATTCAGTCGGAGACCCTCGACCAGAAATTATGTCTGAGTCTGAAGTATGTACTGTAAGTTTTGTACTCTATTTAAACTTGTCAGTAGTCAAAAGTAGTAGTCTTTATGTTATTGGTTTTGGTGTACTATTTAAAAATGCTTGTGTATGCTGATGTAGCTAAAACTACATTATTTGGTGACCTTTCTGTGATTTTTTTTTTTTTTTTTTTTGCCGCACCCCGTCTGTGAAATTGTAGCCTTATCAATGCTGTGTACCTTTTTGTGACAACGTCTAAATTGCTAAATTGCTAGACTCCCGCCCACCCCCCGTTATCACAATTTTAGACCACAATAGAGCCAGGGTTCATACATGGCCTGGAAAAGCTTGAAAAGCCTTGATTTTTACATACTAATTTTCAAGGCCTTGAATAGCTTTAAATTTGGCTAATTTCTCTTACTGGTCTAACAAAAGCCTTGGAAATCTAAATCTCGGAAGCATTGTCATCGTACAGCATCTTTCTCTGTAAAATATTCTTGAATAGAAGCAGTGAAGTCGTAGATGTTTTCCATGAGAGTGAAGCAACAAAGCATCACACTCTGAGACGTTCTGACACACTGTTCTGAAAGCCACTGTCATGCACAGCGAGTAGCCTCAGTTGTTTTTTGTTTCCTCTTTTGTTATGTTGTATATATGAGAAAGCCTCAAGGACAGTGTGTCAGAACCGCGCCCCGATCAAACTGCATGTGCCTTTCCCCTTTCTGTTAAATTATTGTATCTGGATTATATGACAGCACTAGCTAAACATTTTTACTCCACATGCTTCAACTACATTAACCTATAGCCTACATAAACCTATATCCTACTATCAACCAGCGAAATGTCTTGAATATTATTAATGTCTAACTGTACAAAACAGTGTAGCTATTCATATTATCAACATGCATGGCCATAACAGTTGATTCTATTGATCTGAAAAAATGCTAGTGTAGCGTTTTGGGGTTCTGAGTAGATCAAGGCTCAAGCCGTTTATTATTTAAAATAATTAAAATGAGCACAATATAAAACCATAAAGTGAGGGGAAGGGGACTGGGAGTTTAAAATGAAAATAAATTATTTTATATTTCTAGTATTTGTTTCCTTTGATCCCTTTCCTCCTCTGTATCTATCTCTATCTCTCCCCAAACACACCCTTCTCTGTCACTCTTGCTGTCTCTACTCTTGGTCTTTTCCTTGCACTCCCTTTACATGCCCTCTCTTCCCTTGCCCCTGTCTTTCACGCCAAACCTGCACTCCAATTCTCCTCCACACACACACACACACACACAACCCCTGCACGCACACACACCCAATGCGACCCCTGCCTGCACACATACAACATGCAGCCCCTGCACGCGCACACACAACATGCAACCCCTTGCACACATACACCCACCATGCAACCTCTTGCACACACACACCCACCCACCATGCAACCTCTTGCACACACACCCCCACACTCTACGCTATCCTGATGCCGCCCCCTCGTAGGATTGCTACAGTATAAACTACAATAACATTTACAGCTGCTTGTTATCACGTAGCACCGATTGCTGCACTGCACAATAACCACAGTATACTGTGACATGCCTTGAGGTACTGCAAGTTTACCATGGTACCAGGGCCATTTTTCATGGACCTCACTGTATTCGGTAGGCATAACTAGCAGACAAGATCTATGTACTATATATGTATGAGCAAGTAAAAGGGTTTGTTAAATATTTTTTTAAAAAAGACATCAACTTGCATTACAGACATCATCATCAACAGGAAAAATAAGTGGGCTGAGCTACCCACTGCACAGGAAACTCATACTAATTTATTTTAGTACAAAAAGTAAAAAAAAGAGCAATTTGTAATCTAGTAATGTGACCCCTGGAAACCTTTCAGAATTCTCAGAAAAAAAAAAAAAAATCCCAGAAATGTACTCATAGTTTTTTGTAATATTTTCATTCTTATTTGCATACGGTGTTATACTTGTATATGGCAATTGTTTTAAATACGGTATAATACATAAATCATAAAACCCCTGTATGAATGAATGTTTGTTTTCTTAGTAAATTTAGCATGTATTGGGCCATTTTGATAAAACAGTCACCTGAAGCATTCAATACTATCTTTGCACACTTCATTGTATGTACTGTGAGCTTTTTGATTGACTTATTTTAGCATAAAAGTTTTGTATTATTTCCATTAAAAAAAAGGTAAACTCACTTTTGAATGTGATCCACTGTCTTAAAATAATTTAAATGCAGTATTTAGGTCAGGAGAACAATACATAAAGAATCAAATTGCTTTTTTTTCTTGGACCTTACCTTTTGATTACAGTTTCATTTTTGATCTTGTGTAATCCAGTTCGGATGTACTGTTCCTTGTACTTCATGCCCTATTCTGTTTAGCTTGCGTAATATACAGAAACAGGAAACTCTGGTTAGTACCTAACCATTCGACAGAAATATTCACACCTACTGAATAAAGAACAACGGAGGCTGCAATCATGGATTATCTGTTGCTGGTTATGATTCTTTTCCGTTTACACAAAGGTAAGCGTTTAGCTTCCTTGATCCTGGATTTAGGTTTTTAATTATGTGGGAAAACAAATGGAAAATTGTGGTTCTAATTGTAATGATCTACAAAGCATGTGACTTGTTGGGTTCTTCCCGAAAGTAATTAACAAAATGTAGTTACTTCACGTGGCGTTTTGCTGCAAGCTATGTGTAGGAGAAAAACGTGTAATGGACCTAGTCCAAATAATTAAGCATGGTATTTTAAAATGTGTCCCAAAGGCATAGTATGGATTATGATATTGGGTTTTATAGTCACTCTTTTATTATATTTGCACTTATTTTACTATTTATACTATATACTCTGATCAAAAAAATTCTAAAGTAGTTGCTACTTCAGAATAAATATTATTTATAACTCAATACCGCATGGACTGTTTAACATACAATCTGACCGACTTTGATACAGGGCTAATAGTACAGTAGGTGAATCCCCATGAGATGATGCTTTTATAGGTAATTTGAGAACTTTTTTTGCTTTAGATTTAAACCTACAACTTGGCTGCCGTGGGATCCCTGCAACTTATTGTCAAGATGAATCTATTTTTTTGTTTTTTGTTCAACCTCTTTAAATTACATATATATATATTATTAATAAAAAATACATTAATTAATGTGTTTTAAGAATACATGTTAAACTATTTTATGTAACCTAAAGCAGTCCTTTTATATTCTTTTGTGGATTGGTAATATTTTATGTGTGCATAACCTGTTAAAAAAAAAAAAAAAAAAGCCTCTACACTGATAGCTGGTAGGTTTATTAATTGATTAATTTGAAATTTAAGTTTGATACAAATACATTTTATTTGACCTACTGTCCTAATAGGTCAGGAAACTGACATAGATCGCTGTTTTAGAGAAGGACATCAAAAAACACAGTGGCATAATAAGGCCTTGAGTCAAACAATTAGCTTTCAAAAAAATGCACTACAGTGGGACCTTTTAGAATAAAAAAAATATTTCCAGGTTATACAGTATTTCATAGAACTACATTTACAGGTTTTCAAAATCATAAGCATAGGCCTTGTGGGTTGCATACTGAATAGACCTGTAGTTCTACCTGTGCTATGTGTGATACTTTCAGCATACAGCCTGCGCTTGAAAAGTATGTAGATAGTACAGGAAGTGTCCCAAAGTGACAGAGAAGGAACAGAACATCTTATTTCTGAGGGAAAATGTAATTCTAAGATGGCAACAAACAACTTCTTAAATGTTAAGCAATTCTCAACCCCTTTTATTGGAACTGCTGGTGTAGAGAGTTTTCATGGTCTAACATTGCAACCCGGAATAGCCCATGTTTTTTGTATTTTTTTGTTATTCGGTATTTTTTTTAAATTAAAATGTTAGTGTATAATCCTAGGCTTAGTTAAAACAAGTTATTGTCTGTCTTCAAATTTAACGTTCTTTCAAATCTCTCAATTGCAGTATTTTTGTTTTATTTATAAATAATAAGCCATCATTTTATTATGTGTAATCTTTTTCTTATATATATATTTTTTTAATTTCTCCATTTATCACATGGGATATTTATTTGTTGTCCCTGTCGCATTGACACTACAGATCAGCCTAGGGCAGTGATACTCTATTCTGGTCTTCATCCAGTCCACATCTTTGTGTGCCCAAAAAAAACTGAGGACCTCACTGAAAGACCTGGGGTTCGTTTCTATAGTGTGAAGGCGTAAGTGCAAATACGACAGGTCTTACAAGTTCTCCCCTCCGATTTCAAACACTTCTCACGCGTTTCTATATTCCATTCGAATCGATCTTGTTTTTGGATTGAAACACGAAAGTTAGGCTTGTAATGCATTCTTTATGGGAAAACAAATGGAATAGGGAAAATGTACTGTGAAAGATATTGGAAATCTAATTGCTTAATTATCAATTAAATTCACTTAAAAACTGCAGTATAACCATGATTCATTTTTATTATTAATAGCGTTTTAATTAAATTACACCAAATCCCGTTTTTATTTACAATGAAGGGAGCGTGTCGCCCAAATGCTTATAATGAAAACATGTATTATGTTCCATTCATTGTGAATAAAAACATGATTAATAATAATAAAATGAACCATGCTTATAGCAGCAGTTTTAACTATTCTGTAAATATTTCGTCTAATAGTTAAAAAGTACAATTCTTATGGGGCTGTCAGGGCTTGTTTTCAGGGGATATCGGCGCGGGCATATACAAACCAATGGAATACTTTGTGTGTGTGTTGTATTTTTAATAGCGAGAGAATACATGCATGCCTGTCTAATTATGAATGTGGTGGTTGCTGACTTTGAGACTTGAGTGGGTATAACTAGGGCTCGGAAAATTCACGATATCAAGAATTTCACGGAAATCCTGTATTTAACTGCCTTCCGTGGAAAATGTGCATTTTATTTTCCTTACAGTATTTGACATTACTCTTCACCTCCCCTGTTCATTTCATAATTTTATCAGGTAGAATCAGCGCTACATTGGGTGTGTTAAGTAACTGAGCGGCTCGGAGCGAGAATTGTTCAGATCACCGATGAAATCCACTCTGAGGGAGCGGAACGAGCATGCCATTAAGTGTGTTTTTTCACCGAGCTGCTCTGAGCAGCTGATACTATCTGTACACAGTCCGGCATCAATGCCGTGCATTTGGTTACTATGGGAACAGGGCCAAACAAATTCCTCATACTGTACAATGACATTTCTACATACTACTAGACATGGACGCTGTATATAAAGAAAAACACAAAAGCCTTGGTTTTGTCATTTCAGGTTTGCAGTTAACGTTTCTCTCGTGTTTAATATTTTGGGATTAGAGGCAGAAAAATAGGCTATGGGAGTTACACGGCCATTTTAATTAATGTGTCAACATAAGTTTTTAAGGTTTACACAACTCAAATGTTGGTGAATTTGCCATTCAAGGTTGTTTTTAAAAAAACTATTTGGTCTGCTTGTTACTTTTTTTGCAGCCAACACAGATCATTTTAAATGACTTGTTTCCAGCAGAAGTTTGTTAATAATATCTTTATTTTTATATAGCGCCTTTCACAGTGGGCCACTATCACAAAGTGCTTTACAGAGATAGGCTGTGAACTGTGCATTACATGCAGAGTCACTCACAATAGGACATTGATTTAACATCTCATCCGCAGGATGGAGCAAAAAGAGGTTAAATAACTTGCTGAGGGTCACACAGTGAGTCAGTCAGTGGCAGAGGCAGGATTTGAAGCGATGACCTTCTGGTTATAAGCCCTGGTTTTTAACCACTGGACCACATTGCCTCCTTGTTACATTTAAAACGATGTTTCAGTAGTGGCTCGAGCTCGAATGTCACAATGTACATTTTAAAGAGTTGACTCAGTAGCTAGGCTAGATAGTAAAATGTTCCAGCCTTGGATTTTTGGTGATTTTCTTGATTAACCCTGCCTGCCTGCCTGCCTGCCTGCCTGCCTACCTACCTACCTACCGACCGACCGACCGACCGACCGACCGACCGACCGACCGACCGACCGACCGACCGACCGTGGTTCTCAAAAGTATTCACCCCCCTTGGACTTATCCACATTTTATTGTGTTGCAACATGGAATCAAAACTGATTTAATTAGTTTTTGTCACTGATCAACACAACAAAAAACCCATAATGTCAAAGTGAAAAATAAAAACTACAAATTGTTCTAACTTAATTACAAATATAAAACAGAAAATAATTGATTACATAAGTATTCGCCCCCTTTGCCATGGCACACCTAAATAACCTCTGGTGCAACCAATTGTCTTTAGAAGTCACATAATCAGTTGAATGGAGTCCACCTGTGTGCAATTAAGATGTTCCACATGATTTCAGGTTAAATACACCTGTCTTTGGGAGGTCCCATAGTTGGTTAGTACATTTCCTAACAAAGACTACATCATGAAGACGAAGGAACATTCAAAGCAAATCCAGAATAAGGTTCTTCAAAAGCACCAATCGGGTAGGATATAAGAACATTTCCAAGGCATTGAATATCCCCCGGAGCACAGTAAAGTCCATTATTAAAAAATGGAGAGAATATGGCACAACTGTGAATCTGTCTAGAACAGGCCGTCCTCAAAAACGGAGTATCCGGGAGAAAAAGGGCACTAGTCAGGGAGGCCACCAAGAGGCCTATGGCAACTCTAAAGGAGTTACAGTCTTCCACGGCTGAGCTGGGAGACACTGTGCATATGGCATCAATAGCCCGGGTGCTTCACAAAACTGGCCTTTATGGGAGAGTGGCAAAAAGAAAGCCATTGTTGAAAAAAATTTGCATCAAATCTCGGCTAGAGTTTGCCAGAAGGCATGTGGGAGACTCTGAGACTCAGACTCTGAGTGGAAGAAGATTCTATGGTCTGATGAGACCAAAATAGAGCTTTTTGGCCTCAACGTTAAGCGCTATGTTTGGTGCAAACCTAACACCGCACATCATCTGAGAATACCATCCCTACCATGAAGCATGGTGGTGGCAGCATCATGCTATGGGGATACTTCTCTGCGTCAGGGCCTGGAAAGCTTGTGCAAAATGGATGCAGCAAAATACAGAGAAATCCTGGAGGAAAACCTGCTGAAGTCTGCAAGAGATCTGGGACGGGAGAAGATTCATCTTCCAGCAGGACAATGACCCCAAACATACAGCCAAAGCCACACTGGAGTGGCTTAAAAACAAAAAGGTCAATGTCCTGGAGTGGCCCAGTCAAAGCCCGGACCTCAATCCAATTGAGAATATGTGGAAAGAGTTAAAAATTGCTGTTCACCAAAGGTCCCCATCCAACTTGACGGAGCTTGAGCAATTTTGCAAAGAAGAATGGGCAAGAATTGCAGTGTCCAGATGTGCAAAGCTGGTAGAGACTTATCCAAATAGACTCATGGCTGTAATTGCTGCCTCTACAAAATATTGACTCAAGGGGGTGAATACTTATGCAATCAATTATTTTCTGTTTTGTATTTGTAATTAATTTAGAACAATTTGTAGATTTTTATTTTTCACTTTGACATTATGGACTTTTTTTGTGTTGCTCAGTGGCAAAAACTCCTAATTAAATCCATTTTGATTCCATGTTGTAACACAATAAAATGTGGAAAAGTCCAAGGGGGGTGATTACTTTTGAGAGCCACTGTGTATAATATATATATATATATATATATATATATATATATATATATATATATATATATATATATATATATATATATATATATATATATAAAATTAAAATAATGGAAACTGATATACTGCCTTTTGTTTGGGAGGGGGGTGGCAAGTAAAGTGGAATGGTATTGTATGTATATCATCATATGGATTTACTCAGATTGTTGTTTCTGTATTTCAGGTGCAACATTGACAGCAGACACAACTGTAAAGATGGAGCAATACCTAACACTGAAATGCGAGTGCCCTTGGTCAGGTATTTTGAGCCAGATTAACTGGGAAAGAAAGTCAGACTCTAAAAAAGAACTGGTTGCTGTTTATCATAAACAACATGGCTTGAAATTATTCAACAAATACGAAGGAAGAATTGTGTTCCTGAATTCATCGTCAATGGATGGGAGCATCACTATCATAAATGCCTCAGCTGAAGATCTAGGTCTTTATCAATGCTCTATAAAAACGTTTCCAAAAGGATCATGGACAAAACATCTCCTGGTGGAGAATTCAGGTAAGATATTTTTCAGTAGACATTTAAAATCCCTAGTTGTAAATGTGTAACAAAACCAACACGTCCCTGTGGAGGTAACTAATAAATACAAAACAGAAATAGAGAGAGGAAGGATTCAACTATGGTCCCAGATCTGGTAATTGCTAGGTATTCAGGTTTTGGGGAAAAGATTTGTTAAAACAGTCTTGGATTCATTGTAAATGAATGCATTGTAAATAGTTCAAAGTGTAGTTCAGTTTAAAAAAAAACCTGTGAATTAGAAAGTGATTCTGATTCTGTGGCTGTTCCTTAAGTTTTTTATCTTCTCATTTTTCCTTGTTTAAGGTACTTTTAGTTTTGGCTACATTTTTTTTATCACATCTTATTGTTTTATTCGTAATATTAATATTTTCTTTATAAATACCTGACAGTATTTTTCCAATATAGTTTAATTTAGCTTTGATATATTTTTATTCGTATCCACAAAGTCAATCTGACAAGTAAAACCAGCAGAGCAAAAGCTGATAGCCCAGCTCATGACAGACACGATTACTCAACTTTCAAATAACTCTCCCACTTCCCCTCTTTCACTTAAGCACTATTTTATTTTCTCTTTTGTTTTCTTTTATCACTATTTGATTTAATTTAAATCTCATATAAATACAATTAGATTACTAACCCCTCCCCAGACACAAACATTGAACGATCATTAGCATCCTATAGAGTGACTGTATAGTGTAGGTATAAATATGAATAAGCAGAATACTGACAATGTATTGTATTTTATTTTATCTTTATTGGACATTTAGTTTCTGATTCTATGGATTTAGAATTAGCTTAGCGCAGCAGTACACTGATTTAGCAGGAGAGACAGGGTAAAGACTCCATAATCTGTTTCCAAAAATGAATATACAGCAGATTAATCTATGTGTTAAAAAAACAAGAAATAACAAGAGAAATATAGAGAAAAATAATGATGTATTTAATTGTTAAGTAGTTGAAGCAGAATTGCATTAAACATCTAAATAGAAAACTAATATATTTATTAAATCTAATAACTTATTACTATTTCTTATTTTAACTGTATGATGGGTTTTACACCTGCCAATACACAGGATTTAAATGCATGGTCTTAAAAGGGAACTATTATATTATTCTGTATATCTTTACACTTTGAAGCGTTTTGCTTTCTTTTGCTAGACAATTCAGTATTTTGAGGAGCGGTCAGGTCAAAATGAACCCCTGCATTACTTTATTTCCAGATGGATTTGATAACAGAAAGCCTGATTCTGAGGAGCTAGTAGAGACAGGTCATCATTTCATGCTAAGATGCCACTATGTTCTGAATGGAACCGTTTACCATGTGACCATTGAAAGGATTGGAGAGAAACATAAAGACACTATAGCTCTCTGCAGTTTCCCTGATGGAAAAATCATTGGACCCGATTATAAAGAACGGACACTGGTAAACTGCAGCAGAGCACTAAATATCAACCTGCTGTTGAAGAATATAAGCATTAATGATGAAGGGGTTTACCAGTGTCACTTCAGCACTGACCGGGGAAACCACACAACAACTACATCTTTGAGTGTGAGAAAAGGTAAGAATAAACTGTAGATGTAAGTGTGAATTAACATCAAGGTGTTAAGATTGAATCTCCAGTGAGTCAGACACTTTGTCACTCAGTCTCTCTTCCGTTCCACACGTAGACATAGATATGTGTCAGTCTTGCTCAGGGAAGGAAATATAAATCAGACTGGAATTCAGCGGATGAATTATATCTGTCTGCCTATGGGGTTATGTGGGACAAAAGTCAGTATATGGCATCATTGGCACCAACAATATAAAAGTGAAAGAAATTGATTATAAGCTAAATTTATGTTGCCCATTTAGTGCAAGTGAATATAAAAAATATATATTACAAAAATATTTATTTGCATAAAATGGTCTAGAAGTTGCAGTTTCTCTTGAAACAAAGTTCATTGCACTGGCAAATTTAAATAAAATGATTTGTCTTTCAACTACTCCAAGGTTATGTATTTGAGTGGAATTAGTTATTCACATGCAAAAATAATAAATATGTGTAGTCCCAGTAAGTTAATTAGCATAAGGTAGTATTGCATTTTATTGATAAGATACAGTCATAATTTATTGCATTTCTATAAGTAAAGGTCCACATATGCAGCTGTAATGCCTTTTGAACACTGTAGATCGGCATATGAATCTCAGCTCTGCCAATAACATTTTTCAGTATAATCGACTTATAATCGATAAGTCTAAAACTTCAGGATGGGCCAAAAATTGTGCAACATAGGAATTGTTGTTTTATTATATCAAATGTCAAATTGTTGTCCTTGTTTTGACATGAGTGATGAACATTTTTTATACTATAACCTAAAAAAAATGACTAAGTTAAGCAATTTTTGGCCAACCCTGTATTTGTATTATTTGTATTTCTTACTCTTAATGAACACAATCCAGCTATATACATACTTTTATATTTCCGTTGTCTCATTATTATTACAGAAATAAATGAGTTTATGAAAATAATACTCATCTATGTTGGAGCTGGAGCTGGCGGGGTGGTTGTTTTCACAGTGACCATCATTGCTATGGTGGTGGTGTGTCAGAAAAGGCAAGTCTCTCCACATTTCATTGAAATGTATTAATATTGTTACCTCCTGCCCGTCCATCTTGGTCAGCTTACTCTCTGGCTTACCCCGGGCAGGTCGCTGCAAGAGTCTCGCAGATCGTTGGAGGGTGGATGGAGACCAAAGGCTTGTTTTATTAGGCGGTGGGAAATAAGGCACTGACTCAGCCAGTTTAACTGAAACCAATCGTACGGTTTATTAACTAAATAAAGCAACAGTACTGAGGTTGTAGTCAGCACTGCAGGGTCTGTCCCTGTCACTAGGGCCCTCCGTTTAGTACACTCCCACAGTAGTGCAGTACAGCAGTACCTCTCCCTAACACAGCTGGGAATCAGAGCACACGAATACTCCCGCTCCGAGTTTATATAGCCAAGCTCCTTCCCGCCACACAAATGTAATAACTTTAGAGACAGAGGAGGAGAGAGAGAGTGCTTGGAGTTTTCAATACCTAAAACACAACCAATACATACAGTCAAAAACACAGGAGATAGTCACATACACTAGACCCCACTAGTATAACAATATTTAAAAAAACTATTTCACATATTATAAAAGCAAAAACTTATTTATGGACTCGTTTATTTAAAAAAAAAAAAAATGATTTCACCATATTCGTATTTTTTCATTTTGCTTAACATACTGTATATTTTATTAAGTGCAACTGAATCTAAAATAAAGTCAATAAAAGAAAAACAATTAACAGATTCAGAGTTTATGCAAAGGTAACATGAGGAGGCAGATAACTAATAAAGCTAAAGAATAGGCTTTCTTTCCCTTTCCAATAGTAGTCTTACCCTCTTACTGCTCGTATGAGGAATAGAGAAAAGCTTGTCAAGGACAATAAGATGTTAAAACGTAATTCATAACCAGATACAAATAACAACCGGAAATATTATGTTTCTTTTCTTGCAGGAGGCGGAAGAAAAGAATGAGAAATAGAGCCAAGCTAGATGTTCCAAAAAGACGGGTAAACATATTTTGTACTTCTGGTAGTATTGTATAGTTGAATTAATACTAGTGCTGTTATTTACCAGTATCAATCCATGTCTACAAGTCTACAAATTACATTAACGCATGTCTAAAGAGTAATAATGATGAGCATTTCATTTACATGTGTTATTCATATTCTTCTTTTAGCAAATAAACAACTACGAACATGCAGCTGTTTATGACAGAATGACAAAACCCCCAAGTCGTCAAAACAAAGAGGACATTTATGTCAATTTTCAGAAACCTCCACGCCGGGCAAAGAAGAAAACATGAGTTTGCTGACTGTGTAACTTTTTACCCACAGTATATAAAACACACACATCCTTTGCCAGTTGTATTGAACTGTCTAGTTGATTGCTTTCATTCGTAAGAGGTTGTGTATGTTTATTTGTGGACAAAACATTCCCCAAACCATATTTGTGTATACAAAAATACAAAATAAAAAGCAAGAAATCTGTTAAAATGACATGCGTCAGCCGGATGTAGTAAAACACCAATACAGTACTTATTAAGAAAACACGAAACAGCATTTAGACAGATTAGACTGTGTTTACCCTTGTACATTTTACCAGTTTACCACTGTACATGTGCACAGTAATTCTGCAGCTTCCCCATGCTTTACCAATGGCTATACTATTCATTTGTCATAGTCTACTATAGTTTGCCGTGTTTCTTAATATGCTATACCATACCTGTCTGGGCTTTACAATGTTTACCTAAGCTATCAATATGCTTTATTACGCTTTTCTATTCTTTTAATATTGGAAACTTTTATAATGGAAGAATGAAAAGAAATCCAGTTGTAGATTTCAGTTTTTATTTACTGGCTGTCTGACTGTTGCATGGACAAGATCCACGGTTCAAATCCCACCTCAGCCACTGACTCATTGTGTGACCTTGAGCAAGTCACTTAACCTCCTTGTGCTCCATCTTTCGGGTGAGACGTAGTTGTAAGTGACTCTGCAGCTGATGCATAGTTCACACGCCCTAGTCTCTGTAAGTCGTCTTGGATAAAGGCGTCTGCTAAATAAACTAATAACAAGATAAAAGGGGTAGCCAGTGTGGTCCAGTCAATGGGCACCCAACTCTGAGACAAAGTCTTAAAGATAGTGTTCTACTGATATGTAAAACTCACTTATACTGAGAATATCTCTTATCTCTTAGAATATCTATAGATTTAATGAGTGTAAATTGTTACAACATTGGTTCACAGCACAGATTTCGTATCGTGAATATTACTGAAAGATTAATGTAATCCAGCTGTGTCTAACAAATAACCATAGAACAGTGAATGGTGGTTTATTGCTATTTTCTTTTTTTATTGCACTTAGAAATATTATTTTGTATTGTAAATACATATGTACAGTATATATACTGCATATATATAGCCTAATATAGTTCCAGTGTGTTATAGTTCTTCCTTAAGTGTTACTATATAAAGTATACTATATATATATATATATATATATATATATATATATATATATATATATATATATATAATATTTCTGCTTGTTTAACAATTTCTAAACCAGTAAAGAGTATAGTGGGTATGTACTGGCTTACAGATTTTTACATACCGAGACAACCATTAATCAAGAATAATCACACAGACTCAGTATATTTTACTCTTTTGCTTCATTAATGCTTAAAATGGATCAAGTAAAGGGGTCCCAGAGTGGCTAATCCAGTTACAGATTTTTACAATTGCTTAGACACATTTTTCAAAACAGTTTCAAAGTGCAAAACTCTTAACACAAAACTCCAAACTACTCACTCCAGTATCAAAATCCTGTAAACCGTGCAAAATGAAAGTGTTTGAGTCAAATGTGATAAATACATAATGCAAAAGCAATTCATAGCACCAAAACATCAAATAGTTCAAAATGTTCATTTTAATCATTTGAGCATCATAGCATCAAATAATCCTTAACAAATAATATTATTGAACACAAAATAATACCAATATAAACTAACATAAAACATGCATCTTTTGTTTAAATCAAATAAAAAGGTGATCTAAATTACAGTGAACAAAATAAGTTATGGTATTGTAAATATACAAAATAAGATACAATATTCATTTGGTATGATATTCCACCCCTTTTCATCTGATATCCACTCTCTCTTCAGCATGAAGCCACAGATTTTCATCCACATCACATCTTATGTCCTCGTTAGTCAGGCACTGTGGATAATATCCCGCTGCGGTGAGGAGCAAAAACATAATTGGACGTTCCAAATTGGGGGGAAAATAAATACAAATAATAATTGGTCACTCTAAATTAAAAAAAAAATGGATCAAGTGATCGCAGATCGACGTTGAATCCTAGCCCATAGACAATCCAGGCAGTCTGGTGTCTGTGCAAACTAACAGCATTAATACTGTAAAGCAATATGGTTATTAACTGTTGTCTAAATTGCTATTTCAGGTTTGACACACGCATCCACGATGTTTAGAATTCACATCCTAGCCTTTTATTTAATGTATTATGCTTATAGTTGATGTATTTGCATTGTTTTTGTACTGTTTGTATTTAATGAATTATGCCCTGTATCTCACTGTATTAAATGTATTATGCATTGTTCCTCACTATCTTGTAAAACGCTTTGTGATGGTGGTCCACTATATAAAATAGATTGACTGATTGATTGAACGCGTAACAGCCAAAAGCACCCAAAACTAGCCTAAAGCATACAATATAAAAACCTTTCTAAAGCTAAATATAATAATCCTATACTTATCGCCTTATGCTTCAATAAAGGTGAGATACAAATGCAAGATTATGCTTACCAAACTAAAAGGCTCTGAGTACAACACCAGCAGTCAGCTTCACAAGGAGATCTCCAGTAGGCAGACCGGCTGTCTGTGTTACCAAACTCAACTGATGAATGAACTGCAGTTTTGCCCCGATACATATAGGACTTCATTAAACCTAAAACATCAGGCTTTTTAGATATTAACATTAATTATATACTTTCTAATGTCAGGCTACTCCTTAAAATTAATAATATGCAGTACCATGCTTTTTTCTATTTTTCTAACCCCAGGATATATGAGGTCATCTCTAACACTGATAACATATGTCTCTGGTACTATGGAGTTCTATCAGTTTGTTAAGATAAAGATTATAAAGACGAGGTGCCCCAGATTTAAAGCACCTGTTCTGTCAGTTAGTCCTACCTTGGTTAAAAATATATTGTTCTGGTACAATGGAGTTCTATCACCCCCTTCAGATAGGAATAAACAGTCTTTAAGTTAAACATCTGTGTGTGTCAGTAAATGTAGCCTTGCTTGGTACATTCTTAGATAAAGTTTACAGGCAAGTAGCCCCTATCTGGGTTAAGCTGCTTCTAGCTGATAAGAGACTTTAGCTACAATCACATTCCTAAGGGGCACTCTTATGTTTATTAAATTAGGTCATAGATTTTTAGTTTTACTGAATCTTCATTTAGGCTAACATAGATTTCTGCTATAATCTCTCTGCTTGTTTAACAATTTCTAAACCAGTACAGAGTTTTACAATATTATAATATTATTGCTCTTAACAGTTACTTGTAAGAATGGTCTTTTAATCCCAGTGTCCAGTTTGCATCCAGGATATCAGACTGCTCCTAGCAGGAATGAAAGTCTGTCTGGTTCTGCTCTCAGTGGGTCGGTAAAACCCACTACGGGTTCTGGAATCCAGTGCTCAGCATTGCAATTGTGGGTGACAGTTTTAAACACCTGATATCTGCAAAAACTTGAACCCTGCTAACCGGACTGCCATCTTTATATTGTAATTTTCCCAGATGAGCCCACTTAACTGGGTGATGTACTTCACACCCCATACATTCAATTCTCTTCACATTGTCTGGTTCAACATTTAAATGAGAAAATGATAAACCTTGTACATCATTGTATTCACATGCTTTACCATGTGCATGCAAGAAGGGCAGGTTTTTGGTTCTGCTTGTGACATCCACAGGGAGCAATGATTCTGGACAAATAACTATGTTCATGCATTTAAATTTGATCACAGATGGCTATTTTATTAGGTATTCCTTCCATCCAAAATATCTGAGATGGACAGAATTCCCTATTTTTCATATCAATGGGTTCCTAAGCCAAGCAATGAAGCTGGTTCTATTGAAGGGTCATATACTTCCGCAGCACAAGCCTTCCACTCAAAAGGAGCTAGCACCTTGCACAAGAGAAGGGGTATTAGGGTCACTTGCATTATGTAAAAGCTATGACATGGAAATGCAGCAGAAACAATGCTTTTTTATTTGCTTTTAGGACTGTCATTTATTGGCTGCATGGCTGTAATTGGACACTACAGGTTGTTTGTATTTTGATATTCATCTTGGACAAGCTGATAAGTGATGCATAACAATACAGTATAGAGAAGTGCCGAGGAAAGAACCTTCCCTCTTTGAGCTCCCCATTTATAGGCTTGTAAAATATGTAGATACTGAACTGTCTTCATCCTGAAACAAATGTCGGCCACCTAGTGGAGCTGAGTTCATAATGGTTTGAATCAGGAGTTTGGAATGCAGCAATTTAGAACATAAGAACATAAGAAAGTTTACCATCGAGAGGAGGCCATTCAGCCCATCTTGCTCTTTTGGTTGTTAGTAGCTTATTGATCCCAGAATCTCATCAAGCAGCTTCTTGAAGGATCCCAGGGTGTCAGCTTCAACAACATTACTGGGGAGTTGGTTCCAGACCCTCACTGTGTAAAAAATTATCTGTGTAAAAAAGTGCCTCCTATGTTCTGTTCTGAAATAAAGTAAATTTACATATACAGTCACTGGAAAGGATTCCTAACCATTAGATGCCAAGCATAGTACTGCATTGCCTCATATGGGTTCAGCCCTCACTGTAGTATTACAGTATTTTTGAGATTGGCAGTGGGAGATAAGCAAGTTTCCTGTCATATTAATCCTCTGTATGCAATAAACAAATAATGTCAATATATGTGCTGCAAACAGGACAATTTGCTTAACTCTAACATATATAACATATATAATGTAACATTATATAACATATATAATGTGTTAATAATAAACTAGATTGTTTCACACTGATTTCTCAAGAAAGAAAAAAAACACACCCAATAAAACAACAAACTAAATTTAATTTATGGGCTCCAAGTAGCCTTTTTTTTATTAGTTTCAAAATTGTAATTGGTGCTTTTACTTTACAATTACAATTTAGAGCGAAAAAAAGCTATTGGCTATTCTAGCCAATTGCATTTTTTAATAAATCAAACAAGAATGCATACATTCAATAATTTATTACAATATCTAATTGTACCAAAATTAAATTAAACAAAATATAATTAAACAAGCACATTAACCTAACTGAATTAAACCTAATTAAAATCTATATAAACAATGCATTCAATTAAAAAGATTAAGTAACAAAAAAAGAGTGCCAGACAGACATAACATAAAAACAATTGCTGTTGGTGAAAATAGTATAACAGGGCTAGGTTACACAAAAATAATAATGAAAAAAAAAATTTTTTTTTTTTTTTCCTCTAAATGGTTTTAAGCCAACATCTGGTACTTCAAAGTACTGCAGGTTTCTGTGATCAAATTGATTTCTATAACAATAAACAAGCATGAATAAATTATTATTATTATTTGTTTATTTAGCAGACACCTTTATCCAAGGCGACTTACAGAGACTAGGGTGTGTGAACTATACATCAGCTGCAGAGTCACTTACAATTACATCTCACCTGAAAGACGGAGCACAAGGAGGTTAAATGATTTGCTCAGGGTCAGTGGCGGGATTTGAACCGGGAACCTCTTGGTTACAAGCCCTTTTCTTTAACCACTGGACCACTCAGCCTCCTATGGAGTGGTTGGTATGGGTATGTGTAACAATTTAGTAAAATCAGAAAGGTCCTACTATATACTTCCTCTGTAACTTCATAAACTCACTCATCAGAAATTCTGATAATTTTGTATCAATAGAGAATAGAACGAAAGTGTTTCACATAAAAATTATTTATATAAAAAAATCTTATAGTTTATCTATGTATTTATATTATGGGTAACCATTATGTTTATATTAGCACAACAAGGTTAAGTGACTTGATCAGGGTCACACACAGTGAGTCAGTGGCTGGGATTGAACCTAGAACCTCCAGGTTAATGACAGTTTAATTGTGAGCCATACAATAGTTAAGAGACCATGCTATTTGTGCCTATATAACTTACTAGTACTAGTTTAAAGGGAGCCATGACCATACTGCCTTATAAACTGTTTAGTGGTATAAAAGACTATATAATGAGGGTGCACTGTATGATTTGGTCATTCAGGAGTTAAGTGCATCTAGACTGAATGCTCTCACACCACATTACTGTAATAAATCCTTGTTTAAAACCATTGACTGAAATCTGCTTTACATCAATACATTTTAGTTCATTAAGAAACATTTAGTAAAACTACTGTAATGGTGTGAATTGCTGGCTTTTATGCATATGACAGTGAGAAGAAGATAGATACATTTCAGAAGATCAGGCTGATCTTCTGGATCAGCCTGATACTGAACATTGTATTCTGAAATAAAGGCCAGCTCTTATACTTGAAGTTCATCCTAAGTAAAACCAATGTTCAAGTATAACTCATAACTGAGTCAAGACAACCATGGTGTTTTCAGGAAGAGATTTTCCATTACAAGCAAAAGAACAGCTATATCTCGAGAGTCTGCAATACTTGTCCAATACAAACCTGTCTTCAAGTACAATGAAGGAGGTGTTACCATTGACTCCTTAACTGCAGGCCTTTATATTTGTAACACTAGAGTCCACCTGACGGAGTGAAGGAGGAACCCTGTTTTTGATATCATTTTTTAAAAATATATTATTTCTACAATGTATTTCACACTGTATTGGAGATGTTACATTAAGTACATTTTTATTTTATTTTGGTGGTACTGCAGTTCTGCTTATTAACCTTTTCATTTACATAACAGAACAGTGAAAAAAGGCACAGTACTGAGTAAAAAAAAAAATCACAATTAATATAACTAGTAGTGTAGTGCTGTACATTGCAGTGTAACACAAAATCAATTTTGTAAGACTTTTTTTACACAAGAATAATATTGTGCACATGTTCTTTAATAGAAAAAAACAATGATAGTCAAGCAAAATCTTTTGAGGGCTTTTTCATTCAATAAAGAGCTAAAATAGAGTATTGGAGCATTGTGTTCTGAATGTATTGGATAACTATTAAAACAGCCTTTCCTCTTAATGGATAACTGACTTCTACAGAACAGAAAACATTTTTAGAAATTAACATGCCCAAATCTTGTGTTTTGTTTAATTCTAGCCTACAAGACAAACAAAGTAAAATAAAACAAAAAAAGATGCAACTTGAATAGCCTTTCTGATTTCTAAAAAAAAAATTAAAAAAAAAATCAATAGGAACCAATTATCTCTGAACAACAGAATCTAGCACACAAGGATACATGCCCTGTATTTTTTCTTATCACTGTACCACATTCGGAAGCAAGACAAGGTTGTTAATTTTACCTTGCAGAGGGAGAGGCTGGCAGACTGCTAAAAATAATTATGGGTCAAAGGATTTCTATTGGGAGATGGAACAATATCTGCTAATTTGGCGGGGGGCGTAGATTCAGCTGATTCATATAGCTGTATTTATACATTGCCGATAATTATTACAAATGCACATTATTATTTATTTTTAATTTTATTTAAAGCTTTACAAAACACTCTAACAAAAAAAAAACACTGTCTGATGGATTGTCCAATCAACCACAAAATGTACACATAAAATGAAATTGTGAATGTGCTGTCTGCATACTGAAAAATATACTAATGTGTGTGTATACAGATATACATCTATATCTGCATATTTTTAAACAATATTTTTTATCTTCTCAAAGCAACAACATTAAGCATTTATACTCTCACCAGAAGAATTACCAAATTAATATATCGTTATCTTTATTACACAAGAGAAAATACAACTAATGATCTAGATCAGGGGTTCTCAACCTTTTTGCTGAATATCTCTGTGAGGTAAAACAGCTTTGCCAGCCAAACGTCATCTTGAACACTTCGGTTTTTTCAAGCAAGCTTGGTTTCTTTTTTTTTTAAATTTGGAATCTCCAATTATTTTTCTTATTTTCTCCCCAATTTGGTAAGCCCAATTATTGTTTATTTGAACCTGGCTCACCGCTGCCACCCTCGCGCTGACACTGGAGGGACGAAGACGGACACACACGTCCTCCGAACCGTGTGCCGTCGGCCGTCTGCTTCTTTTCACTCTGCAGTGCCCGCCTTGCAGCCACCTCAGAGCTACAGCATCGGAGGACCACTGTGAAGATCTGGTTCAATATCTTTCGCAGCAAGCGCCTCTCGGTGTAAAAAGCAATGTGTCCAAATAGCGTGTGGTGCAACGGCTTTTATTTTTTGCACAACAGCAGAATGCTTCCCGGTCATTGCTGCAGCTCCAGCAGTGCAGACCCCAATGCAATTAGTCCAGCTGATTTCTGCTGAAGTCATAAAATCATCTAACAGTTTGAAAATATCATCTGACTTTGTTGTTGTCTTGAGCTCCTTGCAAAACAAAAAGTCTTCCTTTATTCTCTTATTTCACACATACTGAACATAGGCGAGTAAATGGGACATTTTAGAAATGTCAGTGGATTCATCGAGTTGTATAGCAAAATCATTGTCACGCAGCCAATCAAAGCACTGCGAAACTATGTCTTCTGACATAAAAGCGATCCGTCGTTTCACAGTGTCATTTCACATTGGTATTTTTGCCAGTTCCTTGGCCTTCTGCTCTCCAAACATTTCCTTTACAATTTCAATGGCACATGGCATTACCAACTCCTCAGCAATTGTATGCAATTTTTTTGCTTTAGCAATTTTCTACACTATGTACGATGACACTACAAGCTTTTTATCCGCGGTAGTTGTAGATTTCATTACGGCTTTAGTACCAAGCAGTTCCTTAGCCTTTCGCTCAAAAAATGAATGTTGTTTGTTTTTATATATTTCATGCTTGGTAATTGTCTCTGTAATTTGGAGGGTTTCAAACATTCACTGGACAAATTACGCACTGTGGTTGAGGTATATCTCCATTTCCAGTACAAATAAAACCGAAATTGAAGTTGCTGTCTTCGTATTTCCTTAATTTTGCAGGGTTAATAATGGCTTTATGATTTTCACTCCACCTCCACCTCCTCGCTGTTCTTCAGCCCTTACGGTTGAACTTGTTGAAGGAAGTTCTGTATCATCATTCTGTGGGTTTTGTTGTTTTGATGCTGATGGCTGAAGCGTGTCATAAGCATGCAGGGAAAATAACACATTCTCTCGTTTATTTTTGGAGGACCCCTTCAAACCTCCTCAAGGCCCCCTAGGGAGCTGCGGACCCAAGGTTGAGAACCCCTGATCTAGATGATCTCCTTTATAAATATATATATATATATATATATATTTCTTTTATTTAAAATAATACATTAATATACCTTTTTACTTTCTGCACTATTTCCAAATGTTATGTTTTAATGTGTTACGTGCAAAATAAACTTTGGGTACAATCGCAAAGACTACTTTTGAATTTGTACTTTTATTGGCTTAGAATCATACATATATTTACTGCAGCAACCACAGAAATGCACTGCCGATACAACCTTAGATGATGACATATGTCAACAAATTGCCATGTAATCAGATTTATTTTCCTATGAAATGCAAGGCATGTCTACCTTGTCCATCTAATATTGCTTCATGGAACCAATCAATCTTTGGAAACGTTTGTTGGTGACGAGTCTCCACCTTTACTAATCCTGGGTAATTAGGGCAGACTATTGTTTCATTGCAGAATAAATCCTGTCTTTCATGGCAGCATAAAGACAGGAAGTATCCTGTTGCAATCATAGCATTATGCATTGCCAAAAGCTTAAACATATTACCTTAGATCCATGATCCAGAAGTAACTTGCAAATGACTGTAGTAGTCACTCTAGACAGCTGTTCTGGGTCTGACATCTAGAGATCCAACTGGCATGACTGCAGTAAAACAACTGAGCCAGTCATTCACCTCTCCCAACAACAGAGCTCACTGGAATATTGAACTGGATAAAACATGCCTTTATTAATAAGGAATTCAACGCTCATAATTCCTGCACCTGGTGTCATTACTTTTGGTGGTAAGCACATACAAATACAACATGTTTGTTGTTGTTCTCAAAGTAAACCATGAAATGTAAATATGCAGTTGTGATATGCTAGGCTGCAAATGTAAGATTTTGTTCTATAAGCCTGCCACTAACAAATCGGTATCATTTATATTTTGTGGTATCCTGTTTAGTTTAACTTTTTAGTTCAATCCAAACTAAATTTCATTCTTCATTATCAACTTTAATCTCAGCTACAAAACATTTTATGGGTGTTTTTTGTTACTGTTTAACTATACTGGGTGGAAAGGGAATACAAAAACTAAAGACTATTCTCAAATATACACACTTATTGTTTTCATACCTGACACTCTCCACAATCAACCTCTCATGTCTGGTTTGAAATCACTTGGACTTTTGAGTCCCACCTAGATGCTGACATAGATAGATTCATCAATTACTGTAAGTGAGTCATCTTAAAAATGTATGGGGGAGTTAACACATCCCACAGAACTCTGCCATGGAAAGATATTAATAACTATCACCAGTAAAGAAAAAAGTGGATAATACAAAACTGTATTACTCACATAAACCTTGGTTTTAATTACAAATGACTGCAATTTAACTATGAGCAAATTACATTTAATAAATACTGCACTACCCTATATTCCTTGGAATATACCTTTTACAGGGCTAGCTAAATAATAATTAATCACAAGCTTTCAAGACCTTAAAGGTCTCTTCTTCAGGTGAAAAGTGATTAATGATTGTTTAGTTTGTCTTTCATCACTGGACTGCTACGGCTACCATTTCATCTATCAATGACTTTGGATAACAACAAAAGGGTTAGATAATAAAGGAAATGCATTTCAGAATGCACTTTGATACCAAATTGTAACTGCATTTTGGCTATTTGCCAAATCATATTGAATCTTCAAAATCATATAGATTCTGTTATCCATACATCTCCTTGTAATCTTTGGACTATCACTTGGAATTTCAAATTCCCAAAAGGTAAACAAGTCTAATTGAGGTGTTAAAAAAATTACAATTAAAAACATGATTACTGCCTTATGATTATGTGTTTTAAATGAACAAAAAAAGGCTAAACAGAAGGTTATTTTTCCAGGAAAAAAGTTGAAATATATATATATATATATATATATATATATATATATATATATATATATATATATATATATATTGTTTTTGAATCACACAAGGAGTGAGTCTAAATATGGTATTAGTAGGGAATGATGTATCTGACACGTCACAGCAATGTGACATACATGTTTTTTTTTCCAGATAGATGCTACCCATGCATTTCTGAGTTCTTCCACAAACAGTTTCTTAGCTGGCTACAAATAGAATATTTTTTTATTTCCTTAAGCCTGCTACTTAATAACTGGTATCGTTTAGATTTTGTAGCATACCCAATTACACAAAAACTAGACAAGTAAAATGATTCCTTGTAGTACAAAAACAATATTCCTATATTTTCAGTAAAAAAGAAATATATATATATATATATATATATATATATATATATATATATATATATATATATATATATATATATATATATTGAGTAACAATAATGTAAAGAATTCAGTTAATCCATGTCTTATGTCCTGGACTGTTAATCTAATGGGTAATAATAAGACATGGTATACATTGATTTACTTTGAAATTGATGATGTGTACAGGGTATTGCTATGCATGCCCTGCAATCAATAACACGAATCAAGGTTTTCAGGTTTTATTCTATTGTTTGTGTTTCTTTATTATTAGTGACCATGCAGAACACTTGCATACCCCTAATCGCCGTTTCCAAATCAACCTCACTTTAGAAATTCAGTTTTAGAAGTGTTTGATGTAGTAAGTATGGTCAATAATTATCAAAGAAGAAACAACAATAGTGAATGATAGAGAACACTCAACTCAACTACACAGGTAAGAAAATCAATATAAAGTTAAGTATAAAGTATCCCTTGAACTTCATCCTGACACATTGTTTTGTTTTGTGGGGAATGTGATTCAAATAAACTGGTTTAAATGTAACTATGGTATAATGCAAGTAAATTATTTAATGACGTTTTGGATGACAGTATTTATGTAAAGAGTTATCTGTCTGGCTTCAGATACAAAAGAACGTTAATCAATTTGGAGAGTATGCCATGACAGAATCAACTTCGTACCAGTCAAACTTGTTTCCCTGGGACTTCAAACCTTGCACCTCATAGAAAGCAATTGAATTGATCATTTAATTGACCATTTGGATTTGCCACTAGTAACCAAGTGATAGCAGAAGGTGGCCACTCAGATGCTCCCCACTGAATTGGTAAGTGCCTCTATGCTCTATAAGCTAGTCATTTTAAAAAATACAAATGGCTTTTACCACCACTATGAACTATTTGGAATGTCCCGGCTTGGACTGATGGAAACAATCAGCCAAACAGTGCATGTCATTGGACCGGTCCTGAGCTGTAGCTTGATCCATAGCCACTAGAAGGAGACAGTGCCTGCTCACGATGCTGGGTCTGTTGCTGCTGCTGCTCATCATCACACTGCTCTGATATGTAACCAGGGAAGGTCTGTGCACGGGGAACCAATGTCATACTTAAGCTGGTACCTACAAAAATGAAAAGAGGAATAATTGTTACATGAAAAAGAATAAACCCTTCGGGGTTTAGTTGTGCTTAAACAAAAATAGTGATATGAAGCTGGGAAGGTAACACTGGTTAAAGAATTAAAGAAAACATGTCATATTATCAATCAGTCCTTAGAAATGCTGGCATGTGATTGGTTAAAACCTCATCATGACCAAAAATAGATCCAACTATTGCCCCGTGACGCTGTTTATGGTCAATAGTGTTTTTTTTTGTTGTTTTTTTTTTATAAATTCCCTTAAATTATGTCACCACGCAGAACATCCTTCCTCTCTTCACACAACAAAGCAAAATGGCGGCAACAGAAAATTAATGACAAAATATACTACAAAATAATGATGCTGCAAACACTAAAATCGTCATAAAAACGTTGCTTTCAGTGTTTCAGACTTTATAAAAATTAAACAAATCCAACTCGACGATGTAAATAAATACAATCTTCACAAACTCAACAGGCTCCACAGAGAACTCTATGCCACAGTGAGAAAGTCAGACGGACAGTTCTATACCAAAAAACTTTAATGGACTTGAAAAACTTTACTTTCTTGACTGATTCTTAAAACAAATATGGACTGCATACATAGTGGGAAACTAAAGATCCCTCGGAAAGAACTATGATAACCATTGCTTTTGCATCTTTATGTTCTAGATTGAAGTATAAAATAAAAGCAAAGAACCACGTTCATCAGAAGAAAAGAGAGTCCAGGGATAATATCACCAGCAATAATCAGAGGAAAGTGCTAATGTTGAGATAGTTCAGCCAATGCTCTCTTTTCATTTCGAGTTTACAAGTCAATAATATATAGTATTACAGTACATATGGTATATATTGCATAAAACAAGGATCATTTTAAAAGCTAGTAGGTCAACATGTCCTTTTAAGTAAGATGATAAGATACATCTAGGCATGCTATAATTATTTTTCTATCATTTTGGAACTGTAGAGTTTAATGTATATTTTTAACAGTAAGCTCTTTTGTTTATTTTGTACATTTTTTGTACAGATATATATAATAACATCGTATCAAATCTAAGAATCCTGCCACTTTAATCTCCATAAAAAGTAGACAGTGCAGGAATAGTATTATTAGTAGAGCATCAGGAAACAACACCAACCTAGAGAAAATAAACACATTCATGTTATATCTAACAATAACATATTAAAGCACAAGTCAAGACAGCTTGTTAAAGTGTCCCACGCTTTTATTGAAAGTTCAAGATATAAAAGGTAAACTCTGCTGAGAAGGGTACTGATCCTATTAAATTCAAACATTTGCAATAATAATGTCAATAGGCTTCAAGGCCATCATGGACAGCCAGGCCAGGTCTGATTCAATGTGATGTTCAAGGTATTTAAATTGCTTATCAATCCTCAATGATTACCTCCGCTAATTCCATCAGCAAAACTGTTGATGAAAACCTTTACCATTCTGATCTGATTTTGAGACTCATGAAATGCAGCTTTTTACATTACAGAACACAGTTACGTTTTCATACCAAAATTGTGTGCTACAAATCATGTTAAAATATATGTGAGGCATTTGTACAAGATGAAGGGAAAAAACAGAACATTCTATCATTTAACAGCTTTCTACAGAAATCGTTAATGATGAAAAATTATAGTTAACTTCTTACAGGTCATTCTGCATATCTTTCATGTATGTTTTTTTTTTTAATGAAAATGTTCATTTCAAATGTTCAACTGTATTACACCACTAGCACCTATTCACTGTCACTAAAAACTGTGTTTGTGTTTTGTGTTTAGTGTTGGTGTACAAAACTTTTGGTTACGGGTCAAACCCGGGGATTACAATTACCGAGTGATACACACCGCTGTATCACTCCATCATTATTATTTACAGGCGTTCGCCATAAGGCTCTGGACATTGTTAATAAATCAATAAACACCCTTGCACCTGGAAATCATTGTCTGTCTGTTTTGTATCCGCTCTGCACAGCACACACCTGTATTCACTCACCACCTTGCCACAGACTGCTGTTGTATTTAGTGGTGAATTAAAAGACTTGCTTCTCAGCACTACCCAACATCACATCTTGCTCTATGCAGATGACGTGTTATCCCGCCGCTTTCTCTATTAAACATTTTCGATAATTTTTGTTTAATATCCGGATATAAAATTAATTGATCTTAATCCGCTCTTATGTCTCTCAACTCTCGATGAGGGGGTAACCCTGCCTTATACTGCTGGTTAAACATTTCAAATATTTGGGTATTGATATCAATGCATCCTTACAGTCTACTGTATCAACTAATTTTAACAAAATCTTTGCTCAGGTGAAGTCAGATTTAGATAGATGGGCACAACTTCCTAACTCGTTTTAAGCCCGCATCTCTATTATCAAAATGAATATACTCCCTCTCATCAATTTTTTCAGCTCGATGCTCCCTCTCTCTACCCCTCCCAGATACTGGGACAAATTGCACACTTTGATATCTAATATGGAAAAGCAAACTCCCACATATTCAATTTTCTACTCTAAAGCGCGGTAAAGATTTCGGGAGGTTTATCACTGCCAAACTTTAAACTATATTTTTGGTCATTTATATTACGTCCACTTACAGTCTGTCTTGACCCTCGTGCTCCTGTCTCGTGGCGATTACTAGAAGAAAAATTGGTTTCTCCACATAGATTACAAGACTTGATTCACTCACACATTCCTCTCAAGCACTGCATATTACGCTTCGGCCCTGCACAGTTAATTACTATTTGGTGTTCTGTTGAAAGACACATCTTTTAAAAGCCTCATACAAACCTTTAGCAGCTTACACTATCTGGAATAACAACTTAGCTTCCTTAGCTATGGAGATTAGCTGAGAAGCTATCTGGAATAATTTAGCCTCAGCTTCAAAGAACTCTAACCATCAGTTGATTTATTTTATTTTTCTTCATAGGACATACTTAACCCCTCGTAGGCACTTTCAAATGAAGCTTGCCCCTACCCCTATCTGCTCGCTTTGCCCCTAGGGCGCCCTTGGCACCTTTTTGCATAAGTTTTGGGAGCAGGTATCATCTACTTTTTCTACTATATTTGGAAAGATAATCCCTTGCTCTACTCTGGTTTTCTTATTGAACGACGATACATCCCTTAACTTAACACCAAAACAGATATGCATCTGGTTAGCTGGCTTTACTGCAGCGAAAAATATGGTGGCTCTGCGTTGGCAGCTGCCGCACTCTTCACTGGCACCAATGGATCCTAATGTTTTTTGATATTATTTGCTTAGAACTTTCTACCGCTCAGGTCCATGGTGCCAGAGAGAAGACGATCCAAGCCTGGGAAAGCATAGCAGATCTTATTAAGCCTTTATTAAATATGAATTAATTCAGGTCCCTGAGGTCCTTGTGGGGGTTGTGGGAGGGAGGGGGTAGCCGCCAGGAGAGGGAGGGGAGGGTAAAAAGGAAAATGGGGGTTCATTTGTTCATGTTTTTCTTTGTATTTTTGTACTATCCCCAATAAAAATATCTGATCACAAAAAAAAGACTTGCTTATAGCTGCCACCTGGGAAGAAGAAAGTAATGGTTTTCATTAAAGTTTCATTAAAAATGAAGGTCAAGCCATCCTATCTTCTAAAACACCTGTCACATTGATGAAAGCACCAATGCATAAACATAAAATGTACCTTCACCAGATCTAATCTACTAATGATCGTCTATCATCATAGGACCTTAGCAGGTGGGATGACATGTTCATCTTTCTTATCTAACTGCCATCTGCCTAACTGCAATATTATATATATATATATATATATATATATATATATATATATATATATATATATATATATATATATATACACTACCGCTCAAAAGTTTGGAGTCACTTAGAAATTTCCTTGTTTTCGAAAGAAAAGCAAATTTTTGTCCATTAAAATAACATCAAATTGATCAGAAATACAGTGTAGACATTGTTAATGTTGTAAATGACTATTGTAGCTGGAAACGGCTGATTTGTAATGGAATATCTACATAGGCGCACAGAGGCCCATTGTCAGCAACCATCAGTCCTGTGTTCCAATGGCACGTTGTGTTTGCTAATCCAAGTTTATCATTTTAAAAGGCTAATTGATCATTAGAAAACCCTTTTGCAATTATGTTAGCACAGCTGAAAACTGTTGTGCTGATTAAAGAAACAATAAAACTGGCCTTCTTTAGACTAGTTGAGTATCTGGAGCATCAGCAATTGTGGGTTCGATTACAGGCTCAAAATGGCCAGAAATAAAGAACTTTCTTCTGAAACTCGTCAGTCTATTCTTGTTCTGAGAAATGAAGGCTATTCCATGCGAGAAATTGCCAAGAAACTGAAGATCTCGTATAACGCTGTGTACTACTCCCTTCACAGAACAGCAAACTGGCTCTAACCAGAATAGAAAGAGGAGTGGGAGGCCCCGTGCACAACTGAGCAAGAGGACAAATACAGTAGAGTGTCTAGTTTGAGAAACAGACGCCTCACAGGTCCTCAACTGGCAGCTTCATTAAATAGTACCCGCAAAACACCAGTCTCAACGTCAACAGTGAAGAGGCGACTCCGGGATGCTGGCCTTCTAGGCAGAGTTGCAAAGAAAAAGCCATATCTCAGACTGGCCAATAAAAAGAAAAGATTAAGATGGGCAAAAGAACACAGACACTGGACAGACGAAGATTGGAAAAAAGTGTTATGGACAGATGAATCTAAGTTTGAGGTGTTTGGATCACAAAGAAGAACATTCGTGAGACGCAGACCAAATGAAAAGATGCTGGAGGAGTGCTTGACGCCATCTATCAAGCATGGTGGAGGCAATGTGATGGTCTGGGGGTGCTTTGGTGGTGGTAAAGTGGGAGATTTGTACAGGGTAAAAGGGATCTTGAAGAAGGAAGGCTATCACTCCATTTTGCAACGCCATGCCATACCCTGTGGACGGTGCTTGATTGGAGCCAATTTCCTCCTACAACAGGACAATGACCCAAAGCACAGCTCCAAACTATGCAAGAACTATTTAGGGAAGAAGCAGTCAGCTGGTATTCTGTCTATAATGGAGTGGCCAGCACAGTCACCGGATCTCAACCCTATTGAGCTGTTGTGGGAGCAGCTTGACCGTATGGTACGTAAGAAGTGCCCATCAAGCCAATCCAACTTGTGGGAGGTGCTTCAGGAAGCATGGGGTGAAATCTTTTCAGATTACCTCAACAAATTGACAACTAGAATGCCATAAACAGCCATTTTTAATAAAAGTTAATTAGAGGACAGGTTGGCTGTAATGACAAATCTCATTTTTAATAAAAGTTAATCAGAGGACAGGTTGGCTGTAATGACAAATCTCATTTTTTCACTTAGGGTTACACTTGCATTTGGATAGGAATGAGAAGATGAAGTTACAAGTCTTGTGGCGCAAGTACGTTACTTAAGTATTGGAAAGAATGTATCAAGATTATGAACATTATGCTATAACAGGGAGTACTTTGAAGCAAGCGACTGACAAGTTAAAACAATGCTAAAGAGATTTTTATTTCAATAATGCTTAACCCCAGGTAAGATGTACTGTAATCGCTTGTTAGCTCTGTTATATTTTTTTCTCAAATGGAGTCCTATGTCTTCAGTTCCAACACCACCCAGCATCTCTCAACCATCATATTGTGCCTTCTGGCAGCATTTGCTGTCTGGGGTTTGATCACAGACAGCTTGGACTCTGCTGGACAGTTTAAGACTGAAATGTTTAAGAAGAAAGAAACAAACAGAGAGATAACAATAGCAGTCTCATACGATACTGTTCATTTTTTATAAGTAAGAGCTGAAGATCACAGTGATGTAGGGAATATTCTGGCACAGTCATTCACAGTAGCTAATAATATACAAGCCTTGCGGTAATGCTATATTTCCAGCACAGTCATGTGACACAATTTAATCAATCACGCATTGGGATTCTTCCAAGATGTATTTAAAACGACAAGTTAAATATGCATGCTAATCTGGTCAAATCCAGTATATTTCCACAACAGGTTTGTATGTCATTCCAACCTTCTACAAAAATGTGTTCCACACCAAAGCTCTTATTACTGTCCCAATAAAATGCATCTGTCTGTCTTAGTGGTTACCTGAGTCATATCTTTAAGTGCACTGGTATTGGAAAACTGCAACCAGAGTATAGACAACGGTGTCAGAGATCTCTTACGCAATAATTAGGACTCAACTTAGGACCTACAAGCAATATTCAAGTGCACTGTCCAAAGCTTCAGCAACTGGTGACATTTCATCTAGTTTCTGAGACAGGAAAGTAAAATCTACCAGAGAAATGCTACAATACAAGATTATGGCTATGGTTCAGTAACTGTCTAATTCTGTGACACAGAGCTGGAACACTGCTGTGTGGTTTAATAACGGAAAGGCAAAGCAATTGGAAAATGTAATGAAAGTGTTTTAATTGTATCTAGCACTGCATGTGTATTCAGACTGAAAAACTGACAGTGACCATGACTCAGCATCCTGAGCAAACCGATGGCAAATTTATCTCCTGGAAAATCAGATATTAGGCCACATTTTGATCTAGAGCCCCAATCTTTCACCTCTGATGGTCCAGATTTACATATACAGTGCCTATAGAAAGTCTACACCCCTTTCAAAATGTTCACCTTTTGTTGCCTTATAGCCTGGAATTAAAATGCATTAAAATAGTTTTTTTTCATTTATCTACACATCCTACCCCACAACTTCCAAGTGAAAAAATATTCTAGAAATTTGTAGAAAATTAATTAAAAATAAAAACTGAAATAGCTTGGTTGGATAAGTGTCCACCCCCTTGTAATAGCAATCCTAAATTAGCTCAGGTGTAACCAATCGCTTTCAAAATCGCACACCAAGTTAAGTTGCCTCCACTTGTGTTAAATTGTAGTAATTCACATGATTTCAGGATAAATTCAGCAGTTCCCGTAGGTTCCCTCTGCTGGGTAGTGAATTTCAAAGCAAAGACTCAACCCTGAGCACCAAGGAGCTTTGAAAAGAACTCTGGGACAAAGTTGTTGAAAGGCACAGATATGTTGATGGGTATAAAAAAATATCAAAGGCCTTGAATATCCTTTGGAGCATGGTCAAGACGATTATTAAGAAGTGGAAGGTGTATGGCACCACCAAGACCCTGCCTAGATCAGGCCGTCCCTCCAAACTGGATGACCGAGCAAGAAGGAGACTGATCAGAGAGGCTACCAAGAGGTCAATGTCAACTTTGCAAGAGCTACAGACTTTTATGGCCAAGACTGGTCAAAGTGTGCATGTGACAACAATATCCCAAGCACTCCACAAATCTGGCCTGTATTTTACTCAAGAAAGCCCACCTTGAATCACCTTGAAACACTCAGGAGATTATGTAGCCATGTAGCAAAAAGTTTTGTAGTCTGACAAAACTAAAATGGAACTTTTTGGCCTAAATTCAAAGCGTTATGTTTAGCACAAACCCAACACAGCGCATCACCCAAAGAACACCATCCCTACTGTGAAGCATGGTGGTGGCAGCATCATGTTATGGGGATGTTTCTCATCGGCAGGAACTGGGGCACTTGTCAGGATAGAAGGGAAAATGAATGGAGCAAAGCACAGAGAAGTCCTTGAGGAAAACCTGCTACCCTCTGCAAGAAAGCTGAAACTGGGACGGAAGTTCACCTTTCAGCATGACAACGACCCAACGCACACAGCCAAATCTACACTGGAGTGGCTAAGGAACAAAAAGGTAAATGTCCTTGAGTGGCCCAGTCAGAGCCTCGACCTAAATCCAATCGAAAATTTGTGGCATTATTTGAAGATTGCTGTCCATCAACGCTCCCCAAGGAACTTGACAGAGCTTTAACAGTTTTGTAAAGAAGAATGGTCAAATGTTGCCAAATCTAGGTGTGCAAAGTTGGTAGAGACCTATCCCAACAGACTCACAGCTGTAATTGCTGCCAAAGGTGCTTCCACCAAGTATTAACTCAGGGGGGTGGAGACTTATCCAATTCTGATCTTTCAGTTTTCTATTTTTAATATATAATCTTTTTCTCAATAAAAACTTTTTTCCCCTTAACAGTGTGGAGTATGGTGTGTAGATAAGTGGAAAAAATCCTCATTTAAATGCATGAAACTCTGAGGCACTGACACAGCAAAATGTTAAAAAAAAGTTCAAGGGGGTGTAGACTTTCTATAGGCACTGTATCTCCCATATAGAAAATCAAATACTGTAGTAATGACATAAAAAGGTTCTGTTGTCAAAGATATAATAATTAACTTAAATACACAGTGCATATATAATAAGTATATAAAAAGTTATTACAAAGTACACTGTAAATTCCATCCTATGATTTTATGACTGTACCAAAGAAAAAACAAATCACTAATTATCACTGACCTGTTTTTTTTGTTTGTTTGTTTATTTTACACTACCCTCTAGCATATATCGGAAAATAGGTAACTCTACATCATTTTTTTATATAGTTATATATTTGCATTATTTGTTTAGAACAGTAAAATATTTTTTAAAAGTTCAACATTTAAGGAAATACAGAACCACCATTGTTACATTGTTTCCCTCCTTTGTAATTTACCTTTATCAATGGGTTGGCTTTTCTCTGTCAAAAAATATTATTCAGCATTTTCTAGCATTGTTGTACCATGTTACACAAAATGCTGAGAATTTGAAAGGGGATCATTTTAATGGCCCCAGCTGCAGTAAGGCACCATTAGATTGACGTAGTTGGATGTTTGCTGCACAGTTATTGTATTGTTAAATTTGCTGACTACATGAAGATGTTGTTCAGCTTTTGAATCATATTTCTTAACATTCTATTACAGAAAGAACACAGCACAGAACAATACCAGGCAGATCAATAAAATGAAAGCACGTGGTTGTACAAAGGTCTTGGGGTTATTACAATCTCCATGAGGATAGCTCACTCTAGAATCCAACACATATTATGACTGCATGCAGAATCTGCTGTACAAATTAAGATCTTGTCGGGCAAAAACATACATTGAAAACCTTACTCCCAAGAAGTACAGACAATCACAGTATTTTTTGAATCCCTCTGATTATGCTGCAGGATCTGAAGGATCTGAATGGGTCACTATGATAAACTTTATTTTGTTTTCAAAAATGGAAAGGGTTATGTGTAAATGGTACTGTAGGTGTACCAGAAGCTAAATCTGACTAGTTATGTGTGACCAACATCCATGGATATTGGAACCTGAATGTTGCATTGCCACGGTTATAAAATGAAAGTCTTGATAAAGTATTTTTAATTAAATGTCTAATTTTCTTTTGTCTAGTAACCTTATGAAGCTCGACAGCTTTACACACCACAAATATCAAAAGGGTCCTACAACGCAAGTCGCAAGTTGGTCAAAGAAAAACATTTGATATGTTACCGGTACCTTATAGGTAAACACCTACAAGAAAACCCTGAGATTGATTTTTTTATTATGGTGCCACTAGCACACACACAAAACAATTGTGATAAAGATTATTTATTTATTTATTGCATTTCAGGAAATGATTAAAATGGTTTAAATAATAGCACACCGTTCCATTGTTATCATAGTTTTTGGTATTTGGCACTTTAGCCACAAATAATTACCTCATAAGGTTGATTTATTTTCTCTCTTTTTAACATAACTTACAATAAAAATAACTTAACAAACCATAAAAACATAATGTAAGAAGTACCCCCTTTATTATGCAGCAACTAAGGGTAGAACTGTTGTTGTTTTTTCTGAACTTAGAATCTGCAGTTAGTGTCAGAGGTTACAGGCAGACACACCACGGTGAAATGTCTAAATTAGTTTGCAGATAAAACCTTCTGTAGCATTTTAATTTCTTGGGCACCAGGATGAGAGGGACAAATGTGTTTACACTGTGCCCTTACAGATGTGAAACCAACAATGGAAATGCCAAAATGATGTATGTGCTGAAATACTTCTTTACATACTTTAATTCATACTGGGTTACAGAGGTATGGTTCTACAATGCCCAAAGGAACAGGGGAGAAATAGATGAAAACACAGCACAAATAAAAAGCTTAGAACTCCAGCTTTCATTATATATAGAGATACACACACATATACACACACAGATAGATATATATATATATATATATATATATATATATATATATATATAGTAAATATTAATAACAAATGTTAGAGGTGCCTTGGAGACACACCAGAGCAGGGCTGTGATAAGATTCTGATTAAATGTGCATCAATACTAAATGTCATTACTTCCATATACAGAAATGGATCATTGAATATGCATAATTTACAGTTTTGTACATTTGTGCTTTTTAAAGGGCATTTGCATTTGATGTTTTATTTTGTTCTTCTTGGGGTTCAGTTTCCTTAAATTGTGCACCATCCATGTGCAGCACTGTTTTTATAAGCACAATCTGTACTTTCTCAATATTATGAGTTCTAAATCAATTTTTTAGACACTTCAAGTTGGGGGACAATTACAGAGTTAGCTATGGCCAATTATACAAATTGCGACGTATGGCATGTTATGTGCCACAACAAAATTGATGTCAATGCGTTTAGTTAACCTGTCCTACATCTTCTGCACTCTAGAGGGCGATATCTGACTAGTGATTTGTCACAGATTGCTACTGAAATACAGTGTTTCACCAGCAGGTGTCACACGCTGAAGATCAGACCACTAAAGAAGGCCATCTTCTAAATCAAAATACTACACGTTATTATTTGATCAAACAGGAAATTAAACTAAATCCAACGAAATGCAGTACAGTAAATGTGGACCAATGCACAGGAAGTTCAATGTTACATTTTCCCTGATCGTAATCAAAAACATACAACAAACTTAATATTTCAAACTATTTGTGGCGAACGACATATGCTCAATATACTGAAGCTTAATGCTTTATTGTACCGTTCAGATCAGTAAAACTGAAATAAATAAATATTGATACTTCTGTTGCGGTGGAATGAAAGGGGGTGGGACTGTTTGCTAAAACTGTTTAGGCCTCTTCCTTTTTTTAAACATTATTAATATCATTATTATTAATATTAAGACAGCTAAATCTGCTTAATATCACATCAGAGGAACTGGGCAGAAATGGTGACAATAGTCAGAGTTAACATTATCAGGTGTTTACTATTAATCTGGCAAAATAAGCATTTCTGGCTACCAATAACAATAATTAAAAACATCATTAAAAAACGACATCAGAGTTAAGATTACTTTTTTTTTTTACTGTGTTTTATTATGCACAATTTTTCATGAATATAAAGTTACTGTAAAATGTAATTTATTTAAATTTGATACCATCTAATTCCAATTTAATTTGAAATTAAACACCAAAGTGAGAACAGACCTTACACAGGCAGCAGTTGCTGCATGGCAAGAAACATGATCCTGCACGCAGTTTGAAATGATTTTACCTGGGGTGCAAATCAGCTGAATAGCCTATACATGCGATTGATTTTAAGCAAAAAGTGCCAATAACTAAAGTGATATTATCAGAGGCTTGTTTTCATTGACTCCCATTATATTCTGCCCGGGACATTTCAATGAGGGGATAATATGCAGAGTATGATATTAAGTGGGGCTTGCTGCATTTATTATTATTATGATGATGATGATGATGATGAAATGTAGGCTAAGATACATTTTACAATGAACCCTTAAGGCATTTCAGTCCAAATGTCTTATTCACCATTAACTTGAGGACGTGTGATTCAGCCTTCGTTTCCCGAGTTGCCGGGGGGTTGCAGCGGTGAACCGGGATAAAAATAATAATTGGGCATTCCAAACTGGGGAGAAAATCGGGGTAAAAACCAATGGCAACAACTACATTAAAAAAAAAAAAGATATATACATTAAAGTGAGAAAGTGAGATGTATCCTAGCTGATGTGATAAAGACATAAGAAATATATTGGACAAAGTTCAATTGCAGAAGCCATGAAAGGTTGTGAACTGGGCATGTTGCTTTACTTGATGCTTATCTTTATCATGACCGACACAGCGATTCACACTTGTGGGGAAGGGGCATGGTGTTTGATGTAGAAAGTGGGGTGAGTGGGGGAAGGCGCGTTGTTGCTAAAAGAAACATGCACATTGTTTTTTATAAAAGTCTTTATCAATCATGGGGTTTCCATGCAAGTTTTTTTTTTTTAACTTTAGACTTTTACACAAGAAAATGTCTAAAGTTTTTTGGGTTTCCGTTCGCACAGTTTATTTTACTCGAGTAATCCGGGCTTTTCACCCGACGTCATGCAAATTAATCGGAAAGGTGGGGGTTGATATGTAAATTAGCAATGCGTAAAGTACTCTTGCTGTTTTGAAGATAACGAGTGAAATTTTGTGAAAATGTGGTTTCCATGTGCAGAGAACTGGTACACGAGTGAATCTAAGCTGCTGTGATAAAGCAAAATACCTTGTGCCTGGTTGGTTAATAATGTGTTTTACTGCTCTTGCCCAAATAGTTTTTCAAATGTAATTAGCGTGGTGTCATGTCGTTAGCAGAGAATACTGTTTCAACTAATTTATCTTATGACTCATTAATTAAAAATGAAATTGAGTATAAAATAAAACTGATCACCATGGTACAGTATATATATATATATATATATATATATATATATATATATATATATATATATATATATATATATATATATATATATATACACAGTACTGTGCAAAAGTTTTAGGCAGGTGTGAAAAAAATGCTGTAAAGTAAGAATGCTTTCAAAAATAGACATGTTAATAGATCATATTTATCAATTAACTAAATGCAAAGTGAGTGAACAGAAGAAAAATCTAAATCAAATCCATATTTGGTGTGACCACCCTTTGCCTTCAAAACAGCATCAATTCTTCTAGGTACACTTGCACAAAGTCAGGGATTTTGTAGGCATATAGTCAGGTGTATGATTAAACAATTATACCAAACAGGTGCTAATGATCATCAATTCAATATGTAGGTTGAAACACAATCATTAACTGAAACAGAAACAGCTGTGTAGGAGGAATAAAACTGGGTGAGGAACAGCCAAACTCAGCTAACAAGGTGAGGTTGCTGAAGACAGTTTACTGTCAAAAGTCATACACCATGGCAAGACTGAGCACAGCAACAAGACACAAGGTAGTTATACTGCATCAGCAAGGTCTCTCCCAGGCAGAAATTTCAAGGCAGACAGGGGTTTCCAGATGTGCTGTCCAAGCTCTTTTGAAGAAGCACAAAGAAACAGGCAACGTTGAGGACCGTAGATGCAGTGGTCGCCAAGGAAACTTACTGCAGCAGATGAAAGACACATCATGCTTACTTCCCTTCGCAATCGGAAGATGTCCAGCAGTGCCATCAGCTCAGAACTGGCAGAAAACAGTGGGACCCTGGTACACCCATCTACTGTCCGGAGAAGTCTGGTCAGAAGTGGCCTTCATGGAAGACTTGCGGCCAAAAAGCCATACCTCCGACGTGGAAACAAGGCCAAGCGACTCAACTATGCACGAAAACACAGGAACTGGGGTGCAGAAAAATGGCAGCAGGTGCTCTGGACTGATGAGTCAAAATTTGAAATATTTGGCTGTAGCAGAAGGCAGTTTGTTCGCCGAAGGGCTGGAGAGCGTACACGAATGAGTGTCTGCAGGCACTCATGAAGCATGGTGGAGGTTCCTTGCAAGTTTGGGGCTGCATTTCTGCAAATGGAGTTGGGGATTTTGTCAGAATTAATGGTCTCCTCAATGCTGAGAAGTACAGGCAGATACTTATCCATCATGCAATACCATCAGGGAGGCATCTGATTGGCCCCAAATTTATTCTGCAGCATGACAACGACCCCAAACATACAGCGAAAGTCATTAAGAATTATCTTCAGCGTAAAGAAGAACAAGGAGTCCTGGAAGTGATGGTATGGCCCCACAGAGCCCTGATCTCAACATCATCGAGTCTGTCTGGGATTACATGAAGAGAGAGAAGCAACTGAGGCTGCCTAAATCCACAGAAGAACTGTGGTTAGTTCTCCAAGATGTTTGGGCCAACCTACCTGCCGAGTTCCTTCAAAAACTGTGTGCAAGTGTACCTAGAAAAATTGATGCTTGATGCTGTTTTGAAGGCAAAGGGTGGTCACACCAAATATGGATGTGATTTAGATTTTTCTTCTGTTCACTCACTTTGCATTTAGTTAATTGATAAATATAATCTATTAACATGTCTATTTTGAAAGCATTCTTACTTTACAGCATTTTTTCACACCTGCCTAAAACTTTTTGCACAGTACTGTATATATATATATATATATATATATATATATATATATATATATATATATATATATATATATATATATACCGTGCCTATAGAAAGTCTACACCCCCTTGAACTTTTTTCACATTTTATTGTGTCAGTGCCTCAGTTTCATGCATTTAAATGAGGATTTTTTTCCCATTTATCTACACCCCATACTCCACCAGGGGCGGATCATCCACTAGGGGACGCAAGGGCCGCCTCACCATAGCAGAACACGAAAAAATAAAAAGCATAAAAACGACTGTGAACATTTGTGCTTAATTCTGACATTTACTCACGTTCTTAGTTGTTATTATCCACAGAAAATGTGCATTTTATGGAAAAAAAGTATTTATGCCAAATCGCTGATTATGCTTATCGTATGCCTCTTCTCCTGGTTCCGGGGGGTCGCGCCCGGAGGATGACCGTTTATGAGCATGCGTAGTTATGAATTTTGGCCGAAATTGTAGCCTAGCTTTTCGCTGCTCGTATTAATCCCATTTGGGGTGAATTTAACACCCAATGGGGAGTCTATGCAGTTACCACCTAGACACACTAGATGGCGGTTTATAAAATATTGCTATATTTATCAAGACGATTAATGTTGTAGCCTCAGAATAAGAACATTAAACAAGGAGACAGAGAAGAAGTAGTTTGTAGCTAGCAGCCATTTTTGTTAGAAAGTGAACGATGACAGAACAAGGAAGGTCAATGAACACCGTGCTGTCTCTACAGCAAAGTCCGTTTGAGCGGAGAACTCTGCCAGAGAAATTACAGATCAAGGAGTTGGGCCGGATCAGCCAAATATTACAGCAAATCAGCAAAGCAGCGACAGGGGGAAACTGTACAACCGGACATTCTCCAGAACATGGTACGAGAAAAAGCCCTGGCTGTGTGGGTGTACAACACGCAACGCGGTGTTCTGCTTTCCATGTCTGCTTCATCAGTGTCAGCACCAGTCACAGCAGTATCAGCTCCAGTTTTACCAGTCAGCAGCAGTTACCAGTCACAGTAGTATCAGCACCAGTCTTACCAATCAGCAGCAGTTACCAGTAGTCTTGTCAAAAATACCGATACTTTGATACAATCGCGATACCAAATTTCAAAAACGGTTCTGAGCTTCATTAATTATGCATTCGGTAATACCGAAAAACAGAAAGTATCGGAGGACTTAGTACTTGTATAATGAAAATTGCGTGTTTGCGTCCTTCATGTAAAAGACGGAGTCGTACTAAAAAAAAAAAAAGCTTCCCTTTATGTCCGCGCAGGGACACCATACATTCCAGGTGGAAACTTGACAACGAGGCAGCCAGGATTCAGGAGTAAAAGGTTAAGATGGAAGGCACACAAGCCCAGCGGCCCGCACTCTTAGAAAAAGAGAACAGCAGGAGTGCTGTGTGGAAATATTTCATTTATGAAGCGAATGAGCAGGGCAAAGCAAAAGATCCATCCAAGCCCATATGCAAACGGTGCTTTAAGACGGTACAAACAAAATGAGGCAACACCTCAAATTTAGCGAAGCATTTGGCGGACAGGCACGCTGACCTCTTCAAATAATTCAGACAGGTTAGCGACAGCGTAGATTATTGAATGAATGCATCACATATATACGTTAAAAATACACGTCCTCAAAGAAAACGATGGGGAAATGTGAAATTAAGAAAGCAAGCTAGCTAGCTAACTTAGTGCTAATGTGTACGGTGTTATGCTCTATGTTGGAGTGATAGATAGTATTTGTCTGCCTTCACATTAATGTTACAAATAACGACTCTAGTTATCTGTCAATGTATCAAACACACTTCACAGATTTCTCTCTGAGGTTAGTCTAGCTTTATTGCGGTCGCCCCCGGGCTCGGCCTTCGACGACGTAGTACACGACAGCGGTATATCATAGGCGCATATGGCTGTCACTCTTGGAAAGAGGCGGACTGTGGCTTTCTAATTACACCCAATGTGGGCATCTACGTCGGTGAGAATCTGACTGACTGCTTCACGCTGTGTGAGAGAGCACTGGATGGAGCAGACACGCAGGACAGCAAAGAAAACATTGCCAAACAAAACAAATAAACATTGTGTTTCCCTTGTTTTTGATAATTTCCTTCTTTTATATATTATTTTGCATTTCTTGCGTTTTCTATAGTTTTGTTATAAATGGCTGTAACTTTTGTTCTGGTGTTCCAATTTTAATTCTTTCATTTTAGACATGTTCCCAAGACCTTGAAGTTTGATTATAAAATACATTTTTTTCTACTCAGAGCACTGAAAAAAATATTTGACAACAAATGTTCTTTTTTTCTAAAAAGCGTATTTTATTTTCATCCTGCCATTCATTAGTTTTTTGTTTATTATTATTTATTTCTTAGCAGACACCCTTATCCAGAGCGACTTACAATTGTTACAAGATATCATTATTTTTTTACATACAATTACCCGTTTATACAGTTGGGTTTTTACTGGAGCAATCTAGGTAAAGTACCTTGCTCAAGGGTACAGCAGCAGTGTCCCCCACCTGGGATTGAACCCACAACCCTCCGGTCAAGAGTCCAGAGCCCTAATCACTACTCCACACTGCTGCCCTATGTTTCTTTACTAAATTTATTAGGTATCAAATCAAACAATGGCTTTTTTATTTTCTGAATCCCCAGTTTGTGCTGATTTATTCCACATATGGTACTTACCTGAAACCCCTGTAGTCAGTTATACGCACAAATATAATAACAGTAAAAACTTTTTTGAGAACTTTTTTCTGTCAGTAATGTGCAGAGCGCTCACCTGAATCACTTAATAAAAATCTCAAATTCATCCAATTTGTAGTTTATCTCTTTATTTCACTACCAAAAACAAGCAGAACTATTAAAGGGCCAGTCAATCATAGTCCTACACAAAAAAAAAAATCCTTAAGTGATAATATGCAAATTACGTTTACTGCACCTGCACGGTTTGACCTAGAATCAAGATTGTTTACCTTTATTAAAGGAATGTTCTCTTATTTTGCGTGTTAAGATTTTTTTTTTTTTTTTTGCCGTGGTATCGAAGAGGTATCGAGTATCGTGAAACTGAACTGGTATAGTATTCTGGTATCGTGACAACCCGAGTTACCAGTCCCAGCAGTGTAAGGCAACTTAAGTAGCAGTGAACCAAATTCAAGTCAATAAAGGTATGAACCCATCTACTTATTAATATTGATGTTATATTCTTGTCCTCATATATTTCTGACAGTATGAATATGGTCATTTTAGGTTGCTGTGGTTTTGCTGGGAGACAATTAGTTTTAATCTTTGAAATAATATGGGTCATCACATTTTAACATTAACATCATCATCCAAGGGACTTAATATTGCTTTGCAGTTTGCATGAACACTCTCCAGGCTTTATAAGATGATAACTTTTACCTTTGTAACATGAACAAGATCTGCAAGAGGTTTGTTCAACTTTTTTTTTTTGCCTCAGTAAAAATCTAATCCTAGCTACGCCCCTGTCAACAATCACAGCCAATGTTTCCCTAATGCAGCACTGAACAGCACCATTGAAGCATACCCCATGATCAACAAAAATAAATTGCAGACAGAATTGTCTCTCATCTATGACAACGCAGACTTCCATGGTTGCAGTGGTGCACTCGCTCTCTTCAGATTCCTGATGGAGAACAACCTCCAGGACATCTTCAGAGAGACTGTGAAACTCTCACAAATTCACATTACAACTCCAATGACCACAGCAGAATCTGAGAGGTGTTTTTCAACACTAAAGAGGATCAAGACTTTCCTCCGAAACACAATGACCCAGGATCGCCTCAATGCCCTTGCAATGCTCTCCATAGAGAAGAAACTCACTGAGGACATCCCAGAGTTCAATAAAAAGGTCATTGAGAGGTTTGCCTCCCAGAAAGAGAGATGGGCAAAGTTTCTTTATAGGTAAATGCCTGACTGTTTCTGAGCCTCACCTGTGTGACTGTGTCAGCTGAGCAAAATAATTAATTTACACACACCTTCACTCTCACCTCACACATACAGTACACATACTGAACTATACAGTAAAAATGTTGGTGATGTTTAAATGTTAGAGTTAGTTGAGTTTATGCACATGTTTGAGTTATTTATTTTGGATTTATTTATTTGAGTTCATGTAAATGTTATTTATTTGAATTTATGTAATTGTTTGAGTTATTTATTTCAGTTTTTTATAGTGTCAAGTTGAAATTTTGATAATGTTGATATAGCCTGTGTTTAATGTAATGTGAATGTTGATAAGTTAAGTGGAAACAATGTATATAGTTTTAATGTAATAATATATTTGTTTTTTGACCCCTGGGAGTGTGTGTGTGTGTGTGGGGGTTGTCAGGTTTCTGCCCACCTTACAAAAAACCCACCAGCCGCCACTGTACTCCACACTGTTAAGGGAAAAAAGTTTTATTGAGAAAAAATTATATATTAAAAATACAAAACTGAAAGATCAGAATTGGAGTCTCCACCCCCCTGAGTTAATACTTGGTGGAAGCACTTTTGGCAGCAATTACAGCTGTGAGTCTGTTGGGATAGGTCTCTACCAACTTTGCACACCTAGATTTGGCAATATATGACCATTCTTCTTTACAAAACTGTTCAAGCTCTGTCAAGTTCCTTGGGGAGAGATGATGGACAGCAATCTTCAAGTCATGCCACAAATTTTCGATTGGATTTAGGTCGAGGCTCTGACTGGGCCACTCAAGGACATTTACCTTTTTGTTCCTTAGCCACTCCAGTGTAGATTTGGCTGTATGCTTTGGGTCGTTGTCATGCTGAAAGGTGAACTTCCGTCCCAGTTTCAGCTTTCTTGCAGAGGGCAGCAGGTTTTCCACAAGGACTTCTCTGTACTTTGCTCCATTCATTTTCCCTTCTATCCTGACAAGTGCCCCAGTTCCTGCCGATGAGAAACATCCCCATAACATGATGCTGCCACCACCATGCTTCACAGTAGGGATGGTGTTCTTTGGGTGATGCGCTGTGTTGGGTTTGCACCAAACAAAATGCTTTGAATTTAAGCCAAAAAGTTCCATTTTAGTTTCGTCAGACCACAAAACTTTTTGCCACATGGCTACAGAATCTCCTGAGGGTTTTTTTGCATACTTCAAACAGGATTCAAGGTGGGCTTTCTTGAGTAATGGCTTCCTACTTGCCACCCTACCATACAGGCCAGATTTGTGGTGTGCTTGGGATATTGTTGTCACATGCACACTTTGACCAGTCTTGGCCATAAAAGCCTGTAACTCTTGCAAATTTGCCATTGGCGTATTGGTAGCCTCTCTGATCAGTCTCCTGCTTGCTCGGTCATCCAGTTTGGAGGGACGGCCTGATCTAGACAGGGTCTTGGTGGTGCCATACACCTTCCACTTCTTAATAATCGTCTTGACCATGCTCCAAGGGATATTCAGGGACTTTTATATTTTTTTATACCCATCCCCTGATCTGTACATTTCAACAACTTTGTCTTGGAGTTCTTTTGAAAGTGCCTTGGTGCTCATGGTCAAGTCTTTGCTTAGAAATGCACTACCCAGCAGAGGGAACCTACAGGAACTGCTGAATTTATCCTGAAATCATGTGAATCACCACAATTTAACACAGGTGGAGGCCACTTAACTTGGTGTGTGATTTTGAAGGTGATTGGTTACACCTGAGCTAATTTAGGATTGCTATTACAAGGGGGGTGGACACTTATCCAACCAAGCTATTTCAGTTTTTATTTTTAATTAATTTTCTACAAATTTCTAGAATATTTTTTTCACTTGGAAGTTGTGGGGTAGGATGTGTAGATAAATGAAAAAAAACAATTTTAATGTATTTTAATTCCAGGCTATAAGGCAACAAAAGGTAAAAATTTTGAAAGGGGTGTAGACTTTCTACAGGCAGTGTATATATATATATATATATATATATATATATATATATATATATATATATATATATATATATATATATATATATATATATATATATATATATATATATATATATATATATATATATATATATATATATATATATATATATATATATATATATATATATATATATATATATATATATATATATATATATACCCCTTTTATTCAGGCAATACAGCATATAGGGAATCAGGTGATGCTGCGTATACTACCCTGGCTTAGAAACCCTACCCGTCCGGACGGTTGACAGCTGCTGAGGAAGCATTCAACATAACACTTGGGCAAATATGGCTAGTGGACACTTGAAAGGGAGGTGGCAGATACTGAGGAAACGGACTGAAGTGCATTAGTTCGTTCCCAAAATTTCCACTGCCTGTTGTATCCTGCACAAACTCTTGTTAACAACAAAATGAAGTGTTCAGGTATCAGGCTGCTTGTGAGACACACGGGGAAGGTTACCAGTGTTGCCAAGTCTCAAGAGAAAAAAAAAGCGACACTGCCTTTCTAACAAGCCCAAAACGAGCACAACCCATGTTAGAGTATGGGTGGTTATGTAAAATTCAACCCACGACTCTCAAAAACAAGCCCAATCCCGCTTATTGCAAGCAGGCTTGGCAACTGGGAAGGTTACCTCAGCTGCCAGTTTGAATTGGACAGCAGCGATCTGAGGCTCGTGCTGTCAGAGATTCTCTCCTTTCTTGTAAGTTATGTTGGATTTACTGTTGTGTTAAATATTAATGATGCAAACAAATAAAACACAATCACTACCTGCATTTGCAATTTTATTTGGTCAGTTCTGAGAGGGCATCAACAACTTGGATGTTGTTGGCTGTTTTGGGCGATCGAGCTGGCTTATGACATCCAGTTCACCAACTATATTTATTAACGTGGAGGGCAGTTAGACATTTAAGCAGCTCACTTGCTCTTTGTGTTTAACTTTAGCGTAGTTTTTACAGCAAGGGTATTCTCAAACAGCTGCTTCAATACTATAACAAGGGCATAACACAGTTCATGGTAAGTAGTTTTATACAAAACTGTTATCCCACAAGAGATATACAACATGACAGACCAGACACAACAAAAAACAATAATAAAAAAAGTTGCCAGCATCAGCATTAAGGTGAACTACACCACTGCTAACCATAAAATCACCCATCAGCCACTACTTTCTGCTGTCTTAGAATCCACAGTAACAACTGACCTGCTCCCTTGCAATATTTATAGTTAAGGATAAACACGTTCATTAACATTTACATGTGAAATTCGGGTTTCCATGCGAAACTGGGCATGGATTTTCCCATGTGTTTCGTCATTTACATGAGTAAATGAGATTTACCCTTTCCCTCCCTTTGGCCGTTTTTTTCGTGCACGCGCATCGCCATTTCACGTGTAAATTGACCTGCATGGAAACCCCATGAATGTCTTTAAACTAAGTGATCTAGGACCTTTCATCCCGATTGCTTTCAAAACAGATGCACGCAGTAGGTAATAAATTTCTATATGTAGTGTCCCCCATGAGCTAAAATCTCGACTACGCCACCCCTTATTGTTACCATTGCCAACAATTATTTTAAACCTGTGACATTAATAAATATATTTTTCTTGTAATCTGTTTACTTGATGTTTATCATTTATTTGATAAGGGCTTGAGTGGGGAACCAAAAAGGTCTGTTTACAAAATTGGCATTCGGAGCTCCACTTTGCTCCTGGTTAATCTAAGGGGTTGTGTAGTCTAGATCAGTGGTTCCCAATCTTTTCTCTGCCACGGCACACCTTGATACCTTATTACCTTAATTATTTTCTGAGGCACACCACCATATCGTCTCCAAATGAACCCACCCCCTAATCGCCTCGGTTTAAGCTGTTTATCACCTTTGCCGTTCCTCTAACATCATCAACTTTGTTGTTCAGACTGTGACAAGTATTTTCAGTTGACTCACACTTCACACCAATAAGACTCTAATTAATAGAACAAATGTGTTTTATATGATGACCAACAAATAATACAAAACATCACCTAATGATATTATTGCATACAAACCCCTATACATTGCCAGTCATGGAGGCTGCCCCATCAGTGAAAACACTGATACAATTTTTCCAGTGAAGGTAGGCTGTTGTCACACTGAATATTTCCTCTCCAGTTGTGTGACCTGGCAGTTCTTTGCAAAATATTCTTTGATACTATCTCCATCAATGTACCTTACATTAGCCAAGAGTTGAGCATGGCGACCTACATCTGTCGATTCATCAAGCTGCAATGCAAATTTTCCGCTTCATTATAATTTTATCTGAAAGGGGAACTTTTTCAATTTCCTTGACTGCATGTGCACCTAACATTACTCTCACAATTTATTTGCATGCTGGTAAAATGAATGTCTCTGCGATTGTATGTGGCTTTTTTTCCCCTTTGCTCAGCGACCACGTAGCTTGCTTCCAGGGCTTTGTCGGAAACAGTTGCACAGTCTATCATCAATCGCGCTTTCTTTTCATTCTGATCCCTCAAATGCTTGAAAAAATGTATGTCATCCTTGGCAAGGGATGAATGTTTGCTTGTAAGGTGTCGTTTTAACTTGGCCCCAGGCATGGTTTGATAGTTTCTCCCTGCATGCGAGACATTGTGGAAGAGGGCAAGATGGTTCCCCTGTAAATGAAAATCCATATTGCAGATAGCTCTCACAGAAGTGTCGGTTCACCACTTTCACTTTCTTAGTTTCATGTTCAGCTTCATCACTGCAAGTAGATGTGGAAGCGTCAAAATCTTTTCTTCAAATATTTGTCAATTTTTGGGCCATAAATTTGAAATTCACTGCTGTAACTTTTGAGATTTGTAAGACTTGAAAAACACACTGACCACCACGTGACTCCGTAATGGCAAGTTCACATGAGCGTTGCATAATGTTGCATCTGTCATGTACACCCGGAGATCAACACTGCATAATGCCACCTGCTTCTGACATTAATACAAGGGAAGGTTTTTTTTCCCTCATGTGTAGTTTTTCAAAAAATTCTGCGGCGCCCTTGTTGCCTGGGAAACACTGGTCTAGATTTTAGCTCATAGGGGGCGCTACATTCATATTAAGCATACCTTTCCAAAACACATTTACAACTCCCTTTATTTATTTATGTATTTTATTTATGTACATATTTGTTTAGGCTTTAAATCATTTCTATCACACCTTTTTTTTTAATCCCACGAACAACATTTAAATAGTATTTGTATCAGCAGAACTTTGTTTAATAAGTTATTTCCGATGCATCCTGTATACAATAAGGATTGCTGTCAGAGTTAGAATCACTACTTACCTTGTAAACTGTAGATTTCTCCTATACTGTTTTGTCGGGTGATGTGATGCCAGTATGCACTGCGAGGAAGTGATATTGATCTAGATAATGTTGTAGTTTCATTTGAATTGGATTGTATCTGCAACAGGAAACACAATATTTGGTGATCAGATTTGTGCAATTTCTGTAAAGAATTAGGACTTTTGTTAATCACTCAGAACACAAGGCTTCTTACTAAATGGAACCAGTCTTGCATTCAGTTTCCTGTAAGAATATGGGTCCTAAATGCTTTTCAAAATGCATAGGCTGGTTTTAAAACATGTAACAACTTCCACAGGCTTAAGGCCTTCACACTCCAGGCGCGACATGATTTTTACTGGAGTGACACGACAAATTTGCTCTTGAGATCACTGCACACCAGAAGCGATCACAGACACGACGCGACAGCTGGAAATTTGTGGTACGTGTGGGTGGTGCTGTCAGACCAGGAAATGAAACAATATCAATGGTTGTATGGGCAAAACTGTGCTGCTGCGCTCGTATTTAATACGAGCAAAACACAAATGCACGGCTTTTCGCCGTCATCTTAAATAATAAATAATCGTGTAGGATGGCTTTTGCCCATCTGCACATAAACACAATATATAATAATAATAATAATAATAATAATAATAATAATAATAAATGAATACCTACATAAATAATAAAATACACACAAGGGGTGGGCACCTGTCACAAAGTGAAACAGGGCTTGAACCACCTGACATGAAGCTGTTCTCTGATTGCTCAGTTGTGTAGTTGTCGCATAGCAATTTGCAAAATAGGACCAGGTTCTATTTTTTTTTTCACCGCTCGCGTTGGAATTTGTGTTGCAGCGATGTCGCTTGTCGTGTCGCTCTTTGGTGTGAAGGGTGCTATTGAAAAGCATAGGTTTTATTGATTTTCTCGTGTCGCTTTGTTGTATCGCTCTTTGGTGTGAAGGGCGCTATTGAAAAGCATAGGTTTTATTGATTTTCTCGCGTCGCTTGTCGTGTTGCTCTTTGGTGTGAAGGGTGCTATTGAAAAGCATAGGTTTTATTGATTTTCTCGCGTCGGCTTTATCGTGGTGGCTCTTTGGTGTGAAGGTGCTATTGAAAAGCATAGGTTTTATTGATTTTCTCGCGCTTTGTCGTGTCGCTCTTTGGTGTGAAGGGTGCTATTGAAAAGCATAGGTTTTATTGATTTTCTCGGCGCTTTGTCGTGTTGCTCTTTGGTGTGAAGGGTGCTATTGAAAAGCATAGGATTTATTGATTTTCTCGCGTCGCTTTGTTGTATCGCTCTTTGGTGTGAAGGGTGCTATTGAAAAGCATAGGTTTTATTGATTTTCTCGCGTTGCTTTGTTGTATCGCTCTTTGGTGTGAAGGGCGCTATTGAAAAGCATAGGTTTTATTGATTTTCTCGCGTCGCTTTGTTGTATCGCTCTTTGGTGTGAAGGGTGCTATTGAAAAGCATAGGTTTTATTGATTTTCTCGCGTCGCTTGTCGTGTTGCTCTTTGGTGTGAAGGGCGCTATTGAAAAGCATAGGTTTTATTGATTTTCTCGCGTCGCTTTGTTGTATCGCTCTTTGGTGTGAAGGGTGCTATTGAAAAGCATAGGTTTTATTGATTTTCTCGCGTCGCTTTGTTGTATCGCTCTTTGGTGTGAAGGGTGCTATTGAAAAGCATAGGTTTTATTGATTTTCTCGCGTCGCTTGTCGTGTCGCTCTTTGGTGTGAAGGGTGCTATTGAAAAGCATAGGTTTTATTGATTTTCTCGCGTCGCTTGTCGTGTCGCTCTTTGGTGTGAAGGGTGCTATTGAAAAGCATAGGTTTTATTGATTTTCTCGCGTCGCTTGTCGTGTTGCTCTTTGGTGTGAAGGGTGCTATTGAAAAGCATAGGTTTTATTGATTTTCTCGCGTCGCTTTGTTGTATCGCTCTTTGGTGTGAAGGGTGCTATTGAAAAGCATAGGTTTTATTGATTTTCTCGCGTTGCTTTGTTGTATCGCTCTTTGGTGTGAAGGGCGCTATTGAAAAGCATAGGTTTTATTGATTTTCTCACGTCGCTTTGTTGTATCGCTCTTTGGTGTGAAGGGTGCTATTGAAAAGCATAGGTTTTATTGATTTTCTCGCGTCGCTTGTCGTGTTGCTCTTTGGTGTGAAGGGCGCTATTGAAAAGCATAGGTTTTATTGATTTTCTCCGCCGCTTTTTGTATAAGCTCTTTGGTGTGAAGGGTGCTATTGAAAAGCATAGGTTTTATTGATTTTCTCGCGTTGCTTTGTTGTATCGCTCTTTGGTGTGAAGGGCGCTATTGAAAAGCATAGGTTTTATTGATTTTCTCGCGTCGCTTGTCGTGTCGTCTTTGGTGTGAAGGGTGCTATTGAAAAGCATAGGTTTTATTGATTTTCTCGTGTCGCTTTGTTGTATCGCTCTTTGGTGTGAAGGGTGCTATTGAAAAGCATAGGTTTTATTGATTTTCTAGCGTCGCTTTGTTGTATCGCTCTTTGGTGTGAAGGGTGCTATTGAAAAGCATAGGTTTTATTGATTTTCTCGTGTCGCTTGTCGTATCGCTCTTTGGTGTGAAGGGTGCTATTGAAAAGCATAGGTTTTATTGATTTTCTCGTGTCGCTTGTCGTGTCGTCTTTGGTGTGAAGGGTGCTATTGAAAAGCATAGGTTTTATTGATTTTCTCGTGTCGCTTTGTTGTATCGCTCTTTGGTGTGAAGGGTGCTATTGAAAAGCATAGGTTTTATTGATTTTCTCGCGTTGCTTTGTTGTATCGCTCTTTGGTGTGAAGGGTGCTATTGAAAAGCATAGGTTTTATTGATTTTCTCGTGTCGCTTTGTTGTATCGCTCTTTGGTGTGAAGGGTGCTATTGAAAAGCATAGGTTTTATTGATTTTCTCGCGTCGCTTGTCGTGTTGCTCTTTGGTGTGAAAGGTGCTATTGAAAAGCATAGGTTTTATTGATTTTCTCGTGTCGCTTTGTTGTATCGCTCTTTGGTGTGAAGGGTGCTATTGAAAAGCATAGGTTTTATTGATTTTCTCGTGTCGCTTTGTTGTATCGCTCTTTGGTGTGAAGGGTGCTATTGAAAAGCATAGGTTTTATTGATTTTCTCGTGTCGCTTGTCATGTCGCTCTTTGGTGTGAAGGGTGCTATTGAAAAGCATAGGTTTTATTGATTTTCTCGCGTCGCTTTGTTGTATCGCTCTTTGGTGTGAAGGGTGCTATTGAAAAGCATAGGTTTTATTGATTTTCTCGTGTAATGCTTGGTAATGGAGTCTTTGGTGTGAAGGGTGCTTTTGAAAAGCATAGGTTTTATTGATTTTCTCGCGTCGCTTTGTTGTATTGCTCTTTGGTGTGAAGGGCGCTATTGAAAAGCATAGGTTTTATTGATTTTCTCGCGTCGCTTTGTTGTATCGCTCTTTGGTGTGAAGGGTGCTTTTGAAAAGCATAGGTTTTATTGATTTTCTCGTCAGCTTTGTTGTATCGCTCTTTGGTGTGAAGGACGCTGTTGAAAAGCATAGGTTTTATTGATTTTCTCGCGTCGCTTTGTTGTATCGCTCTTTGGTGTGAAGGATGCTATTGAAAAGCATAGGTTTTATTGATTTTCTCGCGTCGCTTCGTTGTATCGCTCTTTGGTGTGAAGGATGCTATTGAAAAGCATAGGTTTTATTGATTTTCTCGCGTCGCTTTGTCGTGTCGCTCTTCGCGTCGTGTCTGGTGTGTAAGGGCCTTTACTTGCGTTGAATAATGCTGATTGATTTTGAGAAAGTGTTTAGTCACTTTCTTAGGAACATTGCAATAAAGATCTGAATTAGTTTTCCCAAATTATATAATATGAATAAACATAAGAATCTGCACATTATCATCATTCAAACCATTATAAAACACCCACACACATTTATACTGTTTGCATTTACTGATTCTCAACCTTAAGATACATTTAGAACCTGATGTATGAAGAGGATGAAAGCATTTGCTAGTCCATTGCGAAGATGATGTGTTATCAATAAACTTTATAAAATCCACTTTTACAAGTTGCCTATTCAAAGGGCAATACTTCATTGTTGTGATGGAATGGGAACCTTTATAGTGTATTTATTTATACTATTACTTATTGTGGCGGAGTGTCCCGCCCCTATTTATTATTATTTGTGTTTTGTTTGCGGCGCAGTGAAAAGCGCCGCGTCTTTTATATTTATATTTAAAAACCCCGTGAGGATGCATGACTGATCAGCTACTGATTATTTAACTAGCTGACAGTCATGCATCCTTACTAAAGCGATGCAGACTGTGGCCGAGGGGTAATAAGATAATTAACAGCTAGTTAACCCCTCGGCCAGAGTATAAGAACCGACAGCTGTCTGTGCGGCGAAGTGGAGTTTTGGAGTAGAGAGTACGGGAGAGCGGAGAGAGAGAGCGCATAGACAACATAAAGCAATTGCTAAAGCGTGCTGGTTTAGCCAGCACGCCACTTACTGTTGGTCTGTTTATTCGTTTGGCCCTCGTGCCCTTTGGTTTGTGTTTTGTTTAAATCTTTTGTTTTGTTTGTTTGTTTATTAATAAATACGCTGAATGCCATAGCATTCAGCTTCACCCGCCATCCACTGTTTGTGATTCAGTTACTTCCTGGTCCGTGGCGTCACCACTGCGAGCCAGACTGTCACATATGGTGTCCTGCGTGGGACAAACAACGCCTCCAACAGCCGGACCAGGAAAAGGACGTTTTTTGTTTTTTCAAACAGTATTTTTTTGTGTTTTTGGAAAAAAATAAAAATAAAAAAATGGGGAAGAGTAGCCGGAGGAGAAAGCAGCAGCAACAACAACAGCAGCAGGAGGCGCAGCAACAGCAGCAGGTCCTTACCACGCTGGACGTCTGCCTCACCTGCCTGAAGGGTGAGGAGTGGTGCTTGCGGTTGGTGAGGTTGGGCACCTGGCACCGGACCAACCCCTCCATGGCAGGAGAGGAAGGAGCCTGAGCATCCAGAAAGGGTGAGAGAGACCCGCATCCTCCGAGGCGGAAGAATCCCGTCTCCTCTGAGGGGATCTGGGACTGGCTGGCGGAGCCTGAGAGGGATATAATGGTCGCCCTCCCTGCTGTGATCAACCTCCTGTGGGCGAGAGATGGGGGCGCTGGGAGGCCTGGGAACAGAAACACCAACCAGCATCCCTCCCAGACATCGCAGCCATGGTGCTCAACTACCTGGCTGCAGATATGGGAGGGGCCCGCTGCTGTTTCCAGCGCCAGAGGAGAGGAGCCATCGCTGCCTTCTCCAGCGCCAGAGGGAGAGGAGTCGTCGCTGCCTTCTCCAGCGCCAGAGGGAGAGGAGTCGTCGCTGCCTTCTCCAGCGCCAGAGGGAGAGGAGTCGTCGCTGCCTTCTCCAGCGCCAGAGGAGAGGAGTCGTCGCTGCCTTCTCCAGCGCCAGAGGGAGAGGAGTCGTCGCTGCCTTCTCCAGCGCCAGAGGGAGAGGAGTCGTCGCTGCCTTCTCCAGCGCCAGAGGGAGAGGAGTCGTCGCTGCCTTCTCCAGCGCCAGAGGGAGAGGAGTCGTCGCTGCCGTCTCCAGCGCCAGAGGGAGAGGAGCCGTCGCTGCCGTCTCCAGCGTTAGAGGGTGAGGAGCCCTCGCCACTGTCTCCACCACCAGGAGCAGAGCAGCAGGAGCTGCCTCTGTCTCCACCACCACCAGGAGCAGAGCAGCAGGAGCTGCCTCTGTCTCCACCACCACCAGGAGCAGAGCAGCAAGAGCTGCCTCTGCCTCCGCCACCTCCACCAGCAGAGGGTGAATGCCTGCTGGTTCCGTCTCAAGCACTGTGGGAGTACTGCTTAGCGCTCCCAGCTCCACCAGCAGAGGGTGAATGCCTGCTGGTTCCGCCTCAGCCGCCGTGGGAGGACTGCTTGCCCCTCCCACCTCCACCAGCAGAGGGTGAATACCTGCTGGTTCCATCTCCACCTCCACCAGTAGAGGGTGAATTCCTGCTGGTTCTGCCTCAATCGCTGTGGGAGGATTGCTTGCCCCTCCCACCTCCACCAGCAGAGGGTGAATGCCTGCTGGTTCCGCCTCAACCGCCGTGGGAGAACAGCTTGCCGCTCCCAGCCCCACCAGCAGAGGGTGAATGCCTGCTGGTTCCGCCTCAACCGCCGTGGGAGAACAGCTTGCCGCTCCCAGCCCCACCAGCAGAGGGTGAATACCTGCTGGTTCCGCCTCAACCGCCGTGGGAGGACTGCTTGCCGCTCCCACCTCCACCAGCAGAGGGTGAATACCTGCTGGTTCCATCTCCACCTCCACCAGCAGAGGGTGAATACCTGCTGGTTCCACATCCACCATCATGGGAAGGACTGCTCCTGCCCTGCTTCGCACCGCCCAAGGAGGCCTGCTTCGCACCGCCCAAGGATGCCTGCTTCGCACCGCCCAAGGAGGCCTGCTCCGCATCGCCTGGGGCTGCCTGTTGCTCCGCATCGCCTGGAGAGCCACCAGTTACAGGGTGCGAGGGAGAAGTGGAGCTCCGCTGCCGCCTCCATGGCCAGGGGCTCCCCTCCTGAGTTCGCCTCCCGAGGGTCGCTGCTGCTGCTGCCGTCGCCTCCCGAGGGTCGCTGCTGCTGCTGCCGTCGCCTCCCGAGGGTCGCTGCTGCTGCCGTCGCCTCCTGAGGGTCGCTGCTGCTGCCGTCGCCTCCCGAGGGTCCGCTGCTGCTGCCGTCGCCTCCCGAGGGTCCGCTGCTGCTGCCGTCGCCTCCCGAGGGTCCGCTGCAGCTGCCGTCGCCCCCCGAGGGTCCGCTGCTGCTGCCGTTGCCTGCTGAAGGTCTGCAGCTGCTACCTTCGCCTCCCGAGGGTCCTGTTTTGCCTGGGGTCGCTACCAGTCCTGCCATGCGGCAGGAAATACTGTGGCTGGAGCCCCATGAAGGAGAGCTGCCGACCACGGAAAAGGGGAGGTCAGGAGACCAGCTCCCCAAGCCGCACTTCGCGGCAGGAAATATTGTGGCTGGAGCCCCATGAAGGGCAGCTGCCGGCCACGAAGAAGTGGGGGAGGTCAGGAGACCAGCTCCCCAGCTGCACTTTCGCGGCAGGAAATACTGTGGCTGGAGCCCCATGAAGGGCAGCTGCCAGCCATGAAGAAGGGGGAGGTCAGGAGACCAGCTCCCCGCAGCAATTTCGCTGCAGGAGAGAGGTGGCGGAGCCCCACGGGGAGCTGCCGGCCATGAAGAAGGGGGCAGGTCTGGAGGCGACCCCTAAAATTTTTGGCCAGAGGAGCCGGCCTGTGCGCGGGCCATTGGAGCGCTATGGCTGTTTGGGTGGGAGGAGGACATCCCACCGTGGCCGCCACCTTTGGCCTGTTGCTGCCCCTGTTCCTGCGCCGGGACTGCTAGCGGGACTTTAGGGAATAAGGGGGAGGTGGCGAAAAGGCCATGTGTGCTGCGCACAGGGGGCATGTGTGGCGGAGTGTCCGCCCCTATTTATTATTATTTGTGTTTTGTTTGCGGCGCAGTGAAAAGCGCCGCGTCTTTATATTTATATTTAAAAACCCGTGAGGATGCATGACTGATCAGCTACTGATTATTTAACTAGCTGACAGTCATGCATCCTTACCAAGCGATGCAGACTGTGGCGAGGGTAATAAGATAATTAACAGCTAGTTAACCCCTCGGCCAGAGTATAAGAACCGACAGCTGTCTGTGCGGTGAAGTGGAGTTTTGGAGTAGAGAGTGCGGGAGAGCGGAGAGAGAGCGCATAGACAACATAAAGCAATTGCTAAAGCGTGCTGGTTTAGCCAGCACGCCACTTACTTGTTGGTCTGTTTATTCGTTTGGCCCTCGTGCCCTTTGGTTTGTGTTTTGTTTAAATCTTTTGTTTTGTTTGTTTGTTTATTAATAAATACGCTGAATGCCATAGCATTCAGCTTCACCCGCCCATCCACTGTTTGTGATTCAGTTACTTCCTGGTCCGTGACGTCACCACTGCGAGCCAGACTGTCACACTTATATGACTTGGAAGATTAGCAAACAGATTGGATGAAGTTTCAGTTTAAATACTTTAAAACTATCATTGGTACTCTCCCGCCTAGACTACTGCAACTCCCTCCTGGCCGGCCTCCCTGCGTCCGCCACCTGTCCGCTCCAGCTCATCCAGAACGCTGCTTGCCTGGTGTTCTCTCTGCCTCGCTTCTCCCATGCTACTCCACTGCTCCGCTCACTCCATTGGCTCCCGATCACCGCTCGCATCCAGTTCAAGATTCTTGTATTCGCCTATCGGTGCCTTGACCAGACTGCACCCAGCTACCTACCTACCTCCCCTCATCTCTCCTTACACCCCCACCTGACCTCTCCGCTCCACCTGCACTAAAAGACTGGCTGTACCTCCTCTACGCTCCCATGCCTCCAGAGCCCGCTTCTTCTCCACCCTCGCTCTGCAGTGGTGGAATAACATTCCTACGGATTTCAGGACTGCCCAGTCCCTGACCACCTTCCGGCGCCTCCTCAAGACATACCTCTTCTGACAACACCTGTAAAACTCAACTCTTCTCTTCTGGACAATATAGCACTCTGCCTTTAATACACTTTAACTTGCACTTATCTGCTCCTTATTTTACTGTATTTAATCCTGCACTTAACCCAATCTGTAGTATCTTGTATTTCACTTGCACTCGTATCTAACCCTCATGTAACTATCAACACTGTTATCTGCTCTTGAACTGCCCCGATATCAAATTGTACTGTGTTTTGTATTTGCTCTTATTAGGACTGAAGTCACTGTATTTTGTTTCTTGCTCTTAATTGTACTGTAATTCTTGATATGTATTTTATTTTGTATACAACTGTAAGTCACCCTGGGTAAGGGCGTCTGCTAATAAATAAATAATAATAATAATATGCGATTGTTTCGAATATTTTTGGCACTAATATCAAATTTCATTTAAATTCAAGTGTTGATATTGGTTTTCATTTATGAGAATTTTTTCTAACTGCTATGCTCTGGGTGAAAAGGATCCCCACTTACAGCAGCTGCAAAGCCGGGGTAAAACATAGTACATACAACGTAAATAGTGAGGTTCATGCTAAAATGCAGTAGAGTGCTTTGCAGGGGAAACAGGAACTCCTAATAACTCAAAACTGAATTAAGTGAAAATGCACACTTATAAAATGCTGTATGAATATGATGTAAACGAACACCTGCCTTTTTCTCCATCTCCAGCATTAGCCTTTCATGCTGCTCAGCAATTGCCAAGGTTGCTGAATGGACTCGCTGGTAGATCATTTCTCCCTCTCTCGTCTGAAATGTGAATAGACCCTCTCCTGTGTCACACATTCTGAAATATCAATAACATTGAGATAAAAACAATACCAGTATAATTTGCTCCTGTATTGAAGGCACTACATACCTATAGTAAATAGCATGAAGCTTGTGTGTAACTGCTACAGTAAGTCATCAGAGAGATTCACCTGTACACATTATACAGTCAGTAGCAAAAAAATAATAATAATAATGACCTCTTTGGGTCTCAAATTTACCACACACTGAAATATGCCAATAGATGTCTTTTGCGTTTAGAATTTGTTGTAGCTTATATTCAACTGATGAAAAAGTGCTTATGCCATTTTTTTTTTCTTTCAGGGGCAAGGACAAGCACATCAGAGGTCAGAGCTGTTAAGTACCGTTGCTATATTGATGTACCATTGTTAAGGATTTCTGAGGCTATAGTTCAAACAAAAATATGTCATGCGATGGTGTTTTAACGAATCAGAAGACAGATTTTAAAGCCAAGGTTTAATATTAAAAGTTATTGGCCCAGTCTACACTTCCTGGTTTTGCAACAGGCCAGCAGGTGATGATGTCATGCATCCCAATGCTGGCACTGGGGGGTATGCATGTGTCACTATGGGGTAACTATGCAAACAATGGCATGTGAATCATGTATATACATTTCCTTTTAAAGTGTGTGTGAGGTTGGGGGCAATTTTGTAACTGGTTCAGGGTAGTAAACTGTATATATTATATGGTGTAGTGTACACTGTTATTAACTGTGACCGAGCTGTCGTTGAGTGGCGTGTGAGGTGATGTCACGGACCAGGAAGTAACAGAAACAAAACAATGGATGGGCGGGTGAAGCTGAACGCAACGGCGCTTAGCGTTTTATTAACTAAATAAACCAAAAGATTTAAACAGAACAAAACACAAAACAAAAAGGCGCGTTGGCCAAACAAATAGAAATAAACAAATAAGCGTGCTGGTTTTACCACCAGCACGATACTTAGCAGTTGTTTTTAATTTGTTTTCTCTCTCTCTCTCTCTCTCTCTCTCTCTCTCTCTCTCTCTCTCTCTCTCTCCTCGCTCTCTCCGCTCCCCGTACTCTCCTCTGTACACTCTCCTCTGAGCACTCCTCCTGAGTTTAGTAAAAATGCGTGACTGTCAGCTAGTTAAATAATCAGCACTGTGCAAAAGTTTCAGGCAGGTGTGAAAAAATGCTGTAAAGTAAGAATGCTTTCAAAAATAGACATGTTAATAGATCATATTTATCAATTAACTAAATGCAAAGTGAGTGAACAGAAGAAAAATCTAAATCAAATCCATATTTGGTGTGACCACCCTTTGCCTTCAAAACAGCATCAATTCTTCTAGGTACACTTGCACAAAGTCAGGGATTTTGTAGGCATATAGTCAGGTGTATGATTAAACAATTATACCAAACAGGTGCTAATGATCATCAATTCAATATGTAGGTTGAAACACAATCATTAACTGAAACAGAAACAGCTGTGTAGGAGGAATAAAACTGGGTGAGGAACAGCCAAACTCAGCTAACAAGGTGAGGTTGCTGAAGACCGTTTACTGTCAAAAGTCATACACCATGACAAGACTGAGCACAGCAACAAGACACAAGGTAGTTATACTGCATCACCAAGGTCTCTCCCAGGCAGAAATTTCAAGGCAGACAGGGGTTTCCAGATGTGCTGTCCAAGCTCTTTTGAAGAAGCACAAAGAAACGGGCAACGTTGAGGACCGTAGACGCAGTGGTCGGCCAAGGAAACTTACTGCAGCAGATGAAAGACACATCATGCTTACTTCCCTTCGCAATCGGAAGATGTCCAGCAGTGCCATCAGCTCAGAATTGACAGAAAACAGTGGGACCCTGATACACCCATCTACTGTCCGGAGAAGTCTGGTCAGAAGTGGCCTTCATGGAAGACTTGCGGCCAAAAAGCCATACCTCCGACGTGGGAAACAAGGCTAGCGACTCAACTATGCACGAAAACACAGGAACTGGGGTGCAGAAAAATGGCAGCAGGTGCTCTGGACTGATGAGTCAAAATTTGAAATATTTGGCTGTAGCAGAAGGCAGTTTGTTCAGCCAAAGGGCTGGAGAGCAGTACACGAATGAGTGTCTGCAGGCAACAGTGAAGCATGGTGGAGGTTCCTTGCAAGTTTGGGGCTTCATTTCTGCAAATGGAGTTGGGGATTTGGTCAGAATTAATGGTCTCCTCAATGCTGAGAAGTACAGGCAGATACTTATCCATCATGCAATACCATCAGGGAGGCATCTGATTGGCCTCAAATTTATTCTGCAGCATGACAATGACCCCAAACATACAGCGAAAGTCATTAAGAACTATCTTCAGCGTAAAGAAGAACAAGGAGTCCTGGAAGTGATGGTATGGCCCCTACAGAGCCCTGATCTCAACATCATCTAGTCTGTCTGGGATTACATGAAGAGAGAGAAGCAACTGAGGCTGCCTAAATCCACAGAAGAACTGTGGTTAGTTCTCCAAGATGTTTGTGCCAACTTACCTGCCGAGTTCCTTCAAAAACTGTGTGCAAGTGTACCTAGAAGAATTGATGCTGTTTTGAAGGCAAAGGGTGGTCACACCAAATATTGATTTGATGTAGATTTTTCTTCTGTTCACTCACTTTGCATTTAGTTAATTGATAAATATAAACTATTAACATGTCTATTTTTGAAAGCATTCTTACTTTACAGCATTTTTTCACACCTGCCTAAAACTTTTGCACAGTACTGTATATATATAGGGGCGGGACACTCCGCCACAGTAACATATACTTGATTTGAAACAAATACCATGGAATGACTCGTATACAAACACAAGCAGAGCTTACTAAAATGCCCTCACTGTATTTAAATGAGTCTCACTGACATGTCAATGAAATGCAATGAATAAAAAAAAATGGGTTTAGCACAGGAGCAATTTATTAATTTGAGTTGCATGGGCCTTTTTTCCATGAATGACAGTTTAATTAAGTTATGACTTACTGACAGAAGAATTGTGAAATATTTTTATATGAGGAAAGCTTTTGTGAATAGGGCCAATTGTTGTGAGTGACGCTGAGCCTTACCACCTGTATATCATTTTTATGCGTAAAACAAATTAACTGCAATTAACTGAGGACTGCAGACTATTATAATCCCAGGGATGCAATTACTGGATTCTAAATTTATAACTACATTATGTCGCACATTTATTTCATAATGGCCTAGTCTTTTCTGATTGAATGATCCATTCATACATTAGATTTTTTGTCAGAAAGATAAGGCATGTTATATTGGTCTTCAAAACCAAGGAATGTGGCAAATCATCTTGATAAGCCTAAACTTAGAAAAAACATGGATATTGAATATTGAAATAACTTTAATAAATGTGCCAGCACACTACACTAAATACTGGTAAATCTTAATGCAGAGAATCAGTGCAGTGAACATGCAAGTATCGTGATTATAGTCCATGATTGTTTACCATTATAGGAAAGTGTCAAGAGAACACTGCACTCTATCTTTATCGAACCTTTACATCGCTATACTGTAAAACAAGAACATTTTATGAGCAAGAAATGTTACGTTTATTAAAAATCTGCAAAATGAATGTGCCGTGAAATATAATATTCATGAAATATATGTACTGTACATTAAAAGAAAAAAATGGGTAATGGGTAATTGCTATTTGATTGCTTCAGTAAATATTAACAATGATGCCTCAGTACACTTTCTCAACCGTGGCAGCTGGGGTCACATCTGACTATCTGACAAAGCTGTGCTGCAGAAAACCTTTCTGCATGTTGAGTCTTCATTATGCTTCACAGCCCAGACCTATGCTCTGTCCTTGAAGCTGATTTAATGCATTGTACAACTTCACTTTTTATATATCTTTCAAATAATTAAGACCCTTATTTGAATACCTTCTCCATTACATTGTTGCATTATTCACTCACAGGCAACTGCCCACATTTGATACATGAACTCCATATATACCCAGAAGCTGACACACTCAATAACATATGCTAATTATAATGTTAATACCACATTTTATGACAATTGGTAAGCGGTTTTCCAAGTATGCAAAAAAAAAAAAAAAATGGATAGATGAGTGTTGAAATGTTATAACCCAGGAAGAGCAGAACACAATGGGGATAATTCCTGCACTCAGAGGTGCTAAGAGGGTATGCATAATGGTGAACGAATGTACAGCTGCATCTAAATTATTGTATCATCCCACAATAACCAGTTATTTGAGCGGGAATTCATCCTTTTTGCAACTGTTTCTTGTTAGCCCCCCCGCCCCTCCGCCTGTCAGATGCAATAGTATATTAGTATTAAAATAACTTTTATTTTTTTTTACAATAAAAAAACAAAACAAAATAAATTGCCATTCTAAAAAAGCATTTGAAATATAAATATAAATAGAAAACTTGGAAAAGTATTTAAAATAAAAATAGAAAATACTATTTGTATTTAAAACAGGTATTTTGTAAATAGTAAAATATATCCATGCCTTACTTGCTCAGTTCTTTAAACCATATCATCTCTGGCATTTCAGTATTATTCTCCAAAATCATACCTGCCAGATTCAAACGTGAACCACGTTGAGTCTCTTCCATATCTTCGAAGGGAGCTGAGTGGCCACATGACCAGCTTTACCCTGGCATTGTGAATGTCCCAGAGGTAAATGTTCTCATGTGTGATTTGCATAGTGCATTCCCCGTAAATGTCAAGGTTTGGTGTAGGCATCAAGTAAACATTGAACCGTTCTGAAATACACAAACACAATTAAGTCGATTTTCTTTTTTCACGGCATGCACAAAGGTTGTAAATGACAGTCACTTAATTTAATGACCACATATGTTAATTATCTAATAGTATGAATTAGAGAATTAGAATGTCATCTGACAAATGTCTACTTTTTTAACTAATACACATTTTTCCTTATAGGTTTTTTCTCATATATATATTTGTATCACTCATATTTGTGACGTTGAATTACTGTAATGATGACACAAAGCAACTGATTGTAGAGTGTTACAGTGATGCACTAAACAGTACTTTACCACTCCTAGGAAATGATACTTGCAGTCTCAGGGAGTAATAATAAGGTTCAACATAAATACTACTATTGCACTACCTCGGGAATGCACCTTTCTTGAATTACACACTAGAGGTTAATCTTTACACTTGCTATACTGCTCAGCACAGATCCACTTTGGTCTGAGCATACTTGGCGTAGGTTGTCTTTTGTGCTTTATTTTGTTTACAGTACATTGTGGTGTGTAATCATTTGACACCTGTACAATGTTGTTTGTAATTTAAGATTTGTATATATATAATGGCAGCCCATTCCCCAGCTCAGGGGTCGGCAGCCCATGGCAGCCCATTCCCCAGCTCAGGCGTCGGCAGCCCATTCCCCAGCTCAGGGGTCGGCAGCCTGTGGCAGCCCATTCCCCAGCTCAGGGGATGGCAGCCTGTGGCAGCCCATTCCCCAGCTCAGGGGATGGCAGCCTGTGGCAGCCCATTCCCCAGCTCAGGGGATGGCAGCCTGTGGCAGCCCATTCCCCAGCTCAGGGGATGGCAGCCTGTGGCAGCCCATTCCCCAGCTCAGGGGATGGCAGCCTGTGGCAGCCCATTCCCCAGCTCAGGGGATGGCAGCCTGTGGCAGCCCATTCCCCAGCTCAGGCGTCTGCAGCCCATTCCCCAGCTCAGGGGTCGGCAGCCTGTGGCAGCCCATTCCCCAGCTCAGGGGATGGCAGCCTGTGGCAGCCCATTCCCCAGCTCAGGGGATGGCAGCCTGTGGCAGCCCATTCCCCAGCTCAGGGGATGGCAGCCTGTGGCAGCCCATTCCCCAGCTCAGGCGTCTGCAGCCCATTCCCCAGCTCAGGGGTCGGCAGCCTGTGGCAGCCCATTCCCCAGCTCAGGGGATGGCAGCCTGTGGCAGCCCATTCCCCAGCTCAGGGGATGGCAGCCTGTGGCAGCCCATTCCCCAGCTCAGGCGTCTGCAGCCCATTCCCCAGCTCAGGGGTCGGCAGTCTGTGGCAGCCCATTCCCCAGCTCAGGGGTCGGCAGCCTGTGGCAGCCCATTCCCCAGCTCAGGGGTCGGCAGTCTGTGGCAGCCCATTCCCCAGCTCAGGGGTCGGCAGCCTGTGGCAGCCCATTCCCCAGCTCAGGGGTTGGCAGTCTGTGGCAGCCCATTCCCCAGCTCAGGGGTCGGCAGTCTGTGGCAGCCCATTCCCCAGCTCAGGGGATGGCAGCCCATTCCCCAGCTCAGGAGTCGGCAGCCCTGTGCTCTGCTGAAAAGAAATGGAAGAGAACCAAACTCCCTGCTGCCCTAGACCTCTACCACTCCCTCCTCTCCTCCTTCTCCTCTACTCTCTCCTCTGCTAAATGGTATCTATTATCCTAATTTTCCTGCCTTTGACACTGTCGATCACTCTATTCTCCTATCCTTTCTCGCTGACCTGGGAATCTCTGGCACTGCTCTGGCCTGGTTCTCCTCCTACCTCTCCGACCGCACCTACGAGGTAACCTGGCGCGGCTCAACTTCCACACCTCATCCTCTCTCAACAGGAGTCTCCCAAGGATCCGTCTTGGGTCCTCTCCTGTTCTCTCTCTACACCCGCTCCCTGGGCCCCCTCATTGTATCCTATGGTTTCTCATACCATTTCTATGCTGATGATGCTTAGATCTTCCTCTCCTTCCCCCCCCTCTGACCCCACCATCCCCTCCCGTCTGTTCTCTCCTCCTGGATACACTCGCATCACCTCAAACTCAATCTCTCTAAATCTCACCTCCTTTTTTCCCCTCCTCTGATCTCTCCATCTCCATTCCTCTGGAATCTACCACGCTCTCTCCCACCTACTCAACCATTTCGGAAATCACATTAGGACAATTATTTAATAACGAAATAGGCATAACGACCGCTTGAAAATGCCAAAATCAATGCTACATACCGATTTCTTGATTAACACTGGAGTTATCATTTACAACCTTTTGAAAATCCTGCCCAGAGGGTCCTCATAAATGCATAATTATTGCACAGTACCTTGATGCACATTCATTTATTGGTATATGTATATAGCCAATGCAATCTGAAGCACCTATAGGAGTGTAAGACAAAAGTATGGTGAAGACTGGTGCACAGTCAAGTAAGTTATGCTCACCATGTAGAGTGTGACAGACAGATGAACAGACACAATCACTGCATAAGGATCCCCATTTTACAATAGCATTATTATGCTCCACAGTGCTCATCACCACGCTAGGTAACTGCCCACTAACGGTGAAGTTACAAGGAGCTTGGGTGGTTTTTGTATCTAATGACTTATTTATTGTGGCCAACAAGCACGCTGGAATTGTTATGCAGGAATCTGATGTTCGTAAACAGAAGTTCGTCTCAGTTCACCTCTTATTCACTGCTTCAGTCCTTGGTGACTAATACAGCCATTAAGAGAAGTAGCACTCTTTTTTCTGTTTCTATGGTAAATTTCACAGCTGAATGAATGAGGATCAGTATTTCTTTTTAATCATCTGTTTCTTTACCATGGGACCAGATTACTGAATTCGAATGGACATTGGGTTTTCATGGCAATTCATTGGAGGGTTTATAAAAGTTTACGGATAAACATTGAAAATTACAGAGCATAGGGGGAGTCCTTTGTAGCACTTCCATTTCTAAAAGTTTAGGCTTGTTAATTATCTCAAACCATGGAAACTTGCTAAATCAAGCATCCTGATTTATGTAATCGTTTTCTAATTCCAACGTCCACATTTTGTATGCAAGTATAAGACGAAACACTAACACCATTAAAGCGCTCTAAATAAGACAGATCTTCAGGTGGGGAAATCACATCCAAGTCTGCTTTTGTCTCACTAAATCGACATGCGTGCTGAGGTCTTCAAACACAAAAACAATGTGTTGGTTTATTATTGAATTAATATCCTCCACAGTAGTCATCACCCCACCCTGTTTATTTTCGGGCACCCTGTTCATGGAGCCACAAAGGCGAGAGACATCCTGGTAAATCTGGTCCTGGGTCCTAGTAAACTGGCCATTTACAAGACCAGGAAGTGCAAGATTGCCAGGTAGGGTTTCTTTGATTTTGGAGCCATGTTCAGGGCCCTGGTCCAATCCAGGGTTATTTTGGAGTACGCCAATGCAAAGTCCGCTGGTTACATGATGGCCTTTGTCAGCTAGTGGTCTCTAAATGGCGTGCTCTGTACCGTCCTGTTTGATTCACTTTTAAAATTAAATATTTAATTTACAGTCCTTTTTTAAACGTTTTTTTTTTAAATGTATTCAATATTTGTCTTTGTTAGCACCCTCTTTTTGAGGGTGCTAAATCGAATTAGTCCCATACAGATATTTAATAAGGACTGATACTGTGCAGCTTTCTTAAACTGTGTTGTGTTGAAGAACCACAAGTGCAGCCTGCCTCCAAAAATAACGAAAGAAACGAGGGAAACAAAACAAAAACCTAGACATAGCGTTACACAAATACAAAAAACTAAATACCAACAGTACATTTTCAAAATACTGGTAGTAAATCTACAATAGGCTACCCTATTTTCCACTACATAATGTTCTTATAATAATAATAATAATAATAATAATAATAATAATAAATACATACATACCTCAATCCGAATTCCGCAGGGACAGTGCTAGGCTTTTTTATAATTGGGGATCCAGTATACAGGCAGCCTATGTGAGTTCAACAAATTCCTCAGTAGATGCTAATCCACCAGGGCATTTTTCTAAGCTTGTTCTGTAAGTCTTGATGTTAAGCCCCTTATTTGTCTTTTTGAACAAATTCGACATTTTTTTTTTTTCATGTTTTCGTTCTTGTGAAACAAATCTTGCCATATGCATTGGTGCTGAGGTGGGTAGCGCACAGCAATATTATAGGAGACCACTAGCACTAATTCTCAACTATGCTAATTGAATACATTTTGGGGTACAAATGTGAATTTCTAGTCCTTCGTACCCTTAAGACTAACAACATGAATTGCATCTTATCTAAGGGGCAGAAAAGTCTAAGCTTAAAGCAATCAGCAATCCAGTCACCAGACATGAATATAACAAACGTATAAAGGATAAAAATATCTTTCTATGCTTTGCAAAGGGACTAGTTATTTACTATTTTTTTTGCAAAATGATGCATGTTTTTAACATGTGTTTTTATTTATAGTAGCTTCTGTAATTTGTATAAAATTGTTACAAAACAACTAAATTATAAAGAACTCATATTATGAGTCACCTGCAAATGGCAATAATTTGAAACCCCTTGTACTGCATACTTTTTTTTCTATTGGGTCAAAGAAGCTTGCCAGGGCTACTTTCAGCGGATCTCAGTGGTTAATGAAGAATTCCTTGATACAGCCTTTAGTTATAGTAGAAAGTTGTGTGAGATTTTATCGCAAATGGGATCTTCACTGTTTAGGTCTTGTGAACATATGGTATGGCTTTCAAACTTATTGCCAAGCAAAAAAAACAACTTACTTTTTAGTCAATTTGCATGGCTTTTTGGTGAGAAGGCGATTTATCCACCTTTTTTAGCCTTACCGTGTTTTGGCAGCGCTCTTGCTATAGCGTGAAGAATGTGCATGATATGTGTGTGGTATGTCACATTTTTAGAGTTTCTAAACTGCATGTAAACCAAGTCATTGATATCACTTATACAGCACGGGGACATCATTTCACTGATACATGTTAATATTTAATAAAAAGCATCATATCAGCATTACAAATTCTGGAAAATACATACAGACAATGGCTTGTACAACATTTGTGCAATAACTTAAGGTTTTACAGAAAGTTAGATTTGTAAGAGCTTTGAGAACAGGATTATATATTTGTTATTATTATTATTATGTTATGTAACAATAAAGTCCATATGCAGTAATATTGTAGAGGATAAACTCAATTTGCACTTACCCTTTTGTTCTCTCTGCACACCAGCTGCAAGTAGGTCAGGCTCTCCAAGACTGATATCATTTAGTCTGGTGCCGAGACACTCCATGCAGAGCAGTTTGCACCATTCCTCTGCCTCCAGCTCTGAACAAAAACATTTAAATGAGCTGACATGAACACACAGTCAAAAAAGATGTTAAGACATTCGTCAGGTAGACATTTTAAGTGTTCTTCAATAAATTGCGACAGATATTGAAATGCACTTCAGGACAGCAACTGAAGTGACTATAAGCGACCAAACTTTGAGAAACAGATTGCATGAGTCAAGTTTGAAGTCAAGAAGACCAGCTATAGATCCTCAACTGAACCCACAACACCGAAGAGACCGCTGATTACTGCCTTGATCACCAGAACTGGCAGCCGTCATCTGTGGGCACCTGTTCTGTTCACTGATGAATCAAGATGTTATCTGTCTACAAATTAACAATGTGTTTGAGTATGGAGAGCCTGAGGAGAATGGTTTACTCAGTGCAACATTGTTGAATATGACCATTTGAGGGGGCTCAGTTATGGTGTAGGGAGGCATCTGCATTTGTGGTGGCCCAGATTTTATTGTGCTTCCAATGGGCAGATTTACAGCGCTACAGTCTTAGGTACTGATGTAAGACCATTTACTGGAGCAACTGAGTTTATTCTGATGCAAAATAATGCCTGTTGTCATATCAGGATTGTCATGGGTTATCTTGAGGAGGGGACTATAGAGTTTATGGCTTGGCCAGCAAGAAGTCTAGACCTTAATCCCATAGAACACCTTTGGGACCTTCTAGGGAATTGTGTTAGTCAGCGTTGTAATCCTCCACTTGACACCAGACATACCTAAATATATAAATTGAAATCCTCTTTGAAACAATCGAATTGTTAGAGCAAATATTTAAAATCTAGGACATCCTGGGTCTAAATCCCAAGTCAAACACAATGTATTACATGATGTTTGTATTCAATTAACACACCATCAATATTGTGTTAATCAAATCAAAACAAATAGTTATCCATGTTTGCTTTGCTTATTGGATTAACTTTTAATTTCTCCCATAGCTAAAAAGTGAACCCAGTTGGGCCCTCACTGAACATAAACTCTGAATACCTTTCAATAACTTTCTATAACTGACACACTTTTAACAACATTTGGATAATTAAGCTTACTAAATGCAGTACAATCCCAGAGTTAGGAACACCAAACTTATGAACTGACCGGTCTACTGAACCCCCACTTTCAAACAGAAGCATGCAATCACTCAATCATGCGTGCAATGCAACCAGATAGGCGCTCCTATATAAGCGGCGTGCTGGTCATGGAGAAGGCAAAATTACTGTAGCAACAAATGTATCCAGAAAGGTGAAGCAGATTTCAAAGCAAGTACGGGTAATTTTAGTAGGAAAATTTTAGTTTTAAACAAAGCACAGGTTTTTTTTTTTCAAGCCAAAGGAGGCTGAATGACAGAGCAAGCTGCACGAATGCATTTTGTTTAAAAACAAGCACAACGTTAGCCCAGGTTTTACTGGATGTTTAAATCTGTGTTTTTGCTACAGTTACGATTTCAATGGTAACATCAATTTAGCCATTTTGCATTTAAAGTACTGTTTTAAAGACATAAGAACCATAACAACATGTGAGTATTGCATCGCATCACTGTACTGAATCCTTGTATTACTCTACAGATTGAGTGTGTAGATAGCAGGTGCACACATTTATTAAAACCATTGAGAACTAATTTTCAGAGTTACAGGCATTTCAGACTTACGAACAACCTCCATTCCCAAGGGGTTCATAATTCTGAGGTTGTACTGTAACGAGAAAATGTTACGATTGGAAGCTGAAATTACTTTTTTAAAACACACTTTTCTTATACCAATACACTACTGGTGAGCGATAAGTAGTTAGTTTGAAAACCAGGCTTTAATTGCTGATAATAGATGCATAGGCGGCGATTCCGTCAGTGCTCCGGAGCTCAAGCACCAATGCAGAAAAAAATAGTCCCACATAGTACAAATAAATCACCTGCTCTGTCAAATTATAGTGTGGATGCTTCACAATCAGAACTGTTATTGCAGCGTTTAAAAAGTAAAACAGTCACTGGCGTTCACTTCTGGCAGATTCTACTGTACGTGCTAACGCGTTTTTTTCCTACTAGTATGTGAGTACATTAATTATTGTAGGTAGTAATTCATAGTTATTTAATCACTCACAGGCTCTAACCCCCAACTCCACAAACCAGCCAACACATGTAATGAACAATAAAATAAACAATTTATTGGTGTCATCTGTGTCAATTTCAGGTGAAGCTTCGTGGTCAGCAAGGTATCACGGCTGAGAGAATATTTTTCCTCTGTCATCCCGTCTGATGCTGTCGGTGTCAGTTTAAACAGGTGATTGATCGATCTGTAGGAGCATTTACTAATGTGCCTTTGTTAAACAAATCTATATTTATAACAGTGTTTATTTTTTAGGAAAATAAAACTGAAGCCTGTTTTAAGGACCCCAATTGTTGTTGATTCCAACTTAGGCACATAAGGACATAAGGACTAGTAAATTTACATCAGGACTAGCAAGTTTCACAATATTGTTAGTTTCTATCCCTGCTTAACCTGTAAATATGATGATGCACTTATTTCCACTGATCCAGAAATGTCTCAAATGTCAGATATTCTGGTTTGCATTGCTGTAATGAAGTGATGCCTTGGTTTGCATGAAGATCAACACCGGTATGTGAAAATAATACTAAACACAATGACTTAATGCAGAAATATGCTCTATCATAATAAAATTGTACTAATTTTCTTTAATCCTCTCGGATCAAAACTAATGCAGCAAGGCATTTAAGTAAATTAATTTTACACGAGTTCATGAATACAGTAAATCCATGCCTGAAATGTATTTAATCTGTGGATGAGTATCTTAATACAATGAACAAATAAATGCATTTCTGTTGATGGCATGCACAGTTTATTATTCTAGAAAGCTCCATTTGTCTAAATGTCTGTATAATGAAGACAGAAACACTGAACCGAATGGGAGAAAATCTTCGATATAAAGGGCATAAGAGGCTGTTAAAGTACATTTATGTTTTCCTAATTTTATCATTGGCTTAAGATTGTCTTTTATGTGTAATATTTAACATTTATACAACCTCAAGCTCACAAATTCATTTTTGAAGATGCATATATAGTTTAAAAATTGTTTTTACACGTTTCACTAATATGGATTCACGGTAAACATTTTATTTGTATGTATTTCCTGTAAAAATGTAATCAGTGTAACAAAAACATTGGAAAATGGAAATTACATCCATAACCTCCTGCTGCTAGTTCTAGACAAGGTAAACAAAGAATATACTGAAGACAGTTTGCTCTCTAAATCACACAACCCCTGATGGCTCAAGACATTTGGATAAAATATTAAAGCACAACTGTGCTTATAAAGAGGGAACAACAGTAAGCGTTAAATCATAGGATGTTTTGCAACTAGCATATTCATATATTGAATGTAATGGCACTACAGGCAAACAGAGCTTGCCTCAAGCTGAAATTGCAAAAAATATCTTGATGATCCGCTGACCACTACCCTCACCTCACAAGACCAGCACTCACCCTAGCCGCGCTGTTTGAAGAGCACAATTTTGTGCACGGTGACTGGATTGTGGATTTATTGTTGTTCTTTTGTTTTGGCCTGCAAGCTAGCCGTGTACCCCCGATACCATCATTGGTAGAGGTGCGGCCCTTTTTGTTATTATTTTGAGAGTGCAATACTGTTTGGACATTCACTCTGTTACCACATCACTCGCACCAGTTCACAAAAGCATACAGTTGTAGTGATGTATGAATCGCGAAACGTCAGTTCTGAGTACCCTTCAAACAGAAATTGAAAATCAAGTGAAATTGTTTGCATATGGCAGCACCAGACAAGGGTTTTCTTTCCTCAGTCCAACAGGAGGTGCTAATCTGCACTGCTACATAGCAAAACCTTTCTATAATTAGATTTATTTAGTATTTTTGGGCGGTGTTTATTTTCTATCCCCGAAAATATCAGATTTTCATAAACAATGCAAAAACTGAAAAACACCAACGGACCAAATAAAAAGTAAAAATTCAAGCCCTATCTATAACTATAGAAATTTCCTGAAAAGTACTGACATTCTGTTTGTTTTTAAAAATAGTATGCTTTTTAAAAAAATGCTAACTGTACTTGTCTTTAAAACATTAACTGATAGCAAAAGAAAGTATTTAAAATAAATATATCTCTTTAAAATATTTCTACATCACAACATCTAGCCACTAGCTTGTTTTTCTTAAAATGAATGTGCTTTGTGAATGAGACATCATTATAACAGTGCCTAATAGAGAAGCATTTCACATGTTATAATAAATGAGGGTTAATGAATTTGGTTTTAAGGGGGATTCAATACCACCATGAAATCGTGCCCTTAAAAAGATAGTGGCATAACTAAACGCTGTATTATTTGGATGCAGTGTACTTTATTGAAGTAATTTTTTATGGCTAATAAAGCAATCATGGAGTGAAATACAAGTGCATGCTTTGGAATTTTAATAAGGAAAGGCAATGTTCTTAACTGGGCCATGGCAAGCCAGGGTTTTGTCTCGTGACCTAATATTTTACAAACAAATGTAGCAGATGTAAAGTTAATAGTAAAACAGACATTTCTACATTTGAAAGGGAAGAAAAAAGGGAAGAAAAGTATACCTTTCTATATAATACACACATTTCATTATAAATATAAAATAAACATACCTGTGCTAGCATTACGTCCGATGTAAAGCCCACAATTTTTTGTACTAGATAATTATTTTCCAAACAACTGAATATGGCTACACTCAGGTTTTCTGCATTACAACATTCAGATATTTCTGTTAGGTTCAAAAACTCAGAGTGAATTTCACCTGCTTCAACATTTACAAAACAATGGTAAATAATAAGTTGACTCATGTCACTTTGGACAGTGCTTTCATCATACATTATGTTGATAAACAGTGGAGCTAATGCTGATTTCAGGGTTTTGCTAAAAAGGTAGCCACCAATTCTCAGTGTTTTTGGCAGGCAGTGTGGTCCAGTGGTTAAAGAAACAGCCCTGTAACCCGGAGGTCACCGGTTCAAATCCCACCTCAGCCACTGACTCATTGTGTGACCCTGAGCTAGTCACTTAACCTCCTTGTGCTCCGTCTTTTGGGTGAGACGTAATTGTAAGTGACTCTGCAGCTGATGCATAGTTCACACACCCTAGTCTCTGTAAGTCGCCTTGGATAAAGGCGTCTGCTAAATAAACAAATAATAATAATAATAATTTTTGGAAACAGTTTTTGCATTACAGTGCAGTATTTGGAAGTCAGTAGAATTGGGGTTGATTTTGTGGCAATTTCTTTAAAGACGCTACCTGTTGTAAATTGTAACTTAGCTTTTGCCAAAATGTGTAGGCAAGACCGATATCATTCTGTGCATCTTTTTGGTCCAAGTTTACAAATGCCGACATACACCTAAAGGACTTGGAAACTGTACCGCACACATGAATACTTCAAAGCATGTTTCATCTTCAAAAGTGTTAAATGATCCTTTTCAGCATTGGCTAACATTCAGCAATGCATCAGGACAAGATACAGGCGAAGATGCAGCTACAAAGTGCTGACATTGACAGCCTAGTCACTTTAACAGACATGTATTCCACCTGCAGCTCAAAGTGTAAAGAAAGAAAGCAGAAGTGAAATACAGAAAGATCTTAAAACACGTACCAACAAGTTGGCTGTCATTGGGGAGTGCCCTTAATCGTTTGCTTCAGAAACTGCCTCTTCTGAAGTCATTTTTTCGTTCAGAAGGCTGTGATGGAAATGCAAAGACAGGGAAACCGAGGGACCTTCTTTGTGACCCTACAACTGAAATGTACTTGACATTTTTGCACTGCACAGACTAGCGGAGGCTGCAAGACTCTGCTGGAAGCAGAACTTTTCTTTGTAGTTTTATTAC